>CM050526.1:60000-130000 GCA_027563665.1 Antrozous pallidus | reverse complement strand
GCAGTTGGCTGAACAGAACTGAAGCCCTGGGGAAGCTGAACAGAACTGAAGCCCTGGGGAAGCTGACCGCTGAGCCCAGGGCAGGGTTAGCAGGCTGTGGGTGAGGAGCTGGCTGCCTCTGTTCTTTTTTCTTTTAATGGTTAATATTCACATAATATAAAACCATTTAAATCATTTTTTAGTGTTATAAGTTTTGATTTGTGTTATTTCTATTAGTATTCAAAACAAGAAGCAAAATGATTAATAGCTGCATTCATCTCATGAAGCTATGATCATGAGTGGGGAGGTGTTGCAGGATGCAGGGTTAGGAGTGCAGCCCGGACCTCTTGCTGCTTGCTCACCGGCCTCTCACTCCATGGAGCTCCTTGTCTTGCTGATCCTTGGAGTGGCCTGCAGAGCATAGTTAAAGGCAAATGCAACCCCTTAGTGTCTTCCCAGACCAAGACCCAGCAACTCTTTCTTAAAAAAAATTTTATTAATTTTTTATTCTTGACAGTATTATAGATGCTCCCCTTTCTCTCCCCTTTGCCCCCTCATCTCAACCCCTGCCTCACCCAGGCCCTCACCGCAATATTGTATGTGTCCATGGGCTGTGCATACATGCATATAAGTTCTTTAAGAACATCTCCCCCTGCCCCGCCGCCCCGCTTTCACTCTGAGATCTGTCAGTCTGTTCCATGCATCCATGTCTTTGGATCTATTTTGTTCATCAGTTTATTTTGTTCATTAGATTCCACATGTACATGAGATTATGTGATATTTGTCTTTCTCTAACTGGCTTATTTCACTTAGTTAATGCTGCTGCAAAGGGTAACAGATTTTGCTTTTTTACTGCTGCATAGTAAATGCTGCAAATGCCCCACAGCTTTTTTTTTTTTAATGTTCTCTAACACTCAGGCTCAACTGCATACCCCTCCCCCGATATTCCTAAACCCATCTGTGCTCACCTCTATCCCTGCATTGTACTCATCTGTTTATTTTTTTAAATGTTTTATTGATTTTTTTTACAGAGAGGAAGGGAGAGGGAGAGAGAGTTAGAAACATTGATGAAGAGAAACATCGATCAGCTGCCTCCTGCACACCCCCTACTGGGGATGTGCCCCCAACCGAGGTACATGCTCTTGACCAGAATCGAACCTGGGACCCTTGAGTCCGCAGGCCGACACTCTGTTCACTGAGCCAAACTGGTCAGGGCTGTCCCACAGCTTCTTATCCACTTGTCTACTGATGGGCATGTGGCCTGTTTCCAGATCTTAGCTATTGTACGTTGTGCTGCTATGAACATGCGGGTACATATAGTCTTTCTAATTGAGTTTTGGGACTGTTAGGATATATTTCCCAAAGGGGGATTGCTGGGTCAAACTGTGGTTCCACTTTAAATTTTTGGGGCAACTCCATAATGTCCTCCACAGTGGCTGCACCAGTCTGCATTCCCACCAGCAGTGCATGAGGATTCCTTTTTCTCCACATTCTCGCCAGCACTGGTTTGTTGGTGGTAGCCATTCAGACAGGTGGGAGGTGACACTTCATTGAGTTTTAATTTTCATTTTTGGGATGATGATTAGTGACTTTTGAGTATTTTTTCATTGTCTCTTGGCCATCTGTATGTCCTCTTCAAAGAAGTGTCTATTCAGGCCATCTGCCCATTTTTAATTGGATTGTTTGTCTTCCTGGTGTTCATTTGTATGAGTTCTTTGATTATTTTGGAAATTAACCCCTTTCAGATGTATTATGGGTGAATATGTTCTCCCATACAATGGATTCCCTTATCATTTTGATGCTGATTTCTTTTGCTGTGAGGAAGATTTTTAGTTTGATGCAGTCCCATTGGTTTATTTTTTCCTTTGTTTCTGTCACCATAGGAGATATATTGGTGAAAATTCTGCTACATGAGATTCTACAATTTCACTGCCTGTTTTCTTCTAGGATATTTATGTTTTTGTGACTTACATTTAAGTCTTTTATACATTTTGAGTTTATTCTTGTGTATGGTGTAAGTTCTAGCCTAATTTCATTTCTTTTTCACATATCTGTCAATTTTCCAAGCGCCGTTTATTGAAAGACTCTCTTTGCTCTGTTGTATGCTCTTGCCTCCTTTGCCAAATATGAATTGAGCCTAGTGGCCTGGGTCAATTGCTAGGGCCTGTGTTCTGTTCCATTGGTCTATATGCCTGTTCTTGTGCCAGTACCAGTCTGTTTTGATTATAGTGGCTTTGTAGTATAATTTGATACTTGGTATTGGTTCTATATAAATTTTTGGAATATTTGCTCTACATCTGTAAAATATGCCAATTGTATTTTAACTGGGATTGTATTGAATCTAAAGATTGCTTTGGGTGATATGGACATTTTAATGATGTTATTCTACCAAACCATGAGCACGGTATATGATTCCATTTGTTTATATTGTTTTCTATCTCTTTTTTCAATGTCCTGTAGTTTTTTGACTACATGCTTTTTCCTCGTTGGTTAATTTTATTTCTAGATATCTTTTTTTTTTTTTTTTGGTTACAATGGTAAATGTGATTGTTTTAGTTTCTCTTTCTGGTAATTCATTATTGGTGTATAGAAATTCCATTGATTTCTGGATGTTAATTTTGTATCCTGCTACTTTAACAAATTCATTTATTAAACCTAGTAGTTGTTTTTTTATGGAGTCTGTGAATAATGTGAGTTTTACTTCCTCCTTTTTGATTTGGTTGCTCTTTATTTGCTCATCCTTTCTGATCACTGGGCCAGGGTCTCCAGTACTATGTTGAACAAGAGTGGTGAAAGCAGACATTCCTGTCTTGTTCCTGTTCTTAATGGGACTGCTTTTAGTTTTTGCTTATTGAGAGCATATTGGCTGTGGGTTTGTCATATATGGCCTTTATTATGTTGATCCCTCTATTCCCACTTTGCTGAGAGTTTGATTTTTCTGCATCTATTGATATGATCATGCGATTTTTAAAAAATATATTTTTATTGATTTCAGAGAAGAAGGGAGATGAAAAGAGAGATAGAAACATCAGTGATGAGAGAATCATTGATCAGCTGCCTTCTGCATGTCCCCTACTGGGTATCGAGCACATAGCCCAGGCATATGCCCTTGACCAGAGTCAAACTTGGGACCCTTCAGTCTGCAGGCTGATGCTCAATTCATTGAGCCAAACCAGCTATGGCAGTAGCTCTGTTCTTTACTTTCGGAGGAATCGCCAGACTGCTTTCCATAGTGGTTGTACCATCTACATTCCCACCAGCAGTGAATGAGGGTCCCCTTTTCCCACAGCCTCTACAACACCTGTTATTGCTTGTCTTGTTGATAAGGCACTCTAACAGGTGTGAGGTGGTATCTCACTGTCGTTTATATTTGCATTTCCCTAATTGCTAGTGAGGTTGAACATCTTTTCATATATCTATTGGCTGTTTGTTTGTCTTCTTGGGAGGGGTGTATTTTCAGGTCCTCTGCCCACTTTTTGATTGGGTTGTTTGTTTAGTGTTGAGTTTTATAAGTTCTTTATATATTTTGGAAATTAAACCTTTGTTGAAGCTATTGTTTGCAAATATCATCTCTCATCTGGTTGACTGCCTCTTTGTTTTATTGTTTCTTTTGCTGTGCCAAGGCTTTTTAGTTTGATGTAATCCCATTAATTTATGTTTGCCTTTACTTCCCCTGTCCTTGGAGTCAAGTTCATAAAATGTTCTCTGGGACCAGGGGTCATAAGTTTGTTACCTATATTTTCTTCTCTGTAACTTATTGTTTTGAGTCTTATATTTTGGCCTTTGATCCATTTTGAGTTAATTGTTGTACATGGGGACAAACTGTAATCCAGTTTCATTCATTTGTATGTGGCTTTCTAATTTTCCCAGCACTATTTATTGAAGAGAATATCTTTAATCCAATGTGCATTTCTGGCTCCTTCAATGATCTGTCCATATATGTGTGGTTTTATTGCTGGGCTCTCTGTTCTGTCCATTGATCTGTGTGTCTGTTTCTCTGCCAGTATCATGCTGTTTTGATTATCGTAGTTCTGTAGTATAATTTGAAGTCAGGTAGTGTGATACCTCCAGCTTGGTTCTTTTTTTCTCAGGATGGCTTTGGCTATTTGGGGTCTTTTGTGGTTCCATACAAATCTGAGGATTTCTCATTGTATTTCTTGAAAAAAAATGACATTAGAATTTTAATGGGAATTGCATTAAATTGGTATATATTGCTTTGGGTAATATGGCCATTTTAACCATGTTGATTCTTCCAACCCATAAATACACATCTTTCCATTTTGTTGTGTCTTTTTCAATCTCTTTTAATAATGCTTTGTAATTTTCAGAATATAGAGCTTCCACGTTCTTTGTTAAGCTTATTCCTAGGTATTTTATTCTTTTGGCTGCAATTGAAAAAGGAATTGTTTTTTTCATTTCTTTTTCAGAAGTTTGGTTTTTAGTGTACAGGAAGGCAATGATTTTTGCATGTTGATTTTGTAACCTGCAACTTCACTGTATGTTTATTGTTTCTAATAGTTTTTTTGGTGGAGTCTTTAGGGTTTTCTACATGCAGAATCATGTTGTCCACAATATGATTTGGATGTCTTTTATATCTTTCTCTTGTCAGATTGCTATGGCTAGGACTTCTAGCACTGTGCTGAATAAGAATGGTGAGAGTAGACATCCTTGTCTTGTTCCTGATCTTAGAGGAAAAGCTTCCCAGTTTTTCACCATTGAGTATTATATTAGCTGAGGGTTTATTATATACTAGAGGTCCGGTGCACGAAATTCACATATGGGTAGGGTCCCTAGGCCTGGCCAGTGATCAGGGCTGATCAGGGCCTTCCAGCTTCCAGCTGGAGCCTTCCTTTTTTCTACGCCAGCCCCTCATGGTTAATGCACATCATAGCAAGCCGTCGAACTCCTGGTGGGTAGAACTCCTGAGGGGACAATTTGCATATTAGCTTTGTAGTATATAGGATGCCTTTATTATGTTGAGGTACTTTCCCTCTATTGCTATTTTAATCATAAATAGATGAGGTACTTTCCCTCTATTCCTATTTTAATCATAAATAGATGTTGCATCTTATCAAATGCTTTTTTTGTATCTCTTGATAAGATCACATGAATTTTATCTTTTCTTTGGTTAATGTGGTGTATTATATTGATTGATTTGTGTATGTTGAACCATTCTGGTGCCCCTGGAATGAACCCCACGTGATCGTGATGTATGAAATTGTGGATGTACTATTGTATCAGATTTCCTGGTGTTTGGTTTAGGATTTTTGCATCTGTATTCATCAGAGATATTGATCTGTAGTTTTCTTTTTTTTTGTCTTATCTTTGCCAGGTTTTGGTATCAGGCCTATATTGGCCTCATAGAATATGTTAGGAAGTATTACCTCCTCTTTAATTTTTTGGAAGAGTTTGAGAAGGATAGGTTTTAAATCTTTGAACATTTGGTAGAATTCATTGATAAAGCCATCTGGTCCTGGACTTCTATTTTGGGGGAGGTGTTTGATGGTTTCAATTTTGTCACTACTAATAGGTCTATTTAGATTTTTTTCAATTCTTCATGATTTAGTCTAGGAAGGTTATATACTTCTAGGAACACATCCATTTCTTCTAGATTATTAAATTTGGTGGCATGTAGTCTTTCATAGTATTATTGTATGATCTTTTGTATATTTGTGATGTGTGCGGTGAATTCTCCTCTCTCACTTCTGACTTCATTTATATGGGTCTTTCTCCTTTTTTGTGTGAGTCTAGCCAGGGGGTTGTCAATTTTATTAATCTTTTCAAAGAACCAGCTCTTCCTTTTATTAATTTTTTTGTATAGTCTTTTTGTTTTTTTTATTATTTTCTTTCTTCTGCTGACTTTGGATTGCTTTTGTTCTTCTTTCTCTAGTTCTTTAAGATGTGACATTAAGTTGTTCACTTGGGATTTCTCTTGTTTCTGGAGATAGGCCTGTAATGATATAAACTTCCCTCTTATTACTGCCTTTCCTGAATCCCTGAAGTTTTGATGTGTTGTATTGTATTTCGTGCAATACAGGTTTTCTGGTGATAAAATACCTCAGGTGCTGTTGTCTGAGAACATCTTTATTTCTCCTTCACATTTGAAGGATAGTTTTGCTGGATATATTATTTGTGGTTGACAATCACTCTCTTTCAGACATTTGAATATTTGGTTCCACACTCCCCTGGCTAGTAGAGTTTCTGCTAAGAAGTTGGATGAAATTCTGACGTGGTTTCCTTTGTGGGTCACTTCCTTGTTTTCCCTGGCTGCTTTGAGAATGACTCTTTGTCATTAATTTTTGTCAGTTTTAATTCCAAGTGCCTTGACGAGGGCCTCTTTCGATTGAGGTAAAAAGATGTTCTTTTTTTTGGAGGGCAGGAGATTCATAGGTTTTTCTTTCCATAGGTTTGGGAAGTTCTCATCCACTATTTGTTTTAATAGACACTTCATTTCCTGCTTCCTCTCTTCCTCTTCCAGAATGCCTATAATTCTCATATTGCTTTTTTTTTTATGGAGTCAGATAATTCTCATAGAGCTCCTTCATTTTTTTAAATGTTCAGGCCCTTCTCTTCTTCCCTCTGTATCATTACTAGATTCCTATCTTTGACATCACTAATTCTTTCACTTATCTGGTTGGCTCTGTTTTCTCTGCTCAGTAGTTCAGTCTTTGTTTTGTTTTGTTTTTGCTTATTCTGGCCTAGAATATTATCGCACTACTCCTAAGTTCCGGGGTGCTGGGAGCTGAAGCAGAGAGGCTGTGAGGCCCAGCTCACCCAGGATGCTGACCCCCCATTCCCCCTCCCAATTATCCTGACCCAGCCTGACACATATCTGCTTGCCGAGAGCGTGAGGTGGTTGTGGCAGCTGGATGGGAGGCCTGCGGGGTGTGTGGCCACAGTGCATGGGGGCAGGAGGCCTACACCCTCCCCCAATCCAGAGGGGCTTGACAGGGGACCACAGGCCACCCCCCCCCACCTGGCAGGGCTTGATAGGGAACCTCAAGGTGTGCTTCCTGCCCTGGTGCTGGGCTAGGGTACTTCAGGCTGCTTCCACCACCCCAGCTCCAGGCTGGGGGACCTCAGGCTGTGCCTCCCACCTGGTGTGGCTTGACAGGGGACTACAGGCAACACTCCCAACCTGGCAGGGCTTGACAGGGGACTTCAAGGTGCGCTTCCCATCCTGTTGCTGGGTTAGGGGACCTCAGACTGTTCTCTCCACCTGCCAGGGCTTGATAGGGGACCTCAAGCCGCACCCAACCCTGGCACCAGGCTGGGGGGGCCTCAGACCATACCCTTTGCCCCAGCACCAGGCCAGGAGACTGTGCCCTTCCTGCCTGGCTGGGTTTGAATAGGAGACCTCAGGCTGTGCCCCCCACCCAGTGGGGCTTCTCAGGGGACCTGAGCCTGTGCCCCTGTGCCAGTGAGAATTGACGGGGGACGTGAGGCTGCATCTCCCTCCTGGTGCTGGGCTGGGGGACTTGAGGCTGTGCTTCTCTGCCTGGTAGGGCTTGATGGGGGACCTCAGGCCATGCCCCCTGCCCAGTGGGGCTTGACAGGGGATCTCAGGTCATGTCTCCCACCTGGTAGGACTTGATGGTGGACCTCAGGCAACGTCCCCTATTCTGGTGCTGGGCCAGGGGACCTGAGGACACACCCTGCCCTGGGTGGCTTGACAAGAGTGGGACTGGCAGGGTCTGGATCTACCCTGATGTTGGGGGTGGGTAGCTGGGTCTGGGTCTCACGTGATTTTGAGGCACATGTGGTGAGTGGGGACTTGACTCTGGGCCCCGTGGTGCGCCCCAGACTCTGACAGGAGGAAGGTTTTCATATACATTTTACTAATTTTCTTTAGTCTCTGATACTTCTATTATAGAGAAAGAGCAAATAGCAATATTAAATTATTTCCTCTAATTAATACCCTTTCATTGTGCACAAATTTTGTGCACCGAGCCACTAGTTTCATATAATATTGGTTTGGTGGTGATGAATTCTTTTAGCTTTTTCTTATCTGCAAAGCATTTTATCTGACCTTTAATTCTGAATGATAGCTTTGCTGGATAGAGTAATCTTGGTTGTAGATTCTTGCTATTCATCACTTTGAATATTTCTTGCCACTCCCGTCTGGCCTGCATCGTTTCTGTTGAGAAATCTGCTGACAATCGTATGGGTGCTCCCTTATAGGTAACTAACTGTTTTTCTCTTGCTGCTTTTAATATTCTCTCTCTGTCTTTTGCTCTTGGCATTTTAATTATGATGTGTCTTGGTGTGGTCCTCTTTAGATTCCTATAGTTTGGGGTTCTGTGCACTTCTTGGGCTTTTAAGTCAATTTCTTTCACCAGGTGTGGGAAGTTTTCAGTCACTATTTCTTCGAATAGGTTTTCATTGTCTTGCTCTCTTTCTTTATCTGACACCCCAATAATTCAGATGTTGGCATGCTTGAGATTGTTCCAGAGGCCCCTTACACTATCTTCAATTTTTTGGATTCTTTTGCCTTCTTGCTTTTCCAGCTGAGTGGATTTTGCTTCTTTGTATTTCAAATCTTTGACTTGGTTCTTGCGGTCATCTGCACTGCTTTTAGGTCTTTGTATAATATTTTTTATTTCAGTCAGTGTGTGCTTAATTTCTAGTTGGTCCTTTTTCATATCTTGTAGGTCTTGTTCATTTCCTCATAGGTCTTGTTTATTTTCTTGTAGGTTTCGGCCTTTTCTAGGAGCCTCTTGAAAAATCTTATAACCGTGGTTTTGAACTCTATGTCTAGTCGTCTTTTTTCCTCCATTTCTTTCACATCTGACTTCTTTCCATTTCTCTGCATTGTGGCTGCTTTCCTGAGTTGGTCCATTAGCTTTGTGTGGTAGATGTCCTCTAAGGGACAGTGGCTCAGCCTCCCCAGTTACCTGAGGTGGATACTTTTGCTGCAGCCCTTTATGGGTTGTACAATATTGTTGAAGTTAAGCCCAGTTTATTTTTAGCATTAGGAGGGTTTGACTGTGAAGGAAAGCTGTATTCAGGTTGGATGGGTGGAGTCTCTGGGCTGAGAAGGCAGCGTCAGCTCCACCCTATGCAGCACCAGGGTCTCTGTGTTGGGTGGTAATGGCTGCACGCACCTCTGAGAGAAAGCCGCCACCGATCTCCACCCTCTGCCGGACAACTCAGCCTCTCCCCAAATGAGTCTTCACCCCCAAAGTCTCACCCAGGGTTGTAACACAATGCAGTCCGCTGGTCTCCCGAACGAGGGAGCAGGTCACGAGTCCTCTCTGTGCAGTTGTGCACTTCTGTTCCCAAGTTTACGTACAAACTGCTGTTCCAAGTTTACATGCACTCTCCACAAGCTCGCAGACCTCTGCATGCTTTCCCACTGCCCAGTTTTATCCCCTATGAGTGTGGGTTCCCCGGACCTCACCTGGAACTGGGGAATCAGTGCAGTGGGACGCCTTTACCCTCCCCGTTGGAGAAAACCAGCCATGTTTGAAGCCCCCCGCCCTCTCTGCTGAGGCGCACGCATGGCTCCAAACCTCTGGCTCCACGAGTATCTTCAACACAGCCCTCCACCGCTCCTCTGAGTCACAGTGTCCTGTCTTTACTTTCATTTGTAGAATTTTCACTCAGCCAGCTTTCCAGTGATTCTGGATGATGTTCGTTCTGTCGTTAAGTTGTGGTTTTGGAATTGTTGTGTGGGGCAGCAAGATAGGTGTTTACCTATGCCGCCATCTTGGTTCCTCTCTCTATTACCTTTTTAATGCTGATGTCATCCCCACTAAATTCCATGTAGTTCTTATAAAGTTCTTTATAGTTTCAGTAAGTACCTTGAACAACCTTATAACCATTAATCTGAACTCTGTGTCTGATAAATTGCTTACCTCCATTCATTTAGCTCTTTTTCTGGAGAGTCCTCCCCCCATTTTATTTATGGGTTGTTTCTTTATGTCTCCATTTTAGTTGTCGCTTTGTGTTTGTTTCTATGTATTAGGTAGAACTGCTATGACTCCCAGTCTTCCTGGGTGGTCTTTTGTAGGAAATGTCCTGTGAGACCTAGTGGTACAGTCTTCTTGACCTCCTGAACTGGATGCTCTATGATTGTCCCTTTTGTCACTTCTTTGGGCTCTCCTGTTGTAATTGGCTCTTTTGAAAACATATATATTTTTATTGATTTTAGAGGGAGAGAGAGATAGAAACATCAATGATGAGAGAGAATCATTGACTGGCTGCCTCCTGCATACCCCACACTGGGAAGTGAACTCACATCTGGGCATGTGACCTCCTGGTTCGTAGATTGACGCTTAACTACTGAACCATGCTGGCTGGGCATAATTGGGTCTTGATTGTTGTTTTCCCATTGTTTGGTGGGATCTCCTCTCAGGATGGCTGACTGTGAGGCTCAACCCTGACCACATCATGTGAGCTGTTGTACAGGTACAGTTGTTTTAACGTTCCACCTAGAAGTTAGTGTCCCCACTTGTACAATTGGTATGACTTTGTTGATTGCTGTGCTTAAAGGCTATAGTCTAGCCCTGGCCAGGTAGTTCAATTGGTTGGAGCATTGTCCCGATACACCAATGTTGTGGTTTCAATCTCAGTGAAGTGAGAAATGAGTAAAGCAAGAGGAGAGCATGAGCCAGGAGTCAGAATGCAGAAATCAGAACTGGAGTGAGAACTGAGAGGAAGCTGTGTGTCCTTGGAATGTTTGTTAATATCTTAAGCGTTAATTTACCCATTAGTTCATTCTGTGAGGAGAGAAGCTCTGTGATCCATTTTAACCGTCTTAAAGTGTACAATTCAGCGGCATTTAGTACATTCACAGTGCTGTGCAACCACCACCCCCATCTAGTTCCAAAATATTTTTATCACCCCAAAAGGACACCCCACACTTATTAACAGTCATTTTCTATTGCCTCCTCTCCCTGGCCCCTGGCAACTCTATCTACTTTTTGTTTAAGGATTTACCTATTCTGGACATTTGTATGAACAGAACCACATCACATGTGGTCTTTTGTGCCTGATTTCTTTCACTTAACAGGATGTTTTTAAGAGTCAGCCATGTTGTAGCATGTGTTAGTAACTCATTCCTTTATGTGGTTGAATACTATTCCATTGTGTGGAAAGACATGTTTTGTTATCTACTCATCAGATGGTGGACATTGGCTGGGTTCTATCTTTTGGCTATTGTGAATACTATGTTATAAGCATTCATGTGTATGAGTTTTATCTGAACGCCTGTTTTCAGTTCTCTTAGAGATGCACCTAGAAGGGAAATTGCTGGACTATAGAATAATTGTATGTTTAACTCTTTGAGGAATGGCCACGCTATTTCCACAGCCATGGCACCGCTGTACATTCCTTCCAGCAATGCACAGGGGTTCCAATTTCTGCTCTACTCTTGCAGTCCTCCTGTCGAGCCAGCAGGAACACAGTGAGTGGGTACTTCCTTGCGGGCCGGGACATGACATGGTGGCCGGTGAGTGCACCTTCCTCCTCCCACCCCTCCTTCTATTGGGGCTAGCACCTGCATCCTTGAGGTCACTGCACATTCCAGTTTAAGCAGGTGGTGATGGGGCAGGCTGAGGCTGTCAGGGGGTCCCCAAGCTGGGGGTATAGAAGTGAGGTCCTGGAAATTGTGTGAAGGGCGTGGACTTTGGAATCTGGGTGGCTCACAGCTGATTCCTTTTCCTCTTTCCCCACCAGATTGGAGCCTCCCTCTTTGCCAGCAGCGAGGGTTCTGGCCTCTTCATTGGACTGGCCGGCTCAGGTGCAGCTGGAGGCCTGGCTGTGGCAGGCTTTGAGTGGAATGTGAGCTCCCAGAGAGTGGGTGCAGAGTGTGGGAGAGCCCAACCATCCTGTAAGGACCTGGATAGGGCTCCACTGGAGTCCACACCTTGATGGCCAGAGGGGCACCTCCTAGCAACTTAGGTCTGCCAGTGTCCAGCTGTGTTCTATGCAGCAGTGTTCCTGGGGAGGTCTGGTCTTCAGAATGCCAAAATGCTGGACAGACCAGCTGCTAGCCTTGGCTCAGGCCATCTGTTTACAGAGGTGCAAGGTGGGGAAGGGCTGGCTTGAGTTCTCCTGGCAAGCTAGGCCTCCAGACCCCTGGTCCCTGTTTCTCCTATGGACCAAGGCTATGGGACTGTGCCTACTGATTTCACCCTGCCTTTGTCGCCCGCAGGCCACCTACGTTCTGCTGGCTCTAGCATGGGTTTTTGTGCCTATCTACGTCTCCTCGGAGGTAAGTCTGCTCCCGGAACCTCGGAGCAGCCTCTCTTGGGTCTGGGCCTTGTTCCTAATTGGTGGTGGTGATGCGCAGGACCTTCTGGCTTCACTCACAAGTTGGCAAACTCTCCAAACTATGTTTATTATTATGCAATTAACATTCCTACCAACCCAGCAATCAGGCCCCTGGGATGTCAGCCCAGGCATCTTCTCCGCTGGTTTGAATGCTGCATCTTGGAGTCCACATTTCATGGCCAGAGGGGCACTGCCAGCAACTCAGGACCGCCAGTGTCCAGATGTGTTCTCTGCAGCAGTATTTCTGGGGCACACAAGCCACACAGCTGGACAGCACACCTGAATGGCACATCGGGGTGGTCCAGCTGGGCATCACACCTGGGCTGCACACCTGGGAGGCACACCTGGGTGGCACACCTGGTCAACACTGTCCTTGCCTCTGCCCACTCTTTGAGCCTCAGCTGAGCAGTCACTAGGTCTAGGGCAGTGATCGGCAAACTCATTAGTCAACAGAGCCAAATATTAATAATACAAGGATTGAAATTTCTTTTGAGAGCCAAATTTTTAAAACTTAAACTTCTTCTAGTGCCACTTCTTCAAAATAGACTCGCCCAGGCCATGGTATTTTGTGGAAGAGCCACACTCAAGGGGCCAAAGAGCTGCATGTGGCTCGTGAGCTGCAGTTTGCCGACCACCGGTCTAGCGGATCCCATTTTTTGGATATCTCTCATCTGTCCCCTGCTCTGCCCCTCACAGTCACCTTCTTCGTTCAGCCTCACATAACTCATTTGGCTTTGTCCTGTCAGCTTCCAAGCCTGTCCCTCTGTCCTCAGCAGCAGCCCCTCCAATCCATTCTTCATGTCAGTCTTCCCGCCACTCCCCTGCCTGAAAACCTCAGAGGAGGTGAAACCCTTCTCCTGGAGCTCAGTGCTCAGTGTGGGCCGGGCCTGCCCTGGAGCACCTCCCAGCCCGAATGCTGGTGCGGCCTCAGGAGAGTGACCTGGTCTGGCCTCCTCAGATCGTCACCATGCCTGAATACATCCAGAAGCGCTATGGAGGCCAGAGGATGCGCATGTACCTGTCTGTCTTGTCCCTGCTGCTGTCTGTCTTCACCAAGATATCGGTGAGCCGCCCCGCCTCCACTGTAGCCAGCAGAGCCTGGACACATCCCATGCTGGAGGCCCCCCAAACAGATCTGACATCCCCTCACCCTTGTTTAACATCTGGGGAAAATGAGGCCCAAAGAGGGACAATGCTTGCCTAGGGTCACACAATGAGTTTGTGACAACTGGTCCAGGGCCCCAGAGTGGAGGCTCAGTAGCCAGCATAGTTGGGGGGAGAGTGTAGATTCTATGACTCCTGATTCACTGCAGGTTCAAGATATGGGGCCCTGGGGAGGGGGTACTCAGTATCAGGGGTTGGTGGTGGGCATCCCTGGTCAGCCTCTGGTCTTCCTTGGATCTGAGCTGAGGTGAGCAGGACTGCCCACGAGGGGGCGCTGAGAGCCCGCCTGGTCTGGGCTGAGGTTCAGAGGCTGCATGGAGTCCAACTTCTGCCTCTCACTGTAGCCGGTCAGCTCTGTCACCAGCTGGTCCCCAACAACCCCCCGCCTCCGGCATTGGGGTGCCATCACCAGCCTCTTTTCCGGGAGCCTGGACCTGGTTCCCCGGCAGGGTGAGAGCAGAGCGCACACAAAACGCCCGCCAGCACTTGCTGGTGGCTTTCCTGCCCAAATCCCTAACTTTGCGGTGGGGAGCCAAGGCCCAGAAAGTGCCCGGCCTGGCCTTAGACTCCATGGCAACGCCGGCCTAGACCCCTCCCCGACGGGGTTAGGAGGGGGACCTGCGTCCCGGGTCAGCCTGCTGTCCGCTGAGCGAGCCCAGATGAGACCCAGACCTGCGACCGAGCCCTGGCCCCCGAAGGCGGTGGATGGGTCGGCCTGCCTCCCAGGCTCTGTGGAGGGGTGGGGTGGCACGTTGGAGGTGGGACGTGCTCTGTGGGCCTGGCTTTCTGCTCGGGGGTGCTCACTCCTGGGCCTTCTTTAGGTCGGCTCTGGGCCTGGGAAAACCCAGACATGCCGCGAATTTTGTGGAGGGAGTGGACGCCTCCCTGGTCAGCCAGGAGCTGCAGGCAGGGCTCCCGGAAATGCAGTCCTGGGAGAGTGACTGTTCCTCAGTGGTGTTTGGGGACTGGCCTGGGGTGGCCTGGGACTGGCCTGGGGCAACTGAGACTGGCCTGGGGTGACTGGGACTTGTCTGGGGCAATTGGGACTGGTTTGGGGTGATTGGGACTGGCCTGGGGTGACTGGGACTGGATTGCGGTGATGGGCTGGCCTGGGGTGACTGGGACTGGTTTGGGGTAAAGGGACTGGCCTGGGGTGACTGGGACTGGTTTGGGGTGAAGGGACTGGCCTGGGGTGACTGGGACTGGCCTGGGGTGACTGGGACTGGTTTGGGGTGAAGAGACTGGCCTGGGGTGAAGGGACTGGCCTGGGGTGAAGGGACTGGCCTGGGGTGACTGGGACTGGCCTGGAGTGACTGGGACTGGCCTGGGGTGAAGGGACTGGCCTGGGGTGAAGGGACTGGCCTGGAGTGACTGGGACTGGCCTGGGGTGAAGGGACTGGCCTGGGGTGAAGGGACTGGCCTGGGGTGAAGGGACTGGCCTGGGGTGACTGGGACTGGCCTGGGGTGACTGGGACTGGTTTGGGGTGAAGGGACTGGCCTGGGGTGAAGGGACTGGCCTGGGGTGACTGGGACTGGTTTGGGGTGAAGGGACTGGCCTGGGGTGAAGGGACTGGCCTGGGGTGAAGGGACTGGCCTGGGGTGACTGGGACTGGTTTGGGGTGATTGGGACTGGCCTGGGGTGACTGGGACTGGCCTGGGGTGATGGGCTGGCCTGGGGTGACTGGGACTGGTTTGGGGTGAAGGGACTGGCCTGGGGTGACTGGGACTGGTTTGGGGTGAAGGGACTGGCCTGGGGTGAAGGGACTGGCCTGGGGTGACTGGGACTGGCCTGGGGTGACTGGGACTGGCCTGGGGTGAAGGGACTGGCCTGGGGTGACTGGGACTGGTTTGGGGTGAAGGGACTGGCCTGGGGTGACTGGGACTGGCCTGGGGTGATGGGCTGGCCTGGGGTGACTGGGACTGGTTTGGGGTGAAGGGACTGGCCTGGGGTGACTGGGACTGGTTTGGGGTGAAGGGACTGGCCTGGGGTGACTGGGACTGGCCTGGGGTGACTGGGACTGGCCTGGGGTGACTGGGACTGGCCTGGGGTGAAGGGACTGGCCTGGGGTGACTGGGACTGGTTTGGGGTGAAGGGACTGGCCTGGGGTGACTGGGACTGGCCTGGGGTGAAGGGACTGGCCTGGGGTGACTGGGACTGGCCTGGGGTGACTGGGACTGGCCTGGGGTGACTGGGACTGGTTTGGGGTGATGGGACTGGCCTGGGGTGACTGGGACTGGTTTGGGGTGATGGGACTGGCCTGGGGTGACTGGGACTGGTTTGGGGTGAAGGGACTGGCCTGGGGTGACTGGGACTGGTTTGGGGTGAAGGGACTGGTTTGGGGTGAAGGGACTGGCCTGGGGTGACTGGGACTGGCCTGGGGTGAAGGGACTGGCCTGGGGTGACTGGGACTGGCCTGGGGTGACTGGGACTGGCCTGGGGTGACTGGGACTGGTTTGAGGTGATGGGACTGGCCTGGGGTGACTGGGACTGGGTTGGGGTGATGGGACTGGCCTGGGGTGACTGGGACTGGTTTGGGGTGAAGGGACTGGCCTGGGGTGACTGGGACTGGTTTGGGGTGAAGGGACTGGCCTGGGGTGACTGGGACTGGCCTGGGGTGACTGGGACTGGTTTGGGGTGAAGGGACTGGCCTGGGGTGACTGGGACTGGCCTGGGGTGAAGGGACTGGCCTGGGGTGACTGGGACTGGTCTGGGGTGACTGGGACTGGCCTGGGGTGACTGGGACTGGTTTGGGGTGAAGGGACTGGCCTGGGGTGACTGGGACTGGCCTGGGGTGACTGGGACTGGTTTGGGGTGAAGGGACTGGCCTGGGGTGAAGGGACTGGCCTGGGGTGAAGGAACTGGCCTGGGGTGAAGGGACTGGCCTGGGGTGAAGGAACTGGCCTGGGGTGAAGGGACTGGCCTGGGGTGAAGGAACTGGCCTGGGGTGAAGGGACTGGCCTGGGGTGACTGGGACTGGTTTGGGGTGAAGGGACTGGCCTGGGGTGACTGGGACAGGCCTGAGACTGGCCTGGGGTGAAGGAACTGGCCTGGAGTGAAGGGACTGGCCTGGAGTGAAGGGACTGGCCTGGAGTGAAGGGACTGGCCTGGGGTGAAGGAACTGGCCTGGGGTGGCTGGGACTGGCCTGGGGTGAAGGGACTGGCCTGGGGTGGCTGGGACAGGCCTGAGACTGGCCTGGGGCAACCTACGGTCCACCTGAACCACATGTGCTCTGGCTGGGTTCTGACCTGGCATTTGACCTGACCGTCCCCCACCTTGGTCCTGGGAATGTGCTTGGCAGCCCTCTGCATCCCTGGGCCTTGTCTGAGCCTGGCCTCTGCTGGGAACCTACAGGTCAACTCTGGGGCCCCAGAGCATCCTGTTCTTGTGCCGGTTTCCGGGGCTGTGAATAAGCAAGCATGGCTCTGCTTCCAGAGACGAGGTGCTCTTGGGGTATCATGAGAGGTTTCTGGCTCAGGGTTTCCCTTTGGAGCCCGGAGGGACCTGCTCTGTACTGTGCTGAAGGGCCAGTGTAGAATTTCCCACGCATGTGCTTCCTCCTTGCGTCCCTGGCCCCTGTGCCAGCTCCTCTCCGGGACCAGAGGTTCAGAAACAGCTAAGACCTGGCCCTGCTCTGAGGTGCGCCAGAGGCCACGCTCCAGTTTGCACCAAACAAACCTGTGTGCCTTCTGGCTGTGGGGCTGCCATGTCCACCCTGGCCAGAGCACGGCAGTGAGGGGGGAGGCTGGAGGTGCTGATGGTCAAGGGTCCATCAGCACTGGGGGTCAGGCAGGTAGTGGCACGGTCAGGCTGGAGTTAGTGCCTCGGGCCCCTTCCAGAGGACAGGCCAGAGAGCGGGAGGCAAGAGGAGGGAGGCCCCCTGGGTCTGCAGGGGCCAAGTCCTGGGCCCAGGAGGTTCTTTTATCCTCTGTTTCAGCTGGTTGGTAGTCTGTGGTAAGGTTTATGTCTCACACTCAGAACAACATGAAATGGGCGGCTTGGTGGGACTTCCAGAATGACAAGCGGTAAGTGGGCGGTACTGAGACTTTCTTGTTCTGCAGCCCCAGTTTATAGGTGAGACAACTGAGCCCTGGAGAGTGGCTGCCCTTGCTGAAGGCCATGCTGAGCCAGGCAGCACCACAGTTAGAACCCAGGCCTCTGCCACCCAGGCCCGGCCTGACCACTGCCTGCTGTGTCAAAGCAGCCACAGCGGATACTTCAAGCTCCACTTTGTGATGAGGGTGACCTGGTTTACTTGTCTATAAGATGGAAAGCAACCCATTGACGTCAAGGCTGGGGCTTCAGCACCAATGCTGGGGTTGCCCAGGAGCCCTGGCTGACGGCCCTGGGTGGAAGCTGTTTGCAGGCCCATGCCCAGCTGGCCTCCAGAGGCCCTGGCCTCCCTGGGCTGAGCCCCAGGGATGCCCAGGCACTGCACTGCCAGGACCCATCCCAGATGCAGCCTGTTCAGGAAGAGACCACAGGGCCAGCTTGCTGCCACTCCTCTGAGGGGACCCTGGTCTGCAGAAAACATGTGACGTCAGGATGCAGAGAGCACCCTTGACCCTCACATGGGGCTGAGGGAGCCAAGGTCCAGCTCCATCACAGTGTGTCTCTGGGCCTATCTACTCTCTGGAATGCATGGTATCTTGGCATGACACATCAGGCCACTTGATGTGTCAACTGAACCTACACAGTCCTTCATGATGCAGCCCCTGCTATGTCGGTGACCTCACAGCTCCTGCTGCACCTGGCAATCCAGCATGGCCTCCTTGCAACCTCCTCAACATGCTGGGCATGATCCTGCTTCAGGGACTTGGCACTTGCTATGGTCTCTGCTTGGAACCTTCTTTTGCTTAGAATGTCTGTCTCTCCCCATTTTTTCTCTTTGTTCATTGATGTATCTCCAGTCCCACTTGATGGGAAAGAATGAGATAAAATATGCCAGGGATCAGCTATTTTTGTTTTTGGTAAAGGGCCAGTAGTAAATGTTGTGGCTTTGCAGGCCACATGCAAATGAGTTGACCCTTCAACAATCTGGGTTTGTACTGCACAGGGCTACTGCTCCATGATATTTTCCAGTAAGTATGCAGCTGGCTCTCCATTTCCTGGGTTCTGCATCCACGATTGGGAGTCCATGGATGTGGAGGGCCAACTGCATGGATTATTTTTGCTCCATATACATCAGGGACTTGAGTGTCAGTGGACATGGTGTCTGTGGGGTCCAGGAATCAATCCCCCACAGGTGCCAGGGACTGGAGTTAAGTCCCAGGGAGTCAAAAGTTATAGGTGGATTTTCAGTTGCACAGGAATCAGGACCCTTAGCCCCCAAGTTGCCTCTGAAGTGGGAATAACACCAGTGGGCATGGCGGGCTGGTCTGTGAACTCCAGTGCCAACCTGACACAGTTCGTGCACATGGTATGCCAGGCTGCTGAGCCTGGGTGATGATCTGGCTCTCAGGGAGCTTGTGCTCCAGGCAGATAAGTACACAGACCAACACAAATCAATAAACAGTGAACGTGCAACAAAGCCGCAAAGGTGGGGCTGCCATCGGAGTGAGAGAACGGAGTGGGATCATGCTCTGTGGGAGATGAAAGCTCGGGTTTGCAGCAGCTGAAGGTGGGGCTGGAGACGCGGCCGCAGCAGGGGGCTGCCCGGGGCGGGGGGGGGGGGGCTTTTACTCCACACGCAGTGGGCATGCAGCCTCTGGTTTCCTTGGCACCAGCCACGCAGGAAGGTGGCGCAGGAAGGGGGTAGGGAGGGGCTGAGGTGGGAGGTGATGGGGTGTTGGCAGAGGGACTGTCCACAGCTGTGGCTGGTGGGTCTGGTGCAGAGAGTGGCAAAAGGGAGGGTTTCTGCAACCCTGGGGGATGGTTATGGCCCCAGTGAGATGGCCAGGCAGGAGTTGGGGGCACTCAAGATAATCTGGGGGGAATCACCATGCCAGCTTCTCTGCTACTACATGTGCAGGGGGCATGCACTTGCTCCTGGGGAGCCTGGGCTCTTGAGAGGTCCCTGCTGCTGTCCTTACACCTTCTCCCAGGGTTTTGCCAGCAGGGGCAAGTCCCTGGGCCCAGAGGGGAGTGGCCTAGAAATGGGGGGGGGGGGCAGAGCGATGGGGAGCTGAGTGCTCCTGCGGTCTCTCCTCCCCCCACCTCGCCCCTCCATTTCATAGACAAGAGCCAGAGGCTCGGGGTGAAGCAACCTTTACCTGGGACAGTGGACCGGGGACACAGACCCAGATCCCTGCACTCTGGGTTTAGGGCTCTGAGCTTCTACCAGGTTGCAGCTTGCCTGGGTCTGCAGGTGAGAGTTCTGGCCAGCTCAGACCCGGGGATGGACCGATGTCCCTGAAATTCCTCTGTGGCAGCAGTGAGCCTTTTCAGGAGGCTGTGTGGGACTCGGAGCGAAGACAGGGCCATCCCAGCTCCACACCGTGGCCTGTGCGCCTGCTGCCATTGAGGGGGCAGAACCGGCCCCCAGGGGAGAGGGCGAGGTCCGCAGCTGGGAAGCGGCTTCAGGGGGATGAGATGGAGCCTGGGTGAGCCAAGGCCTGAGGCAGCAAAGTGCTGGGTGCTGAGTGGTGTAGCATCATCTGTGCTTAAAGGGACGTGTGGCCGGGGTCAGGCACAGGCCAGGACTCCACTCAGAGGCAGCTAGGGTTCACGAGGGGCTTTCGTGGTGGCCGGAGGAGCCTCCGCCTGGCATTGCCGCTCCCCACTTTCCTGGTCTGACCTGATGAAGTCCCCTCCCTCCCTGTGCATCCGTTTCTCCTCTGGTCTCACGGAACTGGAGGTAGATGCCTCGATGCAGCACACACACTCAGACACACACACACACACACACACACACACACACAGACACACACAGACACACACACACACACCCACACACACACACACACACACACACACACAGACACACACACACAGACACAGACACACACACACACACACACAGACACACACACACACACACACACACAGACACACACACACACACACAGACACACACACACACACACACACACACAGACACACACACACACTCACACACACACACACACAGACACACACACACACACACACAGACACACACACACACACACACACACACACACACACTCACACACACACACACCCCAGTCTCTGCACAGCTGGTGTCCGACCCAAAAGAAGAGAGGAGCCTGGAGGGTGGTGCGGGAACATGAGCTCTGTCCCCAAGGCCTGGGCAAAGTTTGCAGGCCACCCTCCCGCGGTGCTGGCCACTCTTGAGTTGGACCAGGCGCGGGGGTGGCTCAAGGGGCTGGTCCCTCTAGCCTTGCAGACCACCCACAGTCTGGCACAGCCTTCTCAGGTGTGGCCCCAAAGGCTATTTCGGGTTGTCTCCTTCCTGAGCCAGCAGGAATGGCAGGCCTGGGAACGGGCCTGCCCTTCTCTTTCTGGGTGCCCCTGCACAGGGCGACAGGCAGGCGCTGGGAGGCTGGGTCCAGAGCGCACTCTGGAGCGCGGCTCTTGCCCCAAATGGGTCCTGGATGGTGAGGGCTGGCGAGCCCAGCCCCTGGGTCCAGCTCAGCCTGACACGTGGTCCTGACTTCAGTTCCAGTCCCGCCGGGGCCTGAAGCCAGGCCCACCCGCCTCCCCTTCCCACCCCGTCTCTTTTGGAGGCCCCGGCTGCCAGAGCGGGTACACCTGACAGGCTTCCCTGGACCAAGGCATGTGCCCCTGCTTCCTGAGGCCTCGTCTCTGTGAGCCTCCCCCAGGAGCCCTCCCTGGGTCTTCCTCCTCAGGTTCCCCGGCAACCACAGGGCCAGGCTCTGCCCTCACACCCTGCAGGAGCAATTCAATAGCAACCCTGCCCCCCGGTGGGCATGGGGCACCTGCACTTTATCACCAACACCAGCGTCCCTGCCACAACCGGACTTCCCCCGCCTCCCTTCTCCCCTCCCGCAGGTGGAGTCCCTCCTCATCCGAAAGCTACTTGGGGAGTGAGCAGCAGCGTGGGGCTCGCTCACCCCGCGGTCCCCTCAGGCCTCTACACAGATCCTTTCCCACCCCAGATCGACCTGTACGCGGGGGTTCTGTTCGTGCACATCTGCCTGGGCTGGAACTTCTACCTGTCCACCATCCTCATGCTCGCCATCACCGCCCTGTACACCATCGCAGGTACAGCCCGGCCGGGGACATCCTGGAGGGAGGGGTCCTGACCCCTGTGCTGGGCGTTGGTGCCCAAATCTGAGAGGCCAGCAGAGCCCACAGACAGGAGCAGGAGCAGGGCCACCTCCCCCCACAGCCGTGGACGGCTGTAGTCCGGCTGTGCTGGCCCAGCGTCCTGCTCCCCCAACTCACCCACCAGAACAGGCAAGGCCTGCGTGTGAGCAGGCCCACCTGGAGCCCTAGAATCGCTTCTGGGTCCCTGCTCCCTCGAGACCAGCCCCTCCAGCTCCCTCTCTACTGCAGGAGGCCTGGCCGCTGTGATCTACACCGACGTCCTGCAAACGCTCATCATGGTGGTGGGGGCTGCCATTCTGGCCATCAGAGGTGAGGACTACTGACTGGCAGGGCCGCCCAGCAGCACGCCCTTTGGGGTCTGGGCATTGGTGCAGAGCTGGCTCAGGGTTTGGGCCAGGTGGAGCCCGGGGAGGATGTGCAGACACAGTGAGGCCGCAGATCTGCCCGAGTGTCTGCTCCGACTGTTACGAGCCACACACAAGAGCCCCAGAAGCGCTGGGCACGATGGAGAGCAGGCGAGGGAGACCTGACCCTGGCGGGCGGTCCTGGGTCCAGGAACTCCTGGTTCCTGGAAATATGCAGAGCCAGGACCCCAGAGGCCTTTAAAGTCTCTTCCACACTCAGGCACCCCATCCCATGGCAACTTCTGCCTCTTGCGTTGTATTTGTACCTTTGCTCTGAGCACTCACCCCAGCCTGGCCTGGGCTCCAGGCGGCAGGGGGGTGCTGGGGCCGAGTCGGGCAGCAGACATCCCGTGTGGGAAAGGTGGGGAGTAGGGGCTGGGTTCTCCAGGCATCCCTGTATCTGCTTCCTCTCAGACCAGGGGCCTGAGAGCCCTAGAACCCACTGCAGGCGAGAGGCCTGGGCGGCAAGGCCCAGTCCGCAGAGGAGAGTGACTGCAGACACAGCCAAAGCCACAAGGGGCTGGTGGGGCCATGGAGGGCTGACCCAGAGGGAGACAGGAGCAGTGAGGGGTGAATGTGGTCTGGACTCGAGTCCCAGCTGGCTGGCCCTGTGGCTCTGTCATGCCCATCCCTGTCCCTGGGTTCCTTTCTCACTGCCGCCACTCTCCCTCCTGCCCCCTTCAGAAGGCCCTGGGGCAGGACTTTAACCCTCTGCACTCTGTGGAGGGTTCTGGCACACTAAAGAAAAGCCCTTTTGCTTCCCGGAATTGAGTTTAAAGCCCTGGCCCCGGCCAACCAGCACCAGAGGCCACAGAACCAAGTGCACATTTAATGGCATTAAATACATGGAAACAGCCATGGGGGTTCCCCCTGCAGAGCCCTCCCCTCTGTGCTCTGCCCTATGCTGGGAAGGTGAAGTGGGGAGGCCAGCTTGACCCACAGGAAGCTCCCTGTGAGGTGAGGGCAGTGGGGGGCTGGGAGCTGGGCCACCAGCCACCAACTGTCCCATCCTGCCCCGACCCGACCAGCTTTCGACCACATCGGCGGGTATGAGCAGCTGGCAGCAGCCTACACCCAGGCCATACCATCCAAGACTGTTGCTAACACGACCTGCCACCTGCCCCGTGCGGATGCCATGCACATGTTCCGAGACTCCTCCACGGCGGACCTCCCGTGGCCCGGGATGACCTTCGGGCTGACCGTCCTGGCCACCTGGTACTGGTGCACCGACCAGGTGGGTGTTGGCGGCGTCGCTGCGGCCTTCCTGCCTCCCGGGGTGGGCTGCAGCCCCAGGAGCACCGGCACGGGCCCAGGCTTCGGGGGAGGCCGGCACGACTGACTTAGGGGTCCTTGTGGTCCCGCGGGGTCTGCACCCGCTGTCTGGAATCGGACGAGGCCCACTGGCCGCCGCCCGGCCTGGCCTTCAGGTGCTTCGACTGGGACAGTTTGGAGTACGGGATCCCCAAGGGACTGGGACGCATGTTGGTGGCCAGCCTCGGGCTCCCGGGGTCTGGCAGTGTGTAGGGCACGAGGCTGTCCTTGGCCTGCCAGTAATGGGAACCCCCTTTCCTGGCAGAGCTCTGGGCGCCCTTGGCAGTGGGGCAGTATGGCGGGGATCCTGCGGTTTTCGATGGCCGTGGGAAGCCGTCCTTATCCCTGGTCTCCAAGGCAGAGGCTCCACGAGGGTGGTCCTAGAGGAGAGAAAAGACAGGTGACATCTGGGAGCACCCACCTCCCGAGGCTCAGCCAGGGGCGGAGCTGCACGCTAGCAGCTGGTGGCCTGACAGCTGCTTCCTTACTTGGTGCACAGGCTCCCAGGTGCCTGTGGGAACACCGCCTTTGGTGGCTGTGGTGCGGCTCTTCACTGTCCCTGCCCCGCCTCCACTCCCTGAAAGCGGCTGCCACGCGGTTCTGGTGCGCGGGGTGGCCCTTGGACTGGCCTCCAGGCGACCGCCCAGCTGCCGCCCCTCTGGGTGGAAGCGGACGACGCCATGGCTTCCCTGGCAGCCCCCGGACCATCCACTGCACCCGAGCCAGGGGGCCCAGCCTGGGAGTGAGGCGCCAGGCCCGGGCCAGCCAGTGTCACTGTGGGCCAATGGGGAGCCTCCCCGAGGGGGAGGTTCTGTGAGCCCATTCCCAGGCTGGACACTGAGGCCAGAGGACAGGATGGGCTGCCTGTCCCGGGCTCTCGCCACCCCAGCAGCAGGTGCTCAGTGTGTTTGCTGGCACCCTTCCAGGGCGTGGCAGTGGGAAGCGATCCGTGTTGGGAGAAACCCCGGAAGGCCAGGCCTGTTTCCCCAGGTGCCCGCGTCCGCCTTGCCCCGAGTGTGGGACAGCTGAGGACACGCCTGGGGTGAAGGCTGGCTGACGGCTGGCCGTGGAGGGCGTGCGGCCATGGAGGCTGAGCCGGCCAGTGTCCCTGCATCCCGGACCCTCTCATTTCCTCCCCGCTCCGCACAGGCCTGGTGTGGGGCTGGCCCGTCTGGGCGTATCATTCAGGTTTCTCATGAAAGCCAAGGACTGGCCTTGAGGGCAGGGCTGAACGGGCCTCGTCTGGAAAGAGGGCTATTGGGGAGGCTGAGGCGGGACGCCACCGGATTTGGTGGCCCACAGCCTGGCCTCAGTCTTACCTTCTCCCCTCCTCTCGCCTGCACTGGGCAGCCAGGCCTTGGTCCAGAGCATCCACCAGGCAGGGAGGGGTCCTCTGGGCCCACCTGTCTGGACCTCCTGGGCCTCCTCCGCTGTGACTCAACTTGCTAGCCCCTGTGGATTCCACAAGACACCTGGAGGGCTAACCCACTCCATCCCAGGCCAGGACGTCTTCTCATTTCCTTCTTTAGACTTTTGCCACATCTCCTAGCTCATCCACAGGCACGGGCCACACTCTTGTGGTTAGAAACAAACAGCCAATAGCACAGGAGGCCTGGCGGCCCCAAGCCTCTGCCTCCACCTGCAGGCGGCCGAGAGCAGTGACACGCGGTCCGCCGCGCTAGGGCGCGTGTCATCACCGGGCACTGTGGGCAGGGTCCACAGAGCCTCCTTGTGGTGCAGACAGGGAAACTGAGGCTCACCGTGAGGCAAGGAAGGCCCCCAAGTCACCAGAAGCTGGTGAAGTGGGGCTGATATCAGCTGCCACGCGTCCCAGCACTGCCACTTCAGCAGCTGCGCCTCGTGCCTTCGAGAGCATGCAGGGAGGGAGCTGCTGGGCGCTGTCTGTTGGCCTAGCAGGTGCGTGAAACAGCTAAAGCTTATGGTTTTCTGTGCTGGTGGTGACTTACAACGCAGGCAGCAAAGGGAAACATTTGAAAGTTATAGGTGCACACTACTGTGAACGTCCAAAAAAGCACTGAAATGTACATGTGGCTGAACCATAGGTGACTTCATAGCTTGTTAAAGCTGTTTTTTAAAAATGTGTTTTGATTTTTTTTAAGTAGAATTGTAATGTCAGAGTTGGGAAGGATCTCAAAGCCATCAGTTCCCATGAGCCCTCTCTCCTCCCTTTCTGCAGATCTGGAAACTGAGGTTCAGCCAGGATCTGCCCAGGGCTACCTGACGATGCCTCAGGCAGATCTAGAACGGAAACCTCCCCAACACAGGTCTGAAAGCTCCCCACTCGGCCAGCGACACCAAGCAGTTGCTGCCAGGCTCCTGGCACATGCATGAACATGCCAGCCACTCTTGTGAGGGTACAGAAGCTGAGGGAGTGCCCTGGTACCATCCTACCAGGGCCTCTCCAGATCTGCCAATTGCTGGGTAGGATCCACTTTCCCTGCTCAACCAATAGGGAGACTGAGTCCCTGGATGGGTACCTTGGCCCCAGCTGCTTGGCCAATCAGAACGAGCTCTGCTTCTGGGGGAGCCGCCAGGTATCAGGCTCGGGTATCAGTTGTCTCAGGAGGCTCTGGCGCTACTGGGACAGAACCCTGTGCCTCTCCCTGGGGCTCGCCAGGACAAAGTCCTGCCACCGGGACTCACTGCCTCCGTGTGCCCCCAGGTCATTGTGCAGCGGTCGCTGTCTGCCCGGGACTTGAACCACGCCAAAGCAGGCTCCATCCTGGCCAGCTACCTCAAGATGTTGCCCATGGGCCTGATCATCATGCCAGGCATGATCAGCCGCGCACTGTTCCCAGGTAGGGCCGGCGCCAGGGCTGGGCTGGGCTGCAGAAGTTACTGGGAAGAGTGGCAAAGGATGACTGTGAGCCGTTTCCCGTGGGTGGGGGAAAGAGGACAGGAGGAGAGTGGTCCTCAGGGCGACAATCAAAGGGATCCACACGGAGGTAGCTGACACAAGCCCCTCCCCCTTGAGGACCACTTGCTGTGTGCCTCTGGATGGAAAGGAATACCTCTTTGCCACTGCCCTTGACTTCCTGCACCAGTGCTGCCTTTAGGGGAGACTGGAACCACTGCAGAGGCTGCCTTTAGGGGAGACTGGGCCGAAGGTCTCACCTTTAGGGGAGACTGGGGCCGAAGGTCTCCAGCACCGTCATGTGGGCAGGTCCTGGGTGGTTCCTGCCCACTCCCTACCCCGTTCATCAGGGATGCCAGGAGAGGCCAGGGAAAGGGCTCCTAGAGCCGGTGCAGACCCTCACCCACCTGTGCGTTCTTGTCCATGGAGTGAAAGGCGTGCATCTTCTGCAGAGTGCCCGCATCTCCTCTCTCCCGAGCCGGGGCCCACAGTGAACCACGCAGGGGCTCCCCAAAGGTTCCTCGAGTCATGTGGGGGGCACTCAGCTGTCGGCGAGGGGGCTGGGCTGGCCCATTAGCTACTTGCTCTGAGTGGCGCCTCCGGAGAGGGGTCGGATGCCCCCTCACCTCGAAATACTCATCCGACACCGAAGAGGAAGCCACCGAGGGCCGCCGCGGGCCACGGCCAAGGCCAGAGCTGCCAGAGAGGCTGTCCTGGTCACTGAGGGTCACGTAGTCATCGTCGTCGTCCTCATCCTCCTGGTCCAGGCCGTTGGGGGTCCCCACACATTCGCCACCAGGGTCACCCTGGGGCACAGACAGCTGCCGCCGGGGTGGAGCGAGGGTCCGGGGCAGCCCGTGGTCTGTGCTGATCCGCCGTGCTCCCTCTTCTGGGCTCTCCGGAGCCCAGCCGGCATGGCCGCCATCCTGGGCGAGCACGTCTGCCACAGGGACGGTCCGGGGCTTGGGTACCGGGGGCTCTGGCTTGGGGTCCTCCTGGGGGAGGCCGTTCTTGGCTGGGAGGCCGTCCGGGGGCGTGCCGGGCTCCGGAGCGGAGCTGCAGTCCTGGCCCTGCCTCCAGAGCTGGGCACCCGCCTGGGAGGTGTCTCGGATCTTGATGCGGTTGATCTGGTTGGGCTGGGGGTTCCAGATGTTGGGGTCGATGATGTTGATGTAGCCCAGGATGTCACTGCCCGGCTCTGGATCTGGCTCCACCCACGTGGGCAGGTACTCGAACATGTTGGCCCGCTCCAGGTTGAGCAGCCCTGGGTGGATGGGCAGGGGCGGCTCCGGGAGGTCGCCCGGCTGCTCAGCCAGCCCTGGGCCACGCAGCCCGAGAGGCCTCTTGACCTCCTGCTTCTCCTCGGCGACCTTGGCGATCTCCTCGGCGCTCTTAGCCTTGACCAGCGCGTACTTAGGGTTGACGAGCTTCTTGGCCGCGGCGCCGGAGGGGACCAGGGGGACCACGGCAGGCAGTACGACGGGCTCGGGCTCAGGCTCCTTCTCCATGGGGATGCCCTTGAGGCTGACGCCGTGCGAGGTGAGGTACAGCTCCTGGAACTGCCGGTCGAACGTCTCCACCACCTGGCCTGACAGCACAGAGATCACGTTGCGGTCCGTCCGGGCGGCGGACCAGGTGAAGCTGCAACACAGGGCGGCTGCTGGTCAGCACGGGCCTCCCCCAGGCTCGAGCCCCCACGGTCACCCATGCCCCCAGGCCCCTCACAGGCCAAAGGGCCCTGGGTAGGATTGTTAAGTGAGGGACAGAGGTGAGGGCAGCTGGGAGAGGGCAGAGCCTCGGGGCCAGACCGGACCTGGGTCCTCGCGCAAGTCACTGCCACCAAGCCCTCTCCCAGCTATGCTCCTCTGGGGGTTACAGCGCCCCAAAGACCACTCCCGATACCCAGAGCTGCCCCTGACGCCTGGTGTCATTCTGAGTGGCCGCGGGCAGCACCGCTCTGCTGCCCTGCTGGGGGGCTTGCAGAGCAGGGCCACGGATGTCCCAGCCTGGCCACATCCCTACCTCCCGGCTGGGACACCTCTAGACAGGAGCAACTCTCAGACAAAAGCCCTCCGCTGCCTCTTTCTGGAGAGCTGGGTGGTGTGTGGGCGTGCCCAGCCCGGCTCACACCTCAGCAGTTTGGGGGCCGATGAACCGGAATAACCAAGGTGCCATAAGGCAGGATTAAGGGCAGGAACTAGCTGGGATCCAGAGCCACCTCTTCCCCAACCCGAGAAAGCCAGAAGTCACCTGTAGGAGCCACAGACGGCCCGGTCTCCATCCACAAACATGAACTTCTGGGCGAGGGCGCCCTTGAACTTGGTGGCCGACCTCGTGAAGAACTCTGTTCCCCCGCTGCTCCGTACCCTGAGATTCTGGGGTGGGGGGGACAAGAGACAGAATTATGTGACCACAGTGCTGACCTTGCTGAGGGAGGCCCAGCAACCTCTGTCTGGGCTTCAGGGCTCTGGGGAGCGTGGGCAGGAAGGCGCTGGGGAGGGAGCTGGTGTGGGGCTGCAGCCCAGAGCCAGCGGGAAGAGCTGGGCTGTGAGTTGGACCGGAGGGTGGGGCACGGCCTGAAGGTAGCTGAGAGCAAGCCCAGGCAGGACGAGGCCTGGAGCCCTGGGTGGGGATGCTGCTCAGGCTCCGGTGGGGGCAGGCCTGTGAGAGGAGGGATGTGGGCACTTCAGAAAGGTCGCCATGGCGGCAGGGCTGCCGGTGAGCTGGGCGGGACCTGCCCTACGGGGTCCGGCTCTGCCCCATGGGTCCGGCTCTGGCACTCGGCTGAGCTGTGGCCTTCCCAGGCCGGGCGGCGGGCTCTCCCCGGGTCTCTCACATGCTGTCCCTGTTGCCGCTGGTGCCCACTCGCCCAGGGCGCACTGCCTGTGCCTGCCGCAGCTCCACAAGCGGCTGTCCCCCTCCTCCCGCCTGTGCCCTGCCGCAGCTCCACAAGCGGCTGTCCCCCTCCTCCCGCCTGTGCCCTGCCGCAGCTCCACAAGCGGCTGTCCCCCTCCTCCCGCCTGTGCCCTGCCGCAGCTCCACAAGCGGCTGTCCCCCTCCTCCCGCCTGTGCCCTGCCGCAGCTCCACAAGCGGCTGTCCCCCTCCTCCCGCCTGTGCCCTGCCGCAGCTCCACAAGCGGCTGTCCCCCTCCTCCCGCCTGTGCCCTGCCGCAGCTCCACAAGCGGCTGTCCCCTCCTCCCGCCTGTGCCCTGCCGCAGCTCCACAAGCGGCTGTCCCCTCCTCCCGCCTGTGCCCTGCCGCAGCTCCACAAGCGGCTGTCCCCCTCCACCCGCCTGGGCCCTGCCGCAGCTCCACAAGCGGCTGTCCCCCTCCTCCCGCCTGTGCCCTGCCGCAGCTCCACAAGCGGCTGTCCCCCTCCTCCCGCCTGTGCCCTGCCGCAGCTCCACAAGCGGCTGTCCCCCTCCTCCCGCCTGTGCCCTGCCGCAGCTCCACAAGCGGCTGTCCCCCTCCTCCCGCCTGTGCCCTGCCGCAGCTCCACAAGCGGCTGTCCCCCTCCTCCCGCCTGTGCCCTGCCGCAGCTCCACAAGCGGCTGTCCCCCTCCTCCCGCCTGTGCCCTGCCGCAGCTCCACAAGCGGCTGTCCCCCTCCTCCCGCCTGTGCCCTGCCGCAGCTCCACAAGTGGCTGTCCCCCTCCTCCCGGCGGCACTGTCTGGCTCAGGAGCAAGCCAGAGGCCCTGAGAGACCGGGGGGGGGGGGGGGGGGAGATCCAGACAGGAGATGAATCCCCAGGAGCCACGAGCAGTGCCTCCTGCCCAAGTCTGCGGCCGGGCCATCCTGCCCCTCTCTGGGCTCTGGCCCGAAGGCACCACCCCATGGAGTCTGTGGTCCGCCCACGGCCTCTGGGTCTGGGTGTGTGACCATCTCAGACCCCTGGGCACCACACGCCCTCTTCCCGAGGAGGCAGCTCCATCTGAGGGGCAGTGGGCTTGGCAGAGCCAGAGGGCAGGATGAGCCGGCTAAGAACTAGCGTTGAGGAAAGGCTGGGCCCGGAAGGAGACCGGGCTCCTCTGAGCTCACACCGCCGGGTGGCGCGTTGGAGACACCGGCCCGGGCCCCGGGCTGGGAATTTCCGGCTCACACAAGCCCTAGCGAGTCCAACACCCTCCCGGGCAGGTCTGCGTGCCCAGAAGCGGGGCCTCCTGAGGGGCTCCGTGCCAGCTGTGGGTGCTGGGCTGCCACACCCTCTGCAGCTCACGTCGCCCTCACCCATGCACTGGCCTCAGCTTGGTGACTGCCACCTGTTCTCGCCTTTACCACCCCACCAAGATCCCAGCCGCAGACAGACAGACTGATGAGGGCCCTGAGAGGCCGGGCAGAGCTCAAGTTGTGAGGGGCTGCGGCTGGCATGTGAAGGTCGGGACAAAAGGCAGGGGCAGGGCAGGGCTGGCGTGGCAGACAGGAGCGCGGGTGGTGACAAGTCTGTTTAAGACACACGAGGACTTAGCTGGCACCCAGCAGAGCCCGCATGGCATAAACAGAGAGCCAGAGGCAGAGGACGAGGAGGGGCTGTGGGTGAGGGAGGTGGGCCTGCGTCTGGGCAAGGGCAACAGAAAAGGGATGGGTCTGAGATGCCCTCGGCCTCTGGGAATGACACATCTCAGACCCCTCTGCTTGGTGGAGGGGCGGGTCCTCATGGACCCCGCCTGGCCAGGGCACGAGCAGTTGTCTTGTTGCTGGGCCCAACCCAGAAGGCAGGTTTCTCTGTGCCCAGGGCCAGCTCTTCTACCCCAGGCCGCCAGCTCAGCCGGAAGCTGGCCACAGCCCAGGACAATTAGTGCTCGTGACTTTGTACCCGACACAGGGCACGCTCAGGGCCAGAAATCGGGAGCAAAGATCCTGGAGGCGGTACAAGGCCTTCTTGTCACCTGTGCCCAACCGCAGGCAGCTCCATGGCTCCTGTGGGCCCCAGGTCCAGTGCTCTGTGCGCCAGGGCCTCAGCCCCTCCTCCCAGGAAGGCCAGCCATTGCCTCCATGCCCCTCACAGTGTCTGCCCCACCCCCCCACCTGGTGCGAGGCACCAGGTCTGCTGTGTGACTCTCATCAGGCCCCGGGCCCCTCTGGGCATTGGTCTCCCTGCCTGCTGCTGGGGACAGGCCTGGGGCTCAGCGGCAGGCAAGGGCCTTGTGGCAGCTGCCCCTCCCCCTTCCCCGCTTCCTATCAGCTCCCAGGCCTGTTCCTGGGCGGGCACCCCACGGGGCCTGGCCCACATGAGGTAATGTCTCAGGAGTCAGGGCTTGGGGAGCAGTGGAGGCTCCCACAAAGCTGCATTGTGTGAGCCAGGACACTCCCACCAAGGACAAAGTGGCCAGGGGGAGGTTGGTGGGGGGTACTTGGAAGAACGGCCACTGGACTGGCATAAGCGGGTGCCCCGGGCAAGTCTTTGGACTCGTGCCTGGCGCTGGGAGGGTGCCCCCACGTGCAAGGTTATAGGCTGTGACTGCGCATGCTAGGGTGCCATCCCTTCTACTGAGCGGAAAGTTGGGGGACCCGCACAAAGGACCAGAAAATGTCTGCACTGACGTGGACGGGGTTCTGGGAAGCCAAGACTGTCAGCTGCCCATGACGGTGGGACACCCCGCCCCAGCCCCAGCCCCAGCCCCAGCCGGCTCCTCCCCTGGATGGAGGAGGCTTCCAGCTGGAGTGTGGTGACTTCCGCCCGCTCTGAAGGGCCTGCGGGCATCTCCTGGGCCTGAGGAGTGGGGGGCCCACAGGGGCACTGTGACCAGGCCTGGCCCTGGCAGCAGTCAGGTCAGATTGGCAGAGCACAGAGACAGAGGGCGCGTCCCCATGGGCTGGGTGCCTGGCCAGCGTCCACTCGGTTCTTTTAAAAATTATATGTTATTGACTTTTAGAGAAAGGAAGGGAGAGGCACGCGGAGCTAAAAACATCAGTGCCTCTTGCAGGCCCCTACTGGGGATATAGGCCCAAACCTGACACGTCCCCTGACCATGACCTGCTGGTTCACAGGCCACGCTCAGCCACTGAGCCACCCCAGTGGGCCTCTCTCTCTTCTGAAGGGTCTGTTTCACTCTTCAAGGGTGAGGGAGGCACACCCTGGCCTCCCCTGTTGTCTGACCTGCGATGGGAAGTAGTGGCCGGCCAGCCCAGCTCCAAGACTTCGCTGGAGGGACGCCCAGCCCTCCCCTTGCCGGCTGCTCAGCTCAGCGGCAGAACTCGGGGCCTGGGGTTCTCTGCTGTGGGCTGTCTGTGCAAGGCCCTGAACAACGCCATGCCTCCATGCCAGCCGTGACCATTAACAATGTCCTGGGCGCTGCCAGTGTCCCACACCAGGCTGAGAGGCACCAAATGACACACCCTGAACTCGTTACAGACCAGGCCAGGGTCTGAGAAGCGAGGTGGGAGGGAGGGAGCCAGCACCAGTGGAACCTGCGCTGCACATCCAACCGAGCGCCTCCCCACAGCCTCCGTGGCTGGGATTTCTTTGTTCATCAGAAATGGGTCCAGCCTTTGGCCAAGCAGCTACTGGTTTTTCCAGTGTGACTGCACCAAGCCGACCAGCTTTTCAGATCAGCCAGGCGTTTCACAGCTCACCTGTCCCACGCTCTGAGCCTCGAGGCTCAGCCTGGCTCCCACTCGCTCTGGGACATCCTCGGCGCCCAGGCTCACCCCCCCCCAGAAGTGGTTTGGCCACGTGGCCTGGCCCTGGGAGGGGGGTGTGCTGGGTCTTCTTCTGAAGGCCTGTTGCCCTTTTGTATCTGGGGCGTCGTTCCCCCTCTCCCGCCGGTATGCCGGCAGGGGCCGGGGCCCAGGAAATGCCGAGAACCTCATTCGTGGGGAGGTGCTAGTGTACGTCCTCCTACTGCACCCGGAAACCAGGGGAGCAGCCATTTCCAGAATGTGCCGGTGGAGCTTTGTCAAAGCTCAGGAGGCAGGTGGCTGGGGAGCGCTGCCTGGAGCAGGAGCAGGAGGCTGGCCCCAGCCCACGTTGGCTTGGGGGAAGGGGAGCCCATGGGCCCACAGACCTGGGAGGAGCTGTGCCTGTCCCCACCCACAGGCAGACCAAGCGTCCTGCCGACACGGCCTCTTCACTCTTCACAGGCAGAGCGGCCCTGCAGGTTCCTGGCCGCTCCCCCAGACAGTGAGAATAGTGTCCAGAGAGTCGGTGTCTGTCCAAGGTTTCAGTGCAGGGAGCAGAGCTGGGGCGCAGGCCTGGTTCTCCCAGATTGGCACCCGACAGGGCCGTGGTCACAGGCTGACCTGCCATGTGCCCTCTGTACTGGGCCTGGGGGATCTGGGGCAGGTCGAAGCATAGCCGGCTGAGGACGGGCGGCTGAGGGTGGGCCCAGGATTACTGGAAAAGGCTGACTCCCAAGACAGGTCCCGGCCCAGCCAGCTCTAGGGCAGGGCGGGGGGCCATGTGGGCGGGCCCCAGACAAGGTGACACTTAGCCAGGGCTGGGCCCACAGGGCCTCTAGCCGCCCGCCCAGGCTGTAGAGGGGCGGCTCTGAGGCCAAGGTCTCCCATTCCTTCCCATGAAGGCACCCAGCTCTGAGCACAGTACCCTGCAGACCCTGCCACCTTCCCTAGTGCCAGGCAATGGCCAGGGGGCAGGCAGGACCAGAACCCAGAGCCAGTTGCCTCTCCTGTGCCCCAGCTGTAGCTTCATTTTCAAGCAGGGTAGGGAGGAAGCCTGTGGTTACGATGTCCTGTGACTGCCAGTCTCACCCCTCCCCCAGGCCCCCCTGGCTCACAGAGCACTTTACAGCCCAGATTTCACCCTCAAACCACTCCATGAGGTGTCATTACAGTCGTGAGGCGCTGGAGGCTCAGGAGGTGGAACCACATCCTGGGAGGCCCCTCTGGCAGGGCAGCCTCCGTCAGGGACCTTGGGCACCAAGGCTCTGTGGTCCCTCCTGTCCGGGCTGAGTTCTCACGACTGGCTTTTAGGCTCAGCTCATTTTGCAGGAACACAGGCCAGGTTCCCCACCTGTCTGGGGGGGGGGGGGGGGGGCGCGGTACAGACTGCCTCAAGGCCCCTCTGGCTCATGCACTCCAGGCCCCGCAGGGCTGTGGGGCTGCAGCGGGCCCTAAGGCCCCCCGCACTGGGGAGCGAAGGACAGGGCAGGGGGGGCTATACATCCCGCGGGCATGTTCTCAGCCCTTGCCTCCTGTTGCTGGAGCTCAGGCCCTTCAAACGCTTGGAGGAGACCAGAGTGTGGGGTCTCCCTTCTGAAAAGAGGCGCGGGCACTGTATGGGGCGAGGCTTCAAAGCATCCAGACTAGGTCTGGTGCCTGCTCAGTGGACAAGTGCTCGGCCTCACCCACACCTGGGAATGCAGGGGCCGAGGACAGCTGTGCAGAGCACCCACTGGCGCGGGGGGTGGGGGGGGCTGAGCAGCAAACCCGGAGGGTCTCTGACCTGCTGGCCACAGGGACAGGGCCTCTACAGCGCCTCTCAGAGACGCCTTTCCATGCCCTGGACTGTCCAGTGTGAGCTGTCTGCCCCAGACCCAACCCTCAGTGCTAATTACATGGTGGACAGTGTGGCGAGTGAGCGTGGGGCTTGGGTCACCCCACTAAAGAACCCACATAAAAATGTTTCAGCAGCTGGAGCCTCGCCACTGGGAGAGCTCACAGCCACTTGAAAAGGCTCAGTGGGATCGGGACATACTTGACAAATTACAGGCACGCGTGCCCAGCCCTGTTACCCTGCTAGCGTCGCCTTCTCCCGGGATTTCGTACAGATTGCAGGCTTGAAGCCCAAGGACTCCTGACCCGTCGAGGCTGTTCTCAGCCAAAGGTTCTGGTGCTTCCCCCACCTCCCCTAACTGTCTACCTGAGTGACACCCAGGCAAGTGGCTCCATTTCCTCATCTGTGAAATGGGACCAACTGGGCGGATCTGTACTCTCTGGGAAGTGTGCTGCACACAGTAGGTGCCAAGTGGTGTCAGGGTGGAAGGAGGGCGCCCTCTACCCCCAAAAGGATTAACCAAACACCAGGTGTCCGTGCGGAAGAGCCAGCCATGCTGGCCCGCACGCCCTCCACTGGGCCAATGCGATCTGGGCCCAGAGGGGAGGTGGTGTGCGCCAGACACACAGCGAGCAGTGCGGAGAACCCGGGCCCACCGCCACCCTTCTCTGCCCCAGGGCGGCCCGCGCTGAGGCCCTCTCCACGCTGCTCTCCTTCCTCAAATCCACTCTAACTCCGCAGCTGCCAAGGAGGTCTTCCCTGACCTGGGCCCCGGGAGCCTCCTGCCAGAGCCAGATCCTAAACCCTATGGGGGGACGTTACGGCGCAGACTGTGGCTTACCCTCAGGAAGCCTTCTGGCCTCAGCTCTCCAGATGAGGCGTGAGCGCCTGGGGCCAGGGTCTGAGCACGGTCACCGGAGGCATGTAAGCACACAGGCCACCAGCACGGCGCGGCTACTAAGAAAAACCACACAGGTGGCACTTGTGTGGCTCTGGCACCTGGCCAACAGGCCCTTCAATGTCTGCGTATCTCTGACTGTGGAGGTGGTCACCGCCCTTTCCTCGGGCAGCAGCAGAGGTCGGTGACCCTGCAGGAGCTCAGGGTTACTGAACTCCGTGCGGGCACAGAGAGCAGGCGCACGTTTGCCGAGCAACGCGTCGGTCATGCATGATCAGCAGCTCACCTTGAGGTGGCCCAGGTGCATGTGGGCCCGCTCGCACATGTGCAGGAAGTACTTGACGTTACTCTCGTCCAGGATGATGTACACGGCCACCTTCCTCTTGAAGCCGGCGTCCAGCAGGTCCTTAAAGATGTCCACGTCGGTGAACATGTCCATGACCACAGCCACCACCTGGGACAGGAGAGATGGCTGTCAGGCATGCGACAGTGGGGACGGGTGCCGTGCAAGACAAACAACCCTCCCATGCCTGCCACTTCTGTGGATGCCCCTCCAGCTCTGCTCCCCACCCCTCAGGACTGGGGCTGGGACGTGATGAGCTGGCCCCGAAATTCCAGGCTCAGTATCTCAATTGGTGGCACAGACTGGCTCCAAGGCCGCAGGGAGGAGAGCAGTCCAGTGTGCCTGCTGCCTCCCTAACACGAGACCCTGAGCTCAGTAGCTGGTGGGGTGGGGTGAGGGAGATCTGTGCTGCACAAGGAGCGGGAGGGTCAGCTCCCAGAGGCCCTGCAGTGAGAAGGGAGCTGCGTCCTGAGGCCTCCCTCCTCGAAGTTGCCAGGGCTCCCCAGGCCTGTTTCAGTCCGATCCAGGGTTGCAGGTCATGCCACTGCCCTCCACCTGCCACTCCAGGTGCTGAGGTGAACCTCAGGGCAGCAGCTGCCACAGGCTCACCGAGGTCGCCCACAGCCCGGGGGGTGGGGGGTAAGGCTTGGCAGGCTCCCTCACCACCCACACCAGCACAGGGGTTCTTCCTGTCCTCTGATGACCACTGCCCACACTGCCGACCTCCGCCTGCCTGGACCTGGCTCAGGGCAGAGCCCCACAGGTCAAGGTGCGCCCCCACCCCAGCCTAGCCATAGTCCACCATGGTCAGTGACACGCCAGGCCTGAGGAGAGGGGCAGGGAGAGACAGGGTGGCGTAGATAAGCCTGGTGGCCACCAGGCCGGTGGGGCTCATCCCCTTCCCTGCCCGCGGAGCAGCGAGGGGAGCACATTGGACAGGGCACACTGCTGGGCCCGCCGGCCTCCAGGATGGGCCACCGCCCAGTCCTAGGTGTGAGCCCTGCTGGGGGCAGCCTTCCCCGGGGGTTAGGGGGGGTAGTGTGCCGGGTCACAGAGCAGCGGGCTGGGCCCTCGCCGGCTCGCCAGGGAGCCTCAATGGCTCTGTGGACAGGGGGCAGGGCAGCCAGGGCACACTCCGGGGAGCACACTGGGCGGGCCCGCAGGCTCTCAGCATCTGGGACTCAAGCCCCTGCCCTCACAGCGCCGATCGCAGAGTCATCGGTCTGCGAAGCGGCCAGCTTCACATTGGCACTGTGGGGACGGTGCGGCCGAGACCGGCAGGGCTCCCTGCCTGAGGCCTGGGCCCTCCGACCCCAGGGAGACACCGCGGTCTGAGTTCAGAGCTGTTCCCGGTGGCACAGGCGCTCGGTCCCGTCCCATGGGGCTGGGGCCAGCCAGGACCAGCCCGAGAGAGCAGGAGGCAGATACTGGCACCAGACGAGGAAGCATTTGCTGCCTGGATTAGGCAGAAGTCCGAGGGAGGGAATCCCCAACCCAGCAGATGTTTAGGCAAAGAGAGTTGACTTGGTGAGGGGGTGCTGAGCACAGACACACAGTGTCAGAGCCGAGTGGACTCACCGCCCTGGGTGTCACCATCCAGGGTGACGAGACCCTGAGAGGGCTGGGCTGGCACCAGGCCCCTCCTCACCCAGGCCTCCACAGCCCAGAGCCACTCCAGCAGGCAGAAAGGCTCACGTGCCACCTTGGGAGGGTGCAGCCCCCACCCCTTTGTGCGCCTCCCGGGTTGACCAGGCTCGGTTCCGGGCCCTGCCCGCTGGTAGATGGAGCGTGCCCTGTGGCAGGGCTGCTCCACAGTCGTCCTTCCCCACGTCACCTCTGGTAGGCAGGGTGCCTGGTCCAGGGCGTCTGCTGCAGGGCTGGGCTGCGGGGCCTGCTCCCCACCATGGCCCTCATGGCACCCGGCAGGCACTATTCTCTCCAGGAGGCTGCTGACAGGCGCCCACTGAAGCTGGGCAGGAGCGGGGCTGCATGCTCCCCAGAGGCCCCCGCCCCCCACTTGCTCAGTCAGCCCCTGGGCTCTGGCAGCCCGGAGCCCTGCCCGTGGGAAAGCTGGGGCAAGAGACTCAGCTAGCACCCAGGGTCTCCAACCCCAGCCCTTCTGCCTGAGGGGGCACAGCTAATTCAAGGCTGTACTCACAGCCTCAGGACCTGGGCCACAGCAATACCCATCTTACAGATGAGGAAACTGAGGCACAAAGCAGTTCATCCCCTTGCCTGGTTCTCTATCTGGGAGGCCCAGACTGCCTGCGGCAGTGTGAGCTCAGCGAGGGCAGAGCGCCTGGGTGGGCCTCACTCCGGGCGTGGACCAGGCTCCTCTGGGAACTACTGTCCAATGAGAATGGGAGCTCACGGCTTGGGCTGCAGGAATGAGGGTGGCCAGGGACAAGCCCAGCCCCTCCCGAACCCTGTCTGCCATCCACTAGTGGGGTGTTCACACACACCAAGGCTTGAGCACAAAAGCTGCCGGCCCTGCCTCGAGGGGAACGCTGGCTGCTCCTTAGCCCCAGCCCCAGCCCCACGAGGCCCTGGGCGAGAGGCCAGACGAAGGCCGCCAAGACAGCGGGGAGGCTGGAATCTGGAGACGTCACTGCCTGAGGTCTGTCAGGGGACCGCAGCGTGAGGGGCAGGCGGCCAGGGCCCAGCTCGAAGCTTACTGTGAACTGGCCGTGTCCACCGGCGGGCTCCAAGGGGCGGGCGGCAGGCACATGTGTGTTCCATACCGGAGGCCCGGCGCTGTGAGGCTGCTGGGACAGCCTCGGCCCATGGCCCAGAACTTGCACAAACTGCACAGGCCAATGCCCGGGGGAGGGAGGGAGCCGGGGTCCCTGCGTCTTCCTCACAGGAAAGGTGCAGCCACAGAGCACAGCGAGCCAAACACCACGAAAACCATCTGGTTCCCAGCCCCAAAGAGCAGCAGTGTGGGGGCTGATGATGTCTTGGGGAAGGGGAGGATGGCTGTGCCAGGACCGGAGAGGAGGGGGCGATGGGCAGGGCCTGGCATCAGTGTTGGGCTTGAGTGCATCTTGTACCCAAATCCCTCTCCACGTCTGGGGCGGTTGCATTGTGTGCAAGCCCCCAAAGTGTGCTCCTCTGGCACTTCCAGGCCTCCCTCTCCCCTGCTGCACCCAACAGAGCTGCCTCCTGGCCCCTGGGTCCGAATCCCCCCCCCCCCCCCCCCCACTTTCCTGTGGCCGGGCCTGCCCTCGGGTCTCTTCTAATGACCTTATCCACCTGCTGACAGTTTCAGTCCCCGCAATGCCCTTGGGGTGGGTGAACATCACCTCCACTAAAGACATGCTGACACTGTAGCCCAGAACGGGGAGGAACCCCAGTCTCACCTCAAGCCAGTAGGAGGTGGACGTGTTGCCTGGCTCAGGCCCTGGTGCCCCACCACAGGCACCTCCACCACCCAGGTGGTTACTGGAGGTGGTAGGAGGGACTCTGAACCTGTGGCACCCCCCAATAGCCATGGCCTGAGGTCTGTGACACCCATGCTGGCGCTGAAGGCATGGCCCAGGGCACTGGATTGTGCTCCCTCCTCCCAGGGCCCTACCAGGTAGCTGTCTGAGCGCCTGGGCAAGGAGAAGACAGGGCAGGGCCAGGGCTGGAGCTCCGGGCTTGGCCCTGGTATGACACTGGGTGAGCCGTGTCCCTTTCTGGTCTCGGTCTCCTCATCTATAAAATGGGGAAGGCTGATGTGACACCCAAGGCCATCCTTGCAGGGCAGCATGGGTTCTAGACTGTCTTGGGAAGATACTCGACCTCAAGCAAGTGCCTTGGTTCCTGCATAAGGTGAGGACAAGGCCACCCTGCACGGCGGCTGGAGTGCAGTGAACGCTGCCAGCACACAACCACTTCTTGCATCCTCCTCGTCATAGCAACCTGAGACTTGCTCCAGTCAGCCCCTCCGGGAGGACAGGCGGGAATCGTCCCCTGCCAATTCACATGGACCAGGGACTGTTCGCATCCCCTCAGCCAGGGTGCCGGCCCCTCTAACACACAAGGTCTGCAGGGCAGTCCCCAGAAGGTCCTGCTGCCTAAGGAGTGGACACATGAGCCCCAGAGACTTTTTCTGTAAAGGCCAGATAGTAAATATTTCAGCCCCTACAAGTCACGTGGTCTCTGACACAACCACTCAGCTCTGCTGGTACAGCAGGAAGCAGCCGAGGACCGCACAGAGCAAATGTGTGTGTCTGTGCTCCCTTATTTACAAAAGCAGGGCAGAGGCCAGGCTTGACCCAACTCTGGACTAGACCTGCCAGGTCCACCCAGCACAGCTCAGCAGCCAGCCTCAAAAGCACCAAATTGTTTCCAAGCAACTTCACTGCATCCCCAGGACAAAATTCCAAGATACTTAAGGGAAAAAAATCAAACTTCAGCTCTTTACAGCATAAAATTGCTATCCAATAAGAAATTACCAGACACAGTTAAACCAGAAAACAATGACTCTTGTGAGAAAAAAAAAAATCTTTCCAAAACTACCCCAGAATGGATACAGATGTTAGAACTGGCAGTTATGGGCATGAAAACGCTGATAACTGTATTCTATATGTTAAAAAGTTACTTACAGACAGGGAAGATAGTTTAAAGACACCAAAATAAACCTCAAGAGGTGAAACACTTCAATATTTAAGATGAGAAATACATAGGACAGGATTAATAGCAGATTAGACACTATAGAGAAAAGACAGTGAACTTGAAGACATGTCAATAAAATTATCCAAAATGACACACAGAGAAGGAGATGGAAAAATGGGGTCAGGGCTTCAGTGAGCTGTGGGCATAACTAAAACCACAGAGGTGCCCAGGCAGAGGGCGGGGGGCGAGACAGAAAGACATCCTATCTAATAAAAGAGTAACATGCAAATTGACCATACCTCTGCTACGCTACCAGCCAATCAGGAGCAGGGGGCGGGGCTGAGGGGCAGGGCTGAGTGGTGCGAGGGCTGGGCCCCGGGGGTGGAGATGAAGCAGTGGTGGTGAGCGCCGTGGCCCCTGGCCACTGAGCGTGGAAATGGCCAGGGGTGGGGGCAGCTCACCGCGGAAGCGGCAGTGAGCGCCCAGCCCCTGGGGCCGGGTGGTCACAGGCAGCTGGGGCTGACCTGAGCAGGGAGATGGCTGAGTGCCCAGAGGCTTTAGGTCTTGGGCAGGCTGGGAGTGAGTCATCAGTTGGACATCCCCTAAGGGCTCCCAGTATGTGAGAGGGGGCAGGTTGGGCTGAGGGACCACCCACCCCCGGTGCACAAATTTTGTGCACCGGGCCTCTAGTTGAAAAAATAATGGCCATAACTTTCCACATTGATGAGAACTACACATTCATGAGTTCAGGAAGTTCCACAAATTCCAAGCAGAAGAGACATAAAGAAAACGACACCAGGACATATCATCCAGTCAGCGACAAGGAGACAATCTTAAAAACAGCCGGAGGGGCCAGACCATTACACAACGAGGAACGAGGTGAGCAGGTTTCTCCTCAGAACTGATGCAAGCCAGAGGATGTCGGAGCAACACCTCCAAGGTCCTAACCGGGAGACTGCTAGCCTAGATCCCATGCCGGCAAAAACAGCTTCCAAACCTCAGACTTCCAAACCCCACACCTCAGGGCTCCTCAGACATGCAGACAGCACTGTGAGGCTCCCAGCGGACAGCACCTCGTTTGGATGGAGGGGCCCCTCGCATGGATCTGCTACTGTCCTGCCGCTGTCCCCAGCAGGGGCTGGGCAGACCCGGTGCGTGATCTGCTCTCCTCCCCTGGTGCTTGCAGGATAAATGAAACGCTTCTGTGGCCAGAAAGGTTCTCCAACCCCTGCGGGTGCTTCCCGGGAGCCCCTGACCCCCTGTGGGTAGTACCCCCCATACCTGGTGCTCCCCAAACCAGCGTGCAGTTCAGTCCCACCTCCCCAGCAGGCACATCTGTGACTGCAGTAAATGCTGAGCGCGGCCAGGCCGTCTGACACTGGTACCCAACCAGAGGGGCAGGGGAGTCCCCATCAGCCTCTCAGAGGGGGTCCTGTGTGGATTCCAGTTGTGAGTCCACCCACCCCTCCTAGAGCCACCATGGGCCCTAAAATAAATCCCTGACCTTGAGCGCTGCCCAGAGGGGGCAATGCCTCGGGGCCTCGCCCCTTCCACGTGCACCAGCTCTGGCACCTTCCCCGTGGCTGGAAGATTAAGACAGAAGCCTCTCTAGGAACGATTAAAGAAGGCTTGGGCCTCCGGAGCCAAAGCAGGATGGGGTGGAGAAGCACATACTGGTCCGGCCCAGAGCCCTCTGATGAGGAGGCCTGTCCTGAGGCTCCAGCCTTCCCACACTAGCTCCTCACCAGCTCAAGACTGTGCTGGCAGAGCCTGGGAAAGGCCATCAGGTGACCAGGCTGTGCCCTGGGGACTGGACAGGAAGACAGGCCCAGGGGCCCACAGTCCTCCAAGCTTCCCGCCTGTGAGTGCAGGACCCAGCCCAACAGATGGCTCAGCGGTCAGTGACTGGCATAAATGGAGGATTTTCAAACTGGGAGATCTCAGAATCATAAATTCAAAAGCCTTTAGAAGCTTAGCTTCCCCAGAGTTCCGGTGAGCACCCCGGGCCCCCGGAAGACTGGCCTAGAAAAGCCTTCCCAAGGCCGCCGGCGAGCCATGCCCTTTGCTGAGTCCCCCCAAACCCTGCTTGAACTCCGGCAGGATGGAGAACTCGCCACTTCCCAGCCTTCTCCCAGAGGGGGGCTCTCAGGAGGGGGAGAGGGAAAGGCAGCAGGAAGCCGGGGAGTGAATGCCCCAGGTGCTTTACACCCTCTTCCATCAGATCCCACCACAACTCCCAGGCAGGCACGGAGCGGGCAGGAGGGGTCGCAGGCAGAGGGGCCGTCTCAGGCACGGCTAGCAGCAGGACAGTGGAGCCTTTCCACTGCGTTTAGCCTGGGAAGGTGCCTGAGGCGGGGCCACTGGGACCCCACAGGGGAGGTTGGCGTAGCCCACCCAGGCCAGGCCTGCTGGCCATGCCCTGCACTCAGCATCCTGTGGGCACACATGACTGTTACTGCCTCAAGACAACTGCCCAATTCCCACTGTAAATAGAGCCCCAAGATCATGTACCAAGGACACGGCTGAGCTGGGTAGGTGAACTAGGGGCTCTGAGAGGACCAGCCCCTCTGCTGGCCCAGGGCGGAGCCTCGGCTTCAGGGTGAGCCTGTCAAACCAGGGCGAGTGGGGTTCTGTGGAGCCGATATGCTGGCCGCGTCAAGGAGGCTGGTGTGACCTGTGCAGGCCCCAGCCTGCTGTGGCCGGATCCCCATCAGCCGCAGGACTAGGGCGATGGCCCCACCTCCTAGGGTCGAGGGCGGGCAGAGCTGCAGGTCTGAGGCTGCCTGCCACAAGAACCAGGTGTGCACCCAACGGGCCGCCCTCCTTCTAGGCAGAGCCCTCCCGGCTCTCCCCAAACTCTCAAGATACAAAGGCCACTGGGATTACGTTATCAGAGGGCTCCCCACCTGCAGGCAAGGGCCTGCCCCTGAGCTGGGAACTGGCAGGAGGCAGCTCCCTGTACCTGCTGTGCCCCGGGGATAGCTGCTGGGGCCTGTGGAGCCTCGGGGCGCTGCCCAGCTCAGGGACAGAGAGAGCTCCCCGCTGGTTGAGGTAGTGCTTCTCCGGTCCCAAATGTGCTGGGAGCTGCGAGGCTGCAGTCTCCCGGGAAAGGGTCCGAGCCTGCGACCTGGGTCCTGGGCCAGCCCCTGTGTCAGCTCTGTGACCTCCGACAGCTGTGGAGAGGTCAGCCCATCAGGCTTGTTTCCTCATCTGCATCTCTAATTTATGGAGTTGCTGGGAGGATTAGCACCTGGCATACACCTGGTGTTTAATAAATGCCTCTTTAAAGTGCTTCCATTCTCCTGGAGAGAACCACCAGTCAGAACTCCAGTTTGTGCCGGCAGGGCCCTGGAGGAAAGATGTGGGCTTGGCCAAGCATCGCTCGACTGGTTCCTGCCCCATCCGAGTCTGTTCCCAAGCCCGGCCTGGCTGGCGTGAAATCGCATGTAGGCAGCCCCAGCTGCTCCTCACCCTGTTTCCTCAGGCGTGTATGACTCACGTGGCCCCTGGGCCTCCCCCGGGCAGTCAGGCTGGTGAAGGGGCTCTGCTAGGGGGTCTGGTCCCAGTGGTGGTGGGGGGGGAGGGTGGTAGCACACCACCCTCCTGCCAGTCCAGCCTCTCCCCTCTCTCAGAGGCTGAACCCCAGAGCAATTTCCCCAGCCCACACAAAGCACTGGCCCCTGGGGGCGGGGCCAGGAGAGGTCAGAGGGCAAGCGCTCAGAACCAGACACAGCCAGCAGTCCTCTGAGGCCCAGGGCCACCATCCCACCAGCCTGGCCCAGGCTCCCCAGGGGAGTGTAGGATCACAGGGCAGGAGTGTCAGTGCCAAAGGACATTAACAGTCTTCAAGGACTAACCCATTTTACAGATGGGATGACTGGGGCTGAGAGAGAAGCTTGGGCTTGTGCCCAGGCCCAGCAGACAGCAGGGACTGGATCCCAGCACTCAGCTTCGTGTACTGTGGCCTATTAGTCCTATTCTAGTCTTTGGAAAAGGGGGACCTGGGACAGCCCAGGCAGGAACAGTCCCCAGGTGGCCCACGGTCCGCCTGTCATCAGCTCAGGTGGAGGAGGAGGAGGCGGGCTGGGTTTCCCCGACTCAGTGCCAGCAGCCCCAGCCCAGTGCCCAGTGGGAAGGGGTCCAGTGTTCCAGCCATGTGGCTGGACAATGGGATCCCCACTCTTGGCCTGGGAAGGCGGGTGTCTTCCTTGCAGTGGTACCAGGGGTGAGAGGATTCGGGGCGAGGGGAGAAGTGACTCACGGGAAGAGAGGCGGCAGGAAGAGCTCGGTCAGCATTTGTCAGCACCCTTCAGTCACAGCCCAGCCCCGGGAGTTGGGGAGCAGCCAGAGCAGGGGTGGGGGACTGGGAGGCTTGGTGAGCACGCACCCTGTCCCGCCAAGGCCAGGCAGGATGGGCAGGGGACCGGTTCTCGAGTCTGAGGACAACACGGGCCTGGTGCCCACCCTCCACCCTGGAGGGGCTATCCGGCCAGGCCTCAGTTGTCTGTCTGAAAAACGGGGCGGATCCACTACCTGAGATCATGAAATGCCTTGCGCCCGGTAAACAGCTACTATGGTTTTCAGACGCCTTGTACACATCACACTAGCCTCGGGGGCCAGGGTGGACGTGACAGGGCAGCAGACGGGCTGGACAGCAGCTTGGCATGCCACGGTGCTGTGGGCGCGACCCAACCCCGTCTTCCCTGCGCCCGTGTCCCTCTGAGGGCAAGGAGCTTGGCCTCTATCGCCTCTGAGATTCTCCCTTGTTGGGCTCGAAAGGCTCCGTGCTGTGAGAGGGCGTCCGGCTCGGCAGAGCCCTGTCCTGAGGGGACGGAAGCAGGCCGACGCCTGCCTGTCGGAGGCTGCAGGAGAGCGTGACTGTGGGGCCAACAGATCAGGGTTTCAACCCGCAATGGACTTGCTCCTGGTTGTGTCACCTGAGACAGGTGCCACCCTCACCTGTGGGGCTTTAATGGGGAGCAAGTAAAGTTATGGGAGGACCCACGGGACTAAATGGAGTGGCTGGGTCTCAGCCCTGGCCATGGAGACACGGGGAGGCCACCCTGAGCGCCCAGCCTAGCCCCAGGCGCCCCTATCTGGCCCCATCGCTGATCCAGGCCGTCTGTCTTTCTGTCTGGGGTAGATTAGACGCTGGCTGTTCCCAGGCCAAGCTGGGATCTGGTGTCTGCCTCCTTCCTACTCCTGTGGGGAGGAGGGGACAAGAGGGAGAACCCTGACAGAGCAGTTGTTTTCCTGGCCTCAGTTCCCCGGATTTTATAAAGGGCGCGGAGGCTAGATAACAGGTCCCAATAGGCCCTCCAGGGAACTGGGTTTCAAGACCTCAAATCAGCAGCACCTTCCTATCCCTCAGCAGGTGTGAGGCAGGTTATTCAGGCTAGAAACTATGAAAGCCCCTTTCTCTTCCTCCTCCTCCTCTTCCTCCAGCTCTTCCTCACGGGCACCCAATTCTATCCTCACAATAGCCAGAGACTTGGCTTTTATCCTTGCCACCTCCGTTTACAGGCCAGAGACTCGAACCCCAGCGCTGCCGGGACAGGCTGAGAGCCGGCCCCTGGCACAGGCCAACGCTCCAGCCAGCTCCCTCGGGAGACAGACACTCTGCTTCTGGAAGCCTAAGCTGAGGCGACTCCTCAACTCCTGAGCCACTTCTGGTTTCTTTACGGAAGAGCTCCCCACGCCTGTCTGGCAGCCGGGATGCCCCCACAGCAAGGTTCAGGTCTTGTGCCACTGGCTGCCCTCTCTGGGCCTGTAACAGCGAAAGGAAGAGATTCCACTAGAAATCCCTGCCTACAACCCTGTCACTCACTGCTCTCCACTGAGCCAGGGCCTGGCCTCAGAGTCCCGCCGGCTTTATCAGTCATGTCAGGATTTGCTTAAAGCCATTCAAAATGCACTGCCACTCTGTTCAAGGTCATGGCTGTCCAGCAATGGCCTGGCTATCTCTGCAAGTGGCAAGCTCCTTTTCAGAATATGTGTCAACTGAGTATGGCTATCCACCGCCCAGCCTGGCAGGAGGTCCCTTCCAGTGGAGAAATTCAACCTGGGTGGACAACCCTCAGTTGAACTCACTACTCCCATCCCGGAAGACCATGCCATCCCCACTTCTCCCTCCTCAGCTGAAGGGTGCTGCCATTGTGAGGCTCAAGAAGAAGCCCAGAGAGGTGGAGCGACCGGCTCTGCGGCCCAGCACACCCAGGAAACAGGCACATTTAAACTCAAAAACCAGGCCAGCCACCAACAGACTCAGGCAACTTCTGGGTCTCCATGATGACTCCCCCACCCTACAAAAGCAACATCAGAGAGCCATGGTGGTGTGAGAGCTGCACCTCTCAGGGGGAGTCAGAGCCTCTGCAGGGACATGAGAAAGCACACACTTCCTCCCCCACCCCACTGCAGCACCTTCGGGACACCGCTCCCCAGGCCTCTGGAAGGCAGAAACACCCCCAAAACGCACGAAGGCCATGAAAAGCAGCAGCCACTGTGCTACCTGCTGAGCACACGGGCCCTGCCCCTCAGCACAGGGTCTCTGTACTCCGCAGGGGGGGTGGGGGGGGGTGGCGCCTGGTCTCCCCTGGGCTCACCTTCTGGGCCTGGCTGATCATCTTGCGCACCACCTCCTTGATGTGGGCCTGGCCGTCCAGGGGCGGCTGCATGTAGACGCTGGCACGGGTCACTCCGCGGTAGGCGATGGTGTCGGGCCAGCCCAGGTCCAGCTGCGGGATGGAGCGGTCCGACTTCTGGGGCCAGTACTCCAGGGAGGGCGGGGGCTCCGCCTCGGGGAGGGCTGCCCCGGCCCCACAGGCCTCCTCGTGGTCCCTCCCTGCGCGGTCCTCGGGCCCCGAGGGGCCGCCCGGGTCCCGCGGGTCCTGGGCGCCCGGGTCGTACACCTCGATGGTCTCCAGGATGCGCCGCAGCTCCGGCTCCGAGAGGAAGTCCCGGATGTTCTCCCGGCTCAGCACCTCGTAGAAGGCCTCGGGGCCGCGGGCCACCAGCGCCTCCAGCGCCAGGCGCTGCTCTTCGCTGTAGAAGAACTCGGGCTTGGCCTCGCTGGAGCGCCAGTTGACGTGGCCGTTGTCCAGGCACTGCACCTGGGAGAGCGCCATGGTCTACCGGCCGGCTGCTGCGGGGAGGGCGGGAGGCGGCGGGAGGCGATGGCTCCTAGGTCCGGGCGGGTGGGGACAGCGCCTGGGTCTCGGGGCGGTCTGCTCGGCCCATGGGAGCCTGCGGGGAGCGGGGAGCGCAGTCAGCTCCGCGGGTGGCGGGGGAGCGGGGCGGGGCTGGTTCTGAGTCTGCTCCTGAATCCGGAGCTGAGTCCGGAGGACAGGGCTCACGGCCGGGAGGTCTCCGGAGCCGCCCGGCGTCCTAGGCTACTTCTGGGGCACTTCCCAAAAGTTTGCCGGAGGGAGGCCGGAGCCTGCAATCCGACGGCACCGGCTCGGACAGAGCCGCCGCACCCCGGGGCTTCTGCGGAGGAAGGCTCTGAGAACCCCGAGGGGCCGCCCGGAGGTCGGGGGCAGCGCGGCCCGCAGGCTGGGCGTCCGCTCGGGAGGGGGCCGGGGCCAGGGCGGGTGCGGACCTCGCTCACCGGAGAGCTCGGGCAGCCGGCGAGGAAGCCGCGAGGGCGGAGCGGTGCCACCGGGCGGCTGGCGGGTGACTAAGGGCCGCCCCGCCCACCGCCACCACCTGAGGTCACGTGCGGCCGGGGCGGGGCCGGAAACTGGTTCTCTCCGCTGGCAGCGCAGGCCCACCCTCCGCGCCCCAGGCGTGCGCTCCCGAATTGGGAAAGGGTCGGACCGAGTCCAAGAGTTCCTGGAACATTGCATGCGGCCCAGAGAGGGACCCCGTTCTTCCTGAGGTCACACAGCAAGTGCCCAGCCTTGGCAGCCCCGCCCCAGAGCCTGCGGGTAACCCTGGTCCAGCCCCACCTGCTGCCCAGGGAGGGCCATGGCGGCCGCCAGCTGTGGAAGGAGAGTTGGGGTGCTAGGCTGGGAATCCCCAAGGCACCAACCTTAGGAGCCTTCCCAGAGCTCGGTGTTGACAAGCAGGGTAGGGGTGCCTGCCCCAGGACTGGTCCTGCCTTATGAGCAGGCCCCACCTACGGCAGGGAGCTGCAGAGGGCTGCTGTGGGCTGGGATCAGGCCTAGCGATGCATAGCGTCCCTGGGGCTTGGGACCCTGGTTATGAGAGGTGTGGGGACCACATCTGAAAGCAGGGTGCCAGGCAAGGACAACAAAGCCCATTAAACTGGCCAAACAGCCCACGCCCCATTTTGTGCCAACAGCCAGTCAGCCAGGCACATGGCCCAGCCTGCCCTCCTGTCCCTAATCCCTACCGCCTGCCCTGGCTGGGACTATCCTGGCTGGGATTGAGGACCCTGCTTTGGGGGGCTGAGGGCTGGCACCTGCTCCCTAAGACCCTCACTACCCTTCCTCACCTGTCAGGCCTCCCCTCAGCCCACTGCCCTGAGTATGACCACTTTCTCCCTGTGGTCCCCATCACTAACCCCTCACACCTCAAGTCCTGCACTCTTCCCTAGCCCAGGGAGTGGGGGGGATTGAGAGGGCATCACATTGTCCGAGCACAGTGGCCCCAGAGACCAGGTCCCTGCCTCCCTGAGCACAGTGCACAGGTGCCCCTGCTCTTCCCAGGTGAGTGAGCACACCCCCCACGCCCTGGACCCTCCTCCCAGGAGTCCATGGATGCTGCCTTGGAGTTCTGACGCTTGAGGTCGAGCCTCTGCCACTGGGGACCCAGAACATGCCTCTCTCTGGGCCCCATGCCTCCTTTGTCCATAGCCCAGCACAAAGGCCTGGGCTCACAGGGAGTTCTAGCTGTCAGGGCTGAAAGGCCACTGGCCTCCCACTTTTGCAATCACCTGCCCATGCGACAGGCTCACGGGAAGCCGTTTAAACACAGACACCGTGGCTCAGTGGTTGGACCAGGAGGCCATGGTTTGATTCTGGGTCAGGACACGTGCTGGCTTGACTCCCAGCTGATCAATGATTCTCATCACTGATGTTTCTACCTCCCTTTTCCTCTCCCTTCTCTGAAATAAATACAAAACAAACAAAAACCCTGGAGAGCTTGCATGGAGCCTTCCCTGCTCCCCCAGTGGTACCATCCTGCATATCACCCTAGGGAAGGTGATGTCGGTTCGACGTGCTCGTGTGTATGGGCATGTATGCAAGCTCATATGCAGATCTGGGTAACCACTGTCACGTCAGGATGCACGACTGTTCGGTCACCACCAGGCTCTCCCTCTTTTCAGCCAAAACCCACCCAGCCCTGGCCCTCAGCCCGGGCTCCTGGCAGCCACAGCCCACCCCAGCCTGGCCCCCAGCCCGGGCTCCTGGCAGCCACAGCCCACCCCAGCCTGGCCCCCAGCCCCGGCCCTTGGCAGCCACAGCCCATCCCAGCCCGGCCCCCAGCCCCGGCACCTGGCAGCCACAGCCTACCCCAGCCCGTGGCAGCCACTGACCTGTCTCTGCTGCTGGGAGTGACTAGTAGCTTCTTCTTCTGTGGCTGACTGCTACTCCATGGAATGGATGGGCCAGTGATTTAACCATTTCATTTGTTGAAGGACATTTGGGTTTCCAGTTTGGGGCAATCCTCCTATCTAATAAAAGAGTAACATGCAAATGTGACCGTACATTGGCTTCTGATTGGCTATGCTACTAGCCAATCAGGAGCAGGGGGCATGGCCAGCAGGATGGGAGGCAAGGCATGCAGGGGAGTGGCTGAGGTGCAGCATGCGCTCCCTTGGCAGGGGCCCTGCAGAGGGGCGGATGAGTGGGCGCCTTGAGCCCGGAGGGATGGGGGAAAAAAGGGGAAGGGAGTCAGTCCTTGGCCACCCTGGGCAAGGAACTGCACCTGCCGCCATCCATCCCTGCTTCTCTGTCCCAGCCCAGGGCCAGCCAATGGCCCCAGCGGGGTTTTGCAGAGCGGAGTCCACGGCCGCTGGGCCGAGCGTGTGCGTGATTGCGTGTGCGTGCAAAAGGAAGGGTGAAGGAACGCTGATACCACCATGGCTTCCCCGCCTTCCTTCCCCCAGAACACCACGCTGCCAACCGGGCAGGCGGGCATCCGTTCCCCCTTCTTCTCGGGGAAGGAAGCCGAGAGGGGCTGGAGGAGGTGGGCCCTGCGGGAGGGTGGGGAGGCGATGCGGCTGCAGCGGTGCAGCATGCCTGCATGTGTTTTCCAGGCCGGGGCCCTGAGGAGGGGCTGGGCGCCTGTGGGAGGCCCACCTGGGGCTGAGGACACGCTGTCTGTGAGGTGTGCTGTCGGAGAGGCGCCCACCTGCTGGGTTGGCGCGGGACCCCCCAGTTCTGCATGCATTTCTCTGCTCCTTCAGTCTCCATGACCTCATGCCATTGTCAGTGGCAGTGTGTGCGAGTCCAGTAAGGTCACCCTTTCCCCAAGCACCACACACACTCCGAGGCTTCCCGCCTCCTCAGGCCAGGACCGGAGCCGGGAGCCTTCCAACCAGGTGCTCCGGCTTCTGGAGATGCTGAGGAAGGCGCACCCTCAGCGGGGCTGCAGCATCTCCAGTTTCTCAGCTCATGCCCTCTCCCCAGGAGGCCGGGGAGAACATATATGGCAAAGTTCTTTAAGCCACGGCAGTCAGAGTAGTGGGACTCGGCCAGGTGGGCACATAGAGGGACTGGGGCCCTTTCCGGCCCTGGGGTTAGGCAGCATGCCCTGTGGTCCTGGGTGCCTGTGGGTGCCTGTGGCTGAGGCTGGCCTGAGTGAAGTTGGCCCAGGTCCTGGGTGCCTATAGCTGGCCAGAGGGAGGGAAGCCTGGGTCCCAGGTGTGGGGCAAGGCAGACGCAGTTAGGAGCAATCAGGCCAGCAGGGGAGCACTTAGGGGCGATCAGGAAGGTAGGCAGAGATGGTTAGGGGTCACACATCCCTGAAGGGGTCCCTGATTGGAGCAGGTGCAGGCTGGGGTGAGGGAACCCCCCTGCGTGCACGAATTTTGTGGACTGGGCCACTAGTTATGAATAAAGCTGCTTTGAACATTCACATACATAGTAACTTATGTATGTTTTACATTCCCCCCAACAATGTCTGAGTGATTCAACTTCATGGCCTTTCAACATGTTATGTTGCCACAATCATTTGATTTTAGCCCTTCCTAGAGACGTGTGACAGTCTCTTACTGTAGTATTAACGTGCGTTTCCTTAATGACTCCTGACATTGAACACATTCATTTGCTTATTTCTCATCTGCATGTATTCTTCAGTAACATGTTTGTTCATGTGTTTTACCCATTTCCTAATTGGATAGTCTGGTTTCACTGTTGAGTTTAGAGTGCTTTATAGTCTCCACACCAGTCCTTTGCCAGGTGTGTGGTCTGCAGCTCTCCATCTTTATATGCATAATACAGTTGATTCAAACAATGTGGGGGTTAGGGACCCTGAATCCCCCTCCCCCATGGGATCAAAAATGTGTGTAGAAATTTTGATTCCTCCAAAATTTAACTACTCATAGCCTACTGTTGACCAGAAGTTTTACTGATAACAAATAATTGATTAACACATATGTTGTGTGTTATGTGGATTATATGCATTATTCTTTATTTATTGATTGATTTTTAGAAAGAGAGGAAGGGAGAGGGATAAAGAGGTAGGACCATCATTGAGACAGGAACATCATCAGTCGGCTGTCTCCTGCATGCCCCACACTAGGGATTGAGCCATAACCCAGTCACATGCCCTGAAGAGGAATTGAACCAGAGAACTCTTGGTTCCTGGATTGACATTCAACTGCTGAGCCACACAGGCTGGGCATGCATTATTCTTAAATAGGTAAGCTAAAGAAAGAAAATGTTATTAAGAACATCATAAAGAAAAGAAAAAGACATTTAAAGTGTTTATTGAAAAAAATCCATCTATAATGTCAAATCCATATTCAAATCCATATTGGCCAAAGGTCAACTGTATAAAATTATTAACGACTAGTGGCCCGGTGCATGAAATTTGTGCACATTTAAAGGGTATTAATTAGAGGAAATATTTTAATAGTGCTATTTGCCCTTTCTCTACAATAAAAGTGTGAGAGATAAAAGGTAATGAGTACAATGTATATGAAAACGCTACATAATTTCATTAATAAATAAATAATAACAAAATGATATAACAACAATACAAATCTTCAATAAACTGTTGAGTTAATTTTCCTGCATTTAAAATAGGATAGAACGTGTCCCTCACAGAGATGAAATCCATAATACTGCATTTGGGTGACTCCTGTTCTTATATTTTGTCTAGTATTATTGTTGAGTACACTGTTGTCTCTGAGTCATTTTTTAAAAATCTTCATTGTTCCGTTTATTAATTACATTGTTCCCTTTTTCCCCCCTATAACTCCCCTCCACAAGGTACCCATCCCACCCTCTGCCCTCACGCCCCCACTGTCTTCTCCCATAGTTGCGTGATTTTTGTTCAGTCTCTTGCTGCACTTCCCACACCCCTTTTCTCCCCAAGAATTGTCAGTCCATTCCCTCTCTATGTCCATGATTCTGTTACATTCACCAGTTTATCCTGTTCATCAGCTTATTAATTCACTTGAATTTTAGATTCATTTGTTGATAGATGTGTATTTGTTGTTCCTAATTTACACTTTGATCTTTTTCTTCTTCCTCTTCTTAAAGAATATCTTTCAGCATTTCATATAATACTGGTTTGGTGGTGATGAACTCCTTTAGCTTTTTCTTATCAGTGAAGAACTTTATCTGACCTTCAATTCTGAATGATAGCTTTGCTGGATAGAGTAATCTTGGTTGTAGACTATTGCTGTTCATAACTTTGAATATTTCTTGCCACTCCCATCTGGCCTGCATTGTTGCTGTTGAGAAATCCGCTGACAATCGTATGGGTGCTCCCTTATAGGTAACCATCTGTTTTTCTCTTGCTGCTTTTAACATTCTCTCTTTGTCTTTTGTTCTTGGCATTTTAATTATGGTGTGCCTTGGTGTGGTCTTCTTAGGGTTCCTATATATTGGGGTTCGGTGCGCTTCTTGGACTCCTAAGTTAATTTCTTTCACCAGGTGTGGGAAGTTTTCGGTCACTATTTCTTCAAATAGGTTTTCATTGTCTTGCTCTCTCTCTTTTTCTGGGACCCCTATAATTCGGATGTTGGTATGCTTACGGTTGTCCCAGAGGTCCCTTACACTATCTTCAATTTTTGGGATTCTTTTGGTTTCTTGCTTTCCCAGCTGAGTGGATTTTACCTCTTTGTATTTCAAATCTTTAACTTGGTTCTTGGGGGTACTCTAGAGTACTTTTAGGTCTTTGTATAATATTTTTTATTTCAGTCAGTGTATGCTTAACTTCTGGTTGGTCCTTTTTCATATCCTTGAGGGTCTCGTTCATATCCTTGAGGGTCTCGTTCATTTCTTTGTAGGTCTCATTCATTTCCTTGTAGGTCTTGCTTATTTCCTTGTAGGTCTTGACCTTTTCTAGGAGCCTCTTGAGAAGCCCTATAACCGTGGTTTTGAATTCCATGTCCAGTCGTTTTTTTCCCTCCGTTTCTTTCACATCTGATTTCTTTCCATGTCTCTGCATGGTGGCTGCTTCCCTGAGAGGTCAATTAGCTTTTTGTGGTAGATGTCCTACAAGGGACAGTGGCTCAGCCTCCCCAGTTACCTGAGGTGGATATGAGTTGCACAGTCTTGTTGAAGTTAAGCCCAGGTTAATTGTTGTTAGCACTTGGAGGGGTTGACCTCCAGGCCAATTGTCTGTGAAGTTCAGCTGTGCTCGGGTTGGATGGTTGGAGTCTCCGGGCGAGCAGACAGCATCAGCTCCACCCTATGCAGCCCCAGGGACTCTGTGGCAGTGGCAATGTATATGAGTATATGAGAGAGAGCCGCTGCCAAGCTCCACCAGCTGCCAGAGAATTCAAACTCTCCCCAAATGAGTCTGCACACCCAACGTCTCACCCAGGGTTGCAAAACATTGCAGTCTGACGGTTTCCGTATGAGAGAGCAAGTCACGAGCGCTGTCTGCACGGTTACCTAGCTGTGCTGTTCCCAAGTTCACACACACTCCACACAAGCTCGCCTTCTCCACAAGCCGGCAGGCCCCTGCAGCACCCAAGCTTCGGCGTGCCCTCCCACTGTCCAGTTTGTACCCCATATGATTGTGGGTTCCCTGGACTTCTCCCGGAACTGGAGGATCAGTGCAGTGGGACGTCTTTGTCTCCCCCGTTCGATTAAACCGGCCGGGTTTTCAGCTGCCTGCCTTATCCGCTGGCGCACGCTCCAAACCTCTCTCTGTGCGTATCCTCAATTCTGTCCTCAGCCGCTCCTCTGAGTCACAATGTCCTATCTTCTCTTTTATTTGTGGAATTTTCACTCAGCCAGCTTTTCGGTGATTCTGGATGGTGTTTATTCTTTCGTTAAGTTGTAGTTTTGAAATTGCTTTGTGAGGCAGCAAGATAGGTGTTTACCTATGCCGCCATCTTGGTTCTCCTCTGTCTCTGAGTCTTAATGCAATATCTGTTCCCCAGCCTTTTTCACCATGTGGGAAAAGAATAGGATATGTCATTGCATCTGATGTAGGAAACAGTATACTGATTTGTTTTACTTTAGTGGATTCACTTCATTTGGATTATTGGGATCTGGTTTACAATGAATGAGCAAGTCCCTTTCAAAAGGAGGTTCTCCATCTTTGTTTCTGAATATGACAGCCTCGGTTACACGGGGAGAATTATATCTACCTGGGTCACTATTACAATCATATTTAATTGCCATAGTTACTTCTGTGGGAGCTATACCTTTTGCTGCTGCTTCAGATTGGGCTTCCTTTTCTACCTCATGTAGCATCTTGTATGATTTTGTTAATTCATTTATTTCATGCATGAGGCTGTTGATGTTGATCATGAGTCTTTCTGAGCAGGCCTGGTTTGCTGGGATTGCTAATATTTTACGTGTAGCTTCGGCTGTATCCAAAATATAGAGTTGAGCAAACTTCCGAGAAACACCACCAAAAGGATGTAAAGTTCCAGTACAATGATAAACTTGTCCATGTATTCTAAACAGTATGGCCCATACCCTGATGGCGATGCAACATTTGCACCCATGGAAGCAAAAGCAAAAGAACTATTTATAGATCGAATGTTTTCCATGAAATTTTTACTGTCAGAATCTTTGTTTGTCATTAATCTTTTAAAATATGGCGGGTAATCTGGAAAATGTATATCATTTGGACAGACTTTTTCTTTGCTACAACATCAAGTAAATTTCCCATTAGATGGTTTTTCATCCGAGAAATTTAGTGATAGGCAACATTCACATCTAACAGTCATTTCACCACAACTATGTTCGAGAATTGCATCCTCACATACTCCATTTTTGCTGAGAAGGCAGTTCCTATCACTATTGCTAGTACTTGTTGATTATTGTTTTTTAGACATATTCTGTCTTCACCACGGCCTTCTTTAAACTCCAAAGGCAAGTTGTTCTTTAGACATTCCCTGTCGAAGATCCCAGTGTTTTTCGGCTTCAGAGCGACGTTTTTCCAATAGCTGCTCTTCAGATACATTCTGTCCCAGGCATCGCCTTCTTTCAAGATCTGACACATGTCACTCTTCAGACATTTTCTGTCGATAACATTGGCACCTTTCTGCTAAACAGCTCCGTTGTATCAACAGTTTTTCTTTGGACATAGTCCCACCTCTCTATTGCCACGTTCTGAGATAGAGGAGAGTGACAGACAGTCTTGACAGTCAGGCCTTCAGCAGTGTGACCAACGGCTGATTTGGACAGATTCTGTGGGGGTGAGACTTCCTCCTACCTGTTGTCAGTTTCCACAGGTGGGATGCTGAAGCTGGGTGGGACTTGGGGGTCTTCCCTCTGGCGGTTGCCTTCCGTTTTTGCTGGCATACAGCTACATGTGAAACATTAGCAATGCCAGGGGACTCAGACGCAGCTGCGGTGAGTTCTGGCCGCTGGCACTGTCACTGCTTGGTCTCTGCACCTGGGGCTGGGCGCTTGATGCCTTCACCACTTCGTCTCTGCTCCTGGGGCCTGGTGCCCATGCCTCTCGACCCTGCCCCTTGCTCCAATTGGCTGGTAACATAGCCAATTAGGAGCCAAGGTACAATCACATTTGCATGTTACTCTTTTATTAAATAGGATATACATGTACATGTAAATTATATGTATGTATATATTATATATATAATCTTTGCTCAGTTATCTGTTGATGGGCAGTTAGGTTGTCTCCATATCTTGGCTACTGTGAATAATGAACATGGGAATGCAGATATCTCTTAGAAGGAGTAACTTCATTTTCTAAAGATGTTTAAACTAGCCCTAGCTGGTTTTGTTCAGTGGATAGAGCATCAATCTGTAGACTGAAGGGTCCAGGGTTCAATTCCAGTGAAGGGTACATGCCTGGGGTTGCGGACTCAATGCCCAGTTGGAGGCACGCAGGAGGCAGCGATCAATGATTCTTTATCATCATTGATGTTTCTATCTCTCTCTCCCTCTCCCTTCCTCTCTGAAATCAATAAAAAATATTTTTTTAAAAGATGTATAATCTAGAAGTGGGATTGCTGGATTACATGATAGTCCTGTTTATAATTTTCTTGGGAACTTCCCTGTTTTTCATAGTGGCCCCACTATTTGCATTCTCACCAGCAGTGCACATGGGTTCCCTTTTGTCCCCGTCCTCGCCAACGCATGTTATCGCTTGTCTGTTTGCTGACAACTGTTCTAAGAGGTACAGGTGGTAGCTGATTGTGGTTCTGTTTTGCATTTCCCTGATGATGAGGGAAGTGAGCACTTTTTCAGGCACCTGTTGGCCATTTGTACTTTTCCTTTGGAAAAATGTCTACTCAGTTCCTCTGCTCATTTTTAAATCATTTTTTGTGTGTGTGTGGTTTGTTCGTGTTTTTGTTTGCTGTTGAGTTATATGAGTTCTTTATGTAATTTTGGATATTAGCCCTTTATATGGTTTGCAATTTTTTCCCCCGAATACATAGGCTGCCTTTTCATTTGTTGATGGTTTCCTTTGCTTTGCAGAAATAATTCCATTTGTTTTTCCTTTGCTTTTGTTGTCACATAAAAAAAATTACCGCCAAAACTGATGTAAAGAAGCTTAACCCCATGTTTTCCTGTCAGAGTTTTATGGTTTCAAATCTTACGTTCAAATCTTTCATCTATTTTGAGTTGACGGATGTTTGCATATACTGTAAGATATGGCTCTAGTTTCATTCTTTTGCGTGTGTTTATGCAGTTTCCTAATACCATTTACTGAAGCGACTGTCCTTTCCCTACTATATGGTATATTCTTGGTTTCTCTGTTGTAAAGTGATAGAGTATGTATGCATGAGTTCATTTTGGGGCTCTCTATTTGTGCCAGTACTGTACTGCTTTGATTACTGTAGCTTTGTAATACAGTTGTTTTATTTTGTTTTTGTTCATCATCACCTGAGGATATTTTTACCATTGATTTTTAGAGAGAGTGGAAGAAGCGGGGGAGAGAGTTTGAGAAACATTGATGTGAGAGAAACATTGATGTGAGAGAAACACATTGGTTGCCTCCCGCATGCACCCCTTCCAGGGCCTGGGATCAAACCTGCAACCCAGGTGTGTGCCCTTGACTGGGAATTGAACCCGCAGCCCTGCCATGCACTGGCTGACACTCTGACCCCTGGAACACTGGCCAGGGCTGAATACAGTTTGAAATCAGGAAATGTGATACCTCAATTTTTGCTTATCTTTCTTAAGATCACTTTGGCTATTTGGAGTATTTTGTGGTCTGATAAAAACTTAAAAATTGTTTCTTCTATTTTTGTGAAAAATAACACTGAAGCTTTGATAAGGATTGGATCAAATCTTAGATGCTTTAGACTCTATTACATTTTAATAACATGAATCCTCCTAACCCCTGTGCACAGTGAAGTCCCCATTTATTTGTGTCTTCCTGGTTTCTTTCAGCAGTGGCTTGTAAGTTTTCAGTGCACAGATGTTTCATTCCTTGCTTAAATATGTTCCTTGGTATTTTACTCTTTTTATAATTGTCAACGGGATTGCTTTCTGATTTTCTCTGGTAGTTCGTTGTTAATGTCAAGACACAAGGGATTTTTGTACATTGATTTTGTCCTCAGAAACTTGACTAAGGTTGTTTCAGTAGCTTTCCTTTCGTCCTTTTCACAGGCATCCTACACAGAGCAGAGGCGTTGAATTTTGATGAGTCTAACTCACCACGTTTCTCCCATGGCTACTGCTTTTCATGTCAAGTCAAAATGCTTCCCCTGGCCCGAGGTTGCAATGAGTTTTCTTTTTTCTCCTAAAGTTAGATAGTTTTATATCTAAGTCTCTGGCCTATTTGAGTTAGTTTTTGAGGGAGGGGCGCAGTTGGGTTGGAGTTGAGTTTGTGGCCATGGGGTCCCCAGAAAGGCCTCGCAGCGGAGAAGGGCCCAGAGAGGACTCTCACCCAGCCGCACAGGAAAGGAGCGGAGAGCGGGCTCATGCCCACTGGCGCTGCCCTCTGCTCCCAGCCGTCTGGACGGCTCCAGGGAGGAGCAGGCTCGGCGGGGAGAGGGTCTAGGCTAGCCCTCGGGTGGTATTCTCAGTGGCCAACGTGGGAAGGGGTCATTCCAACGCTGGCAGAGCCTGCTGTGCCTCTGCTGTGTTGGGCACTGCTGAGCCTTGCAACTTTTTGCCAGCTTTGTAAATTGTTTGTAATATCTGCCCATTTGGGGTTGCATGTCATAGTTATAAATAAATCAGGCTCCAGGCTTCCCTGGCCGGAGAAGGCGGGACAGACATTGGCCACAGAGTTATTGGTGTCATGGAGGGCGTGGCCCTGAGATTCAGGAGCCCACACACCCACGAGTTGAGAGGAGTGAGTATGTGCTCCTGGCTCAGGAAGGAGGGAAGGGTGTTCCAGGAGAGGGAATAGCAAACACAGAGGCTTGGAGTGTAGGTGAGGCTGGTGGGAGTGAGGGCAGCCGATGGGCAGAGACTGTGAGTGGCACAGTTAGAGTGTGAGTGACCCATTGCAGGATGGAGAGGCACAGGAAGTGTGAGAAGGAGGAGAGGGGCAGAGGTGGTATTGGAGGTTCCCTCTGCTGCTCACAAGGCCTTGCTGCGATGAGGCGGTGCGGTTCCCTGGTCACTCAGCCCAGTGCTGCTCTGGGTATTGGCTGCAGGAAGGGAGGACTTGGGGGACAGGAGAGGAGCACTTCAGGGCTTCTGTGGGGACCCTTGGCTGGTGCGGATGCTGGTGCCGTGTGGAGGCCCGGGCGGCTCCTCCGTCCACTGAGGCTGGTGCTCCGGCGCACCCAGAGGCCTGCTCACGCCCCGCCCTCCCTGTGCGGGACAGGGCACTCCTGTGTTGGCACATTCAGGGGGCTTTGTTTAAGTGGCGGCACCTCTGCTGCTGTCATAAAGGAGGGGTTGTTCTTTCTTAAAGTTCAGCACAAACACTAGGGAGGTGAACTGAGCCAGCGGGCGCGGGGCGGTGCTGGCCAGCAGCTGCAGCAGCTGCATAAACTCAGCAGAACCTCCTGACTCAGGCTTTCTGAGCTATTATGTGGCTGTGACTCCTCACCTGTCCCTCCCAGGAGGCCTGGGTCCTCAGGCACCAGAGCCAGCCAGGCCAAGCCCAGGACTTCTTGGGAGGGGCCCTCCCTCCCCTCTGGTGCTGCATCCTGAGTGCTGGGTCCTGCGGGACCCTGAGTTCTGTCCTCGGTCTGATTGTGTGTCCCAGGCAAGCCGCTTTCTGGGCCTGAGTTCTCTCATCAGCACAATTGGTGGGAGTGGAGGTGGTAGGGTAGGGAAGCTGGATCACACAGTGCCTGAACTCCTCCAGGGATCTTTCCGGGATCCTTTCTCTTTCTTTTCTCCTGTGCCTTTCCTCCTTTCACACTTGCTTATCCACTCATTCATTCACAAATGTTCAAAGACCATCTCTCAGGGGCCGGGAAATGGTTCAGACCCATTGAGCACCCTGGGAGCTCCAGTCTGGTAGGGAAGGTAACAATGCAAGCAGACAATTGTTCAACCCTTGGCCTAGGAGCCTGGGAGGAAGGTGCTCTGCCCTGAGGAGAGTGGGAGGGAGGCGGGGAGCCTCAGAGGACTGCTGTTTGCAATGGGCCGTGCAGCAGGAGGTAAACCAGGGCAGGGATGGAGCACTGAGGAAGAGCCATCAGCACAGGCATGGAGGAGCCGAGGGTGTGTCTGAAAATGCAAACAGGTCAGGAGGGCTGGAACCAAGGCCCGAATGCTGTGCAAAGAGTTTTCCCCAGGAAGCCGCTGGGGTGGGGAGGAATCCTGAGAAGTAAGCGGTTTGGGGAGCTGTGACCCTGAAAGGACAGAGAGAATGGGAGGGAGGCCGTGAGGAGCTGGTGGTGGAGAGCAGGGAGGTGGTTGGAGTAGCGTGTGTGTGTGTGTGTGTGTGTGTGTGTGTGTGTGTGTATGGTGGTGAGGGGGAGCAGAGGGAGGCAGGACCATCACTGGGACAAGGAGGTGGAAGGACAGGTCTGATTGGACATGGAGTGGTGGGGGCCTGGGAGATGACGGGAGCCGGCATCCTGGAACCTGGGGCTCGGAGGCTGGACAGACTGGGATGCAAGGTAGTGGGGGGACGAGTGCCTCAGCCCTTCTGACTGGTGGAGGCGCTGAGGCCACGCCCTGCCCCTGCAGTGGGCATCTAAGGAGGGACTTTTTAGAAGGGGCATGTGGAGGGGGCAGTGCTTATCCCCCAAGGGCCGAGGGCCAGTCTGTGAGGAAACATCGACGCTGCTGCTGGAGACCTGACTGCCTGGCCCCCCACGCACAGGCCTCCACAGTCCCGCAGCTCCCTCCCTCGCTCTGGTCACCTTGTGGCTTTTGTTCTGCGCTTTCCTGCCTGGGCCTCCTCTGCTCCGCACTGCGTGGCCTCTGCCGGAGCCCCAGGGGAGCAGAGTCAAAGGCGATTTTTATTTTATTTTATTTTTAATCTTTATTGTTCAGTTTATTAATTACATTGTTCCCCCTTTCCCCCACTATAGCTCCCCTCCACCTGATACCCATCCCACCCTCTGCCCTCACCCCCCTCCACTGTCCAATCCCATAGTTGCATGATTTTTGTCCAGTCTCTTGCTGCACTTCCCACACCTCCTTTCTCCCCAAGAATTGTCAGTCCATTCCCTCTCTATGTCCATGATTCTGTTCCATTCACCAGTTTATCCTGTTCATCAGCTTATTAATTCACTTGATTTTTAGATTCATTTGTTGATAGATGTGTATTTGTCGTTCATAATTTACACTTTTATCTTTTTCTTCTTTCTCTTCTTAAAGAATATCTTTCAGCATTTCATACAATATTGGTTTGGTGGTGATGAACTCCTTTAGCTTTTTCTAATCTGCGAAGCACTTTATCTGACCTTCAATTCTGAATGACAGCTTTGCTGGATAGAGTAATCTTGGTTGTAGATTCTTGCTGTTCATCACTTTGAATATTTCTTGCCACTCCCGTCTGGCCTGCATCGTTTCTGTTGAGAAATCCGCTGACAATCGTATGGGGGCTCCCTTATAGGTAACCAACTGTTTCTCTCTTGCTGCTTTTAATATTCTCTCTTTGTCTTTTGCTCTTGGCATATTAATTATGGTGTGCCTTGGTGTGGTCTTCTTAGGGTTCCTATATATTGGGGTTCGGTGCACTTCTTGGACTCCTAAGTCAATTTCTTTCACCAGGTGTGGGAAGCTTTTGGTCACTATTTCTTCAAATAGGTTTTCATTGTCTTGCTCTCTCTCTTTTTCTGGGACCCCTATAATTCGGATGTTGGTATGCTTGAGGTTGTCCCAGAGGCCCCTTACACTATCTTTAATTTTTTGGATTCTTTTGGTCTCCCACTTTTTTAGCTGAGCGGATTTTACCTCTTTGTATTTCAAATCTTTAACTTGGTTCTTGGGGTGCTCTAGAGAACTTTTAGGTCTCTGTATAATATTTTTTATTTCAGTCAGTGTATGCTTAACTTCTGGTTGGTCCTTTTTTATATCCTTGAGGGTCTCATTCATTTCCTTGTAAGACTCATTCATTTCCAAGTTGGTCTTGTTCATTTCCTTGCGGGTCTCGTTCATATCCTTGAGGGTCTTGTTCATTTCCTTTTCGGTCTTGCTTATTTCCTTATAGGTCTCGACCTTTTCTAGGAGCCTCTTGAGAAGCCCTATAACCGTGGTTTTGAATTCCATGTCCAGTCGTTTTTTTTCCTCCATTTCTTTCACATCTGATTTCTTTCCATGTCTCTGCATGGTGGCTGCTTCCCTGAGTTGGTCAATTAGCTTTTTGTGGTAGATGTCCTACAAGGGACAGTGGCTCAGCTTCCCCAGTTACCTGAGGTGGATATGGGTTGCACAGTCTTGCTGAAGTTAAGCTCAGGTTAATTGTTGTTAGCACTTGGAGGGGTTGACCTCCAGGCCAATTGTCTGTGAAGTTCAGCTGTGCTCAGGTTGGATGGGCAGAGTCTCCAGGCCAAGCAGACAGCGTTAGCTCCGCCCTATGCAGCCCCAGGGACTCTGTGCAGGGGGCAATGGCTGATAGCACCTCTGAGAGAGAGCCGTTGTGGAGCTCCACCAGCTACCAGAGAATTCAGACTCTCCCCAAATGAGTCTGCACACCCAATGTCTCACCCAGGGTCGTAAAACAAAGCAGTCTGACAGTTCCCAAATGAAACAGCAAGTCACGAGTGCTCTCTGTGCAGTCAGGCAGCTGCGCTCTTCCCAAGCTCATGCACACTCCACTCAAGCTCACTTTCTCCACAAGCCGGCAGGCCCCTGCAGCACCCGAGCTTCAGCATGCCCTCCCACTCTCCAGTTTTTACCCCATATGATTGTGGGTTCCCTGGACTTTGCCTAGAGCTAGAGAATCAGTCCAGTGGGACGTCTTTGTCTCCCCCGTTCGAGAAAATTGGCCGGTTTTCAGCCACCTGCCCTCTCCGCTGGCACACGCACTCCAAACCTCTCTCTGTGCGTATCTTCAACACTGTCCTCAGCTGCTCCTCTGAGTCACAGTGTCTTATCTTCACTTTCATTTGTGGAATTTTCACTCAACCAGCTTTCTGGTGATTCTGGATGGTGTTTGTTCTTTTGTTAAGTTGTAGTTTTAAAATTGCTGTGTATGACGGCAAGATAGGTGTTTTACCTATGCCGCCATCTTGGTTCTCCAAAGGCGATTTAAAACGTTTTCGCCTGATGGCGTGGCTTCTTGCTTGGTCATTGACTAATGAGTCAGGAGGTTACTGGTTCGATTCCTGGTCAGGGCACATGCACAGAATGGGGGACCCTGGCAGAGTAAGCAGAAGGCTTGGGGCAGACAGAGCCGCGGGGGGGGGGGGGGGGGGGGGGGGGGGGGGGGGGGGGGGGGGGGGCAGGAGATAGCCAGTTGATGATGTTTCTCTCTCACTGATGTTTCTATCTCTCTATCCCTCTCCCCTTCTCTCTCTCTCTCTAAAAAAATCAATAAAAACATTTTCAGAAAGTATTTCCTGCAGGAAAAAGTGAGCACAAGTGCTACTTGTCACTTATACTGTGTCGTGAGCCCTGCAGAGATGGACCCCAGCTGCTGTGGGTGGTGGAGGAGCAGACCCTCCCCCCCTCCCTGGGGAACTGCATCAGAGCCTGGCTCCCAGGCTTCCCACCAGCCCAGGCAGTGCTTCGGTCCTGGCCCCAGGCGGCTCTACTCCTCGGCCTGCTAGGGAGGCCCAGACTTAGGGTTTGGTTCAGGTCTGGGCTGAGGCTGAGGCAGACACTGATGCCTCCATTCACTCCCTGGAGGAGCTATGTGTCTGTCCCAGTGCTGAGGGGGCTGCCACAGCAGACCCAGGTCCTCAGCCTCACCAGACTCCCCACCATGGGAAGAAGAGAGACACAAACATGCCGGTCATCAGAGACAAAAAGATACATGGGAGAGGAGATGGGCAGGAGAGCAGAGAGGTTTATTTCAGGTGCAGGCGCCCATCCTCTGGGAAGGCCCTAAAGAACCACTTTAGCCCGAGGGCTCACGAGGCCACAGCTGAGAGGGAGACTGGTGGAGAAAGGGCAGGAAGGCCAGCTGCTGGCACCTGGTCAGAGGGGAGCCAGGAAGGAGAGGAACCCTGAGGGCTGAGGGCCAGGAGTCCAGATGAGCCCTCGGAGATGTCTGGGGAGAGGTAATGAATGCACCCGGTATAGTAAGAGTCCTTGGGAGCTCCTGGAGGCAGCTCATCCAGTGCTCCTGTCCGTCTGAAGGGGCAGTGGGATGGCGTGGGACTCTGGGTGTCTCTCACACAGATGACGTGGCCTGTGTGTTGCCGTCTGAGTGCCTGCGGGCCTGCGGGGCTGAGATTGGCTGCTCCAACATCGCCTACCCCAAGCTAATCATGGAACTGATGCCCATTGGTAAGGTTCTGGTGGGTCTGGGGGCGGTCACTGAGGGAGCTGTGGGGGCCATTCTGGAACCAATGTGATGGTGTTTGACATCCAGGTAGGGTGTTCTGCTGGCCAGGGAAGAGAGGGAAGTGACAGAAAACACTCACACGCCAGGTGGGTGACTCGAATCCTCATCTCAGGGAGCGCACGTGACATTATCACCATCTTCATTTTAGAGACGGGGAAACTGAGTCCCAGAGAGGTCACCTGACTTGGTCAGGGCATGTGGCAGGTCAGCTGCAAAACTGGGTCTGAACCTGGATCATCTGCCACCAGAGCTGGTTCTGTCACTGGAGAAATGGAGCCACTTTCCCTTGCAGGTCCACTGAGAGCCACACACCTTTGCAAACTGCTTCTCTCCTTAAAGGCTGTGAGGCAGTTATTAGCTGTACGACAGATGGAAAGCGAGACACCGGCAGAGGAGTGCTTGCCGAGGCTGCAGAGTGCTGAGGCACAAACCGCCTGCCTGCCCCAAGCCTGCTGCTTGCGCTGCCGGGATCATGGGATTGACGCCCCGTGAACCTCACCTCTCCCTCCCCGAGCCATGTGGGCACGGCTGGACCTAGGGGACAGGCTTGGGCCTGTTCCCCGTTTCTCAGGCAGTAGAGGTCCTGAAGTGGGGTCTGGCAATGGGTCCCCATGGGGGACGGGTGCAGCAGGGCCACAGCGGGTTGGGGCTCCCCTAAGCAGGAAGAAGGTCCTCTGTAGCCAGTTCCGAAGCCCCCTCACCTCCCCCCGAGGGAGCGCCAGGCCTGGCCTGCCCGCCCCGCCTCCTCCAGGGAGCTGGGCGGGCGGGGAGGTTAGTGCTCAGAATGGATAAGATCTGGGCTCTGCTGGATTGGCTGCGATATTTGGGGCATGTCCCGTCCCTGGTCCAAGCTCTGTGTCCTCGTTTGTAAATTGGAGATAATGACACCTACCCACCCTTAGTGTTGCTGCTGAGATTAAACCATAACTCAGGGGACTGCCTGGTTCCCCTCCAGGCCTTGCCTCCTCCTGTTCTGAGGCTTCTGTTATTGGGCCACACCCCTCTCGGCTTTGATCTCCTGGTCAGAAAAATGGTGGAGAGGAAGCCCTGAGCTCACCCACCTCTCTGGGCACGGAAAGGAGGGCGGAGAGGTGTTTGGGAAAACACTTTATTGAGCACACTTTCTTTTTGGCCCCGTCCCAGTCAGACTGATACATGAGCAGCAAAGGCCACGGCTGCCTGGGAGTCACGCCTCTGCTCAGGCGCAGAACCGGGTCAGGCAGCACAGGGCCCCTGAACGGCTGAGCCTAGACTGTCCTAGGGCCGGGCTGGAGGTCAGACAGGGGATCTGTGGGAGCGGCGGTGGGGGGAGTGTGTGTGGGGGAAGGGGGGCGCCTAAGCGCTTAGGTGCTTGAAGGAAAAGCGTAAAAGCCTTGGAGACAGATGTGCACCAAGACCCAGCAAGGAGGTGCCCCCTCCCGCAGCCCCTCCAGCCCAGGACTCCTGGAGGCTTTGCACACAGCGCCTGGTCCACTCCAGGGCCCTCACTCATTTCAGCCAATCAGCAGGTGGGGTTTTCTGTTCCCAGGGGATCCATATCTCTGCCACAGAGCCAACAAGAAAGGGACTCCCCTGGGCCTGCCGGGCCTGCCACACATAGGAGGCCAGGGCTGAGCCACTGCCCTGCTCCCTCCCTCACTGCCCTCCCCCCCCCCCACTCCCCACTTCCCACTGTGTCTGCCCGCGGTGAGACCTGGGCTCCCGTCTTCTCCTCTCTGAACTTTCACTGTCTCATCTGTCACAGGAGGTCCCGGGGCCTTTGCCAGCTGAAGGCTCTGTAGACATGAGGGCCGCTGACTGCTCGGGAGGGAGCCATGCGGAGGGCTGGCTTTGCGCATTCAGTCCTCGTGTCTGTCCTCGGCCTCCAGCCTCCTCCTGGGGCTTCTCCCACCCCCTTGGCGCTGGCAGGCCTGAGGGCCCACACCGAGGCCTCGCAGGAGGGCCTGGGGGCCAGGCCGCCAGCTGCGTCTCTGACCGCAGGTCTGAGGGGGCTGATGATTGCAGCGATGATGGCCGCGCTCATGTCGTCGCTGACCTCCATCTTTAACAGCAGCAGCACGCTCTTCACCATGGACGTCTGGAGGCGGCTGCGGCCGCGGGCTGGCGAGTGGGAGCTGCTGCTGGTGGGCCGGTAGGTGGCGGTGGGGCTGGCAGCCAGCGCCCGGCCCGGGAGAGCGCCAGAGTGGGCTTTGAGGGATGAATAGGAGCTTGTCCATTGGAAAAGGAGGCTGCCAGGAGGTCCTGTCCATTCCGCCTCCACTGTCTCCTGCCCCAGCACAGTCCCTGCCTCCTCCTGGGTACACCCCTGCACTCCCCGAGCCGGCCCAGAGGTCCTTCTGAGGTCCCCAAATCTGAGCCCCCAGCCTGCTGCTGCCCCACTACCCCAGAGAGAGCCCGCAGGCCCAGGAACGAGCACGCTCAGGCCGTGCATCTGCCCTTCCTCCACACCCTGCGGTCCCACTGCCTCAGTGCAGCCCCCGAGCCCCCTCCTCAGCCCCCCTGACACAGACCAGGAAGGAGGCCCTCTCCCTCAGCGCCTCCCATGAGGGGCCTGCCAGGCTCTGTCCCAGCGTGTCTGTCACCATCCCCCCCCCACCCCCCCCCGCGGGCAGGGCTGCTTCCGGGGGAGTCAGCAGCACGTGGCCTGGGCTTCCGGTGCTTAGCGTGGCGACCCCGCACCCTCTGCCCGTGGCCCATCGACAGGGTGGGGTCCCCAGGTTGCAGGCAGCGGTCCCGGTGGTGCCAAGTGCAGGCTCCTGTTGGAAGGCCCTGCTGGGACACGCCGGCAGCAGGCGGGCATGAGCTCATTGAGGCGCAGAGCCTCCCAAGAGGAGCCTCGCCCTCCTGCCTCCAGATGCTCCCGTCAGCGCTCCCCCCCTCCCCCCCGCCGCCTCCCTGCCCTCCTGCCCACGCTGGCGGGGCAGGTTGTGTCCTCTCTGGGTGTCAGCTCTCCCAGGGCCCAGTTTGGTGGCGTGAAAGGGGCCAGGGTCAGGGCCCAGCTCTGCCCACAACGCAGCCTCCTCGTGCTTCAAGCAACACTGTTCACACTGTGCCCCACCTTGTGGGGTCTGGGATCCGTGGCACCTCAATCCCGGAGGAATGGGGATTCACAGGAAGGGAAGGCCCGTGCTCGGGCTGGCGGTCCCTCCGGCCTGGGCACTCCTGGAGCCTGGGGGGAGGCCACGGGGGCGGGCAGCAGGGCATGCTGTGGCCGTCTCTGCCAGTGGGTGGTGGCCAGAGGTGGTGTCACAGGCCAGGGGCTGTGACAGCTCTCCCTACAGGACACTGACCTTTGCCAGCCCGGGGCCCAGGCCCATCTCCAGCCTTCACTCCTGCCTTCCCCTCCCTGCTGTCCCTTGTCTTCCATCTCTGCTCTTTGCAAATAGTGCTGAGGCCTCCCTGTGCCCTGCCTGGATCCGGGCAGTCTAGGGATCCTGGGAAATCTAGCCCCCCAACCTCCACCGACCTGAGGGGCTCCCCTAAACCACACTGCAGCCCAGGTGCACGGAGGGGCGCTCATTCTGTCAGTAGTGTGTGTGTGTGTGTGTGTGTGTGTGTGTGTGTGTGTGTGTGTGAGCTTCAGGAAGGAGGAAGGCCCTGGGCTGGGCCTTGGAAGATGGGGGGCCGCTGGGGAGGTGAGAAGGGTGTTCCAGGGGAAGGAAAGACTCTGGCCTTGGGGTTCCTCTGGCAGCTGGGTGGTGGCTGAATCAGAAGAAACCCTGACCCTGGCCAGGGTGGCTCAGCTGTTTGAGCCTCATCCTGTGCACCTAAGGGGGGGTTCGATGATTCCCCCCCTCCACACACTCCTAACAGAATGACTACCCCTGTGTGCGCCTGGGCTGCAGAGTGGTTTAGGGGAACCCCTCAGGTCGGGGGGGCGGAGCTCTGGATCACTCAGGATCCCTAGACTGCCCAGATCCAGGCAGGGCACAGGGAGGCCTCGGCACTATTTCCAAACAACAGTGATCGGAAGACAGGGGCAGCAGGGTGCACACCCAAGCTGTGCTCAGTCCCCAGTGTCTGTCTCCTCCTCTCAATAAAAAATAGTAATAATAATAATCATGATAATAATAATAATAAGCCCCAGAGGCAGCAAGAAGGCAGGGCCTCTCCAGGCTGAGGGGCAGGTACCGAGACTGCTGATGGGCTTTGGGAGCCTGTGTGTGTGTGGTTGTGTGTGTGTGGTTGTGAGTGTGGTTGTGTGTGTGTGGTTGTGTGTGTGGTTGTGAGTGTGGTTGTGTGTGTGTGGTTGTGTGTGTGGTTGTGTGTGGTTGTGTGTGTGTGGTTGTGTGTGTGGTTGTGTGTGGTTGTGTGTGTGTGGTTGTGCGTGTGGTTGTGTGAGTGTGGTTGTGTGTGTGTGGTTGTGCGTGTGGTTGTGTGAGTGTGGTTGTGTGTGTGGTTGTGAGTGTGGTTGTGTGTGTGTGGTTGTGTGTGGTTGTGTGTGTGGTTGTGAGTGTGGTTGTGTGTGTGGTTGTGTGTGTGGTTGTGAGTGTGGTTGTGTGTGTGTGGTTGTGTGTGTGGTGTGTGTGAGTGTGTGTGTGTGTGGTTGTGAGTGGTTGTGTGTGTGAGTGTGTGTGGTTGTGTGTGTGGTTGTGTGTGTGTGGTTGTGTGTGTGTGGTTGTGCGTGTGGTTGTGTGAGTGTGGTTGTGTGTGTGGTTGTGAGTGTGGTTGTGTGTGTGTGGTTGTGTGTGGTTGTGTGTGTGTGGTTGTGCGTGTGGTTGTGCGTGTGGTTGTGTGAGTTTGGTTGTGTGTGTGTGGTTGTGTGTGTGGTTGTGAGTGTGGTTGTGTGTGTGGTTGTGTGTATGGTTGTGAGTGTGGTTGTGTGTGTGTGGTTGTGTGTGTGGTTGTGTGTGTGAGTGTGTGTGTGTGTGTGGTTGTGAGTGGTTGTGTGTGTGAGTGTGTGTGGTTGTGTGTGTGGTTGTGTGTGTATGTGTGTGTGGTTGTGTGTGTGTGGCTGTGTGTATGTGGCTGTGTGTGTGTGGTTGTGTGTGTGTGGTTGTGTGTGTATGTGTGTGTG
>CM050526.1:0-55000 GCA_027563665.1 Antrozous pallidus | reverse complement strand
GTGTGTGGTTGTGTGTGTGTGGTTGTGTGTGTATCTGTGTGTGGTTGTGTGTGTGTGGCTGTGTGTATGTGGCTGTGTGTGTGTGGTTGTGTGTGTATGTGTGTGTGGTTGTGTGTGTGTGGCTGTGTGTATGTGGCTGTGTGTGTGTGGTTGTGTGTGTATGTGTGTGTGGTTGTGTGTGTGTGGCTGTGTGTATGTGGCTGTGTGTGTGTGGTTGTGTGTGTATGTGTGTGTGGTTGTGTGTGTGGTTGTGTGTGTGTGGTTGTGTGTGTGTGGCTGTGTGTGTGTGGCTGTGTGTATGTGGCTGTGTGTGTGTGGTTGTGTGTGTGGTGTTTGTGGTGTGTGTGGTTGTGTGTGTGTGGTTGTGTGTGTGTGTGTGGCTGTGTGTGTATGTGTGTGTGGTTGTGTGTGTGTGGCTGTGTGTATGTGGCTGTGTGTGTGTGGTTGTGTGTGTATGTGTGTGTGGTTGTGTGTGTGTGGCTGTGTGTATGTGGCTGTGTGTGTGTGGTTGTGTGTGTATGTGTGTGTGGTTGTGTGTGTGTGGCTGTGTGTATGTGGCTGTGTGTGTGTGGTTGTGTGTGTATGTGTGTGTGGTTGTGTGTGGTTGTGTGTGTGTGGTTGTGTGTGTGTGGCTGTGTATGTGGCTGTGTGTGTGTGGTTGTGTGTGTATGTGTGTGTGGTTGTGTGTGTGTGGCTGTGTGTATGTGGCTGTGTGTGTGTGGTTGTGTGTGTGGTTGTGTGTGTATGTGTGTGTGGTTGTGTGTGTGTGGCTGTGTGTATGTGGCTGTGTGTGTGTGTGTATGTGTGTGTGGTTGTGTGTGTGTGGCTGTGTGTATGTGGCTGTGTGTGTGTGGTTGTGTGTGTATGTGTGTGTGTATGTGTGTGTGGTTGTGTGTGTGTGGCTGTGTGTATGTGGCTGTGTGTGTGTGGTTGTGTGTGTATGTGTGTGTGGTTGTGTGTGTGTGGCTGTGTGTATGTGGCTGTGTGTGTGTGGTTGTGTGTGTGTGGTTGTGTGTGTATGTGTGTGTGGTTGTGTGTGTGTGGCTGTGTGTATGTGGCTGTGTGTGTGTGGCTGTGTGTGTATGTGTGTGTGGTTGTGTGTGTGTGGTTGTGTGTGTGGCTGTGTGTATGTGGCTGTGTGTGTGTGGTTGTGTGTGTGGTTGTGTGTGTATGTGTGTGTGGTTGTGTGTGTGTGGCTGTGTGTATGTGGCTGTGTGTGTGTGGTTGTGTGTGTATGTGTGTGTGGTTGTGTGTGTGTGGCTGTGTGTATGTGGCTGTGTGTGTGTGGTTGTGTGTGTATGTGTGTTTGGTTGTGTGTGTGTGGCTGTGTGTATGTGGCTGTGTGTGTGTGTGGTTGTGTGTGTGTTGTGTGTGTGGCGTGTGTGGTGTGTGTGGTTGTGTGTGTGTGGTTGTGTGTGTGTGTGGCTGTGTGTGAGTATGTGTGTGTGGTTGTGTGTGTGTGGTTGTGTGTGTATGTGTGTGTGGTTGTGTGTGTGTGGTTGTGTGTGTGTGGCTGTGTGTATGTGGCTGTGTGTGTGGTTGTGTGTGTGGTTGTGTGTGTATGTGTGTGTGGTTGTGTGTGTGTGGTTGTGTGTGTGTGGTTGTGTGTGTGTGGTTGTGTGTGAGTGTGTGTGTGGCTGTGTGTGTGTGTTTGGTTGTGTGTGTGTGGTTGTGTGTGTGGTTGTGTGTGTGTGGTTGTGTGTGTGGTTGTGTGTGTGTGGCTGTGTGTGTGTGGTTATGTGTGGTCGTGTGTGTGAGTGTGTGTGTGTGGTTGTGTGTGGTTGTGTGTGTGTGCCTGTGTGTGTGGTTGTGTGTGTGTTTGTGTGTGGTTGTGTGTGTGAGTGTGTCTGAGTGGTTGGGTATGTGTGGTTGTGTTTATGAGTGTGTGTGTGGTCGTGTGTGTGGTTGTCTGTGTGAGTGTGTGTGTGTGGTTGTGTGTTTGTGGTTGTGTGTGTGGTTGTCTGTGTGAGTGTGTGTGTGGTTGTGTGTATGTGGTTATGTGTGTGTGGTTGTGTGTGTGTGTGAGTGTGTGTGTGGTTTGTGTGTGGTTGTGTGTGTTTGGCTGTGTGTGAGTGTGTGTGTGGTTGTGTGTGTGGCTGTGTGTGAGTGTGTGTGTGGCTGTGTGTATTTGTGTGTGTGTGGTTGTGTGTGTGTGGTTGTGTGTGTGTGGCTGTGTGTGTGTGGTTATGTGTGGTCGTGTGTGTGAGTGTGTGTGTGTGGTTGTGTGTGTATGTGTGTGTGGTGTGTGTGAGTGTGTGTGTGTGGTTGTGTGTGTGTGGTTGTGTGTATTTGTGTGTGTGTGGTTGTGTGTGTGTGGTTGTGTGTGTGTGGCTGTGTGTGTGTGGTTATGTGTGGTCGTGTGTGTGAGTGTGTGTGTGTGGTTGTGTGTGTGTGGTTGTGTGTGTGTGGCTGTGTGTGTGTGGTTATGTGTGGTCGTGTGTGTGAGTGTGTGTGTGTGGTTGTGTGTGGTTGTGTGTGTGTGCCTGTGTGTGTGGTTGTGTGTGTGTTTGTGTGTGGTTTTGTGTGGTTGTGTGTGTGAGTGTGTCTGTGTGGTTGGGTATGTGTGGTTGTGTTTATGAGTGTGTGTGTGGTCGTGTGTGTGGTTGTCTGTGTGAGTGTGTGTGTGTGGTTGTGTGTTTGTGGTTGTGTGTGTGGTTGTGTGAGTGTGTGTGTGGTTGTGTGTATGTGGTTATGTGTGTGTGGTTGTGTGTGTGTGTGGTTGTGTGTGTATGTGGTTATGTGTGTGTGGTTGTGTGTGTGTGGCTGTGTGTGTGGTTGTGTGTGTGGTTGTGTGTGTGGTTGTGTGAGTGTGTGTGTGGTTGGGTATGTGTGGTTGTGTGTGTGTGGCTGTGTGTGTGTGTTTGTGGCTGTGTGTGTGTGTTTGGTTGTGTTGCGTGGTTGTGTGAGTGTGACTGTGTGTATGGTCGTGTGTGTGGTTGTGTGTGTGTGGCTGTGTGTGTGTGTTTGTGGCTGTGTGTGTGTGTTTGGTTGTGTTGCGTGGTTGTGTGAGTGTGACTGTGTGTATGGTCGTGTGTGTGGTTGTGTGTGTGTGGCTGTGTGTGTGCTGTGTGTGTGTGGCTGTGTGTATGTGTGTGTGCTGTGTGTGTGTGGCTGTGTGTGAGTGTGTGTGTGTGGCTGTGTGTATGTGTGTGTGCTCTGTGTGTGTGGCTGTGTGTGAGTATGTGTGTGTGCGAATGTGTGTGTGTGGCTGTGTGTATGTGTGTGTGCTGTGTGTGTGTGGCTGTGTGTGAGTATGTGTGTGGCTGTGTGTGAGTATGTGTGTGGCTGTGTGTGAGTGTGTGTGTGCTGTGTGTGTGTGTCTGTGTGTCTGTGTGTGTGCTGTGTGTGTGTGGCTGTGTGTATGTGTGTGGCTGTGTGTGAGTATGTGTGTGTGCTGTGTGTGTGTGGCTGTGTGTGAGTATGTGTGTGGCTGTGTGTGAGTATGTGTGTGTGCTGTGTGTGTGTGGCTGTGTGTGAGTGTGTGTGTGCTGTGTGTGAGTATGTGTGTGTGCTGTGTGTGTGTGGCTGTGTGTGAGTGTGTGTGTGTGGCTGTGTGTATGTGTGTGTGTGTGTGGCTGTGTGTGAGTATGTGTGTGGCTGTGTGTGAGTATGTGTGTGTGCTGTGTGTGTGTGGCTGTGTGTGAGTGTGTGTGTGTGGCTGTGTGTATGTGTGTGTGCTGTGTGTGTGTGGCTGTGTGTGAGTATGTGTGTGGCTGTGTGTGAGTATGTGTGTGCTGTGTGTGTGTCTGTGTGTGTGTGGCTGTGGTTGTGTGTTTGGTTGTGTGTGTGTGGTTGAGTGTGTGTGGTTGTGTGTGTGGGGGTGTAGTGGGGGAGAGGGTGTCCGTAGAGCCTGCCTGTAGCTTGGAGAGGGCAGGGCCAGACCTGCCAGGCTGAGGCTAATTAGCCTTCATCAAGGTGGCACTCCTTCCTCCCGCCTCCACCTAAGGCCCAGGAAGGAAGAGGGTGGCAGGCAGGCAGGTGGACCCACTCCAGCTCACACCGCTGCGGTCACACCTGCTTGCAGGCTCCAGGGGGTCTCATCCACCCCCCATGAGGGGTGAGGGGCACTCAACTGACACAGGGTGAGGGTGCTCAGCCAGGGAGGAGGAGATGGAACATCTCACCCAACCTCTGTCCCTTTAGGTGAGCTGCACACCCTTCAAGGCTCCGGCTCCTCTTTCTGGAAGCCCTCCTAGATTGATGCTTCCTCTGATGCAACCACACACACAACTGCACACACAGCCACACACACACAGCCACACACACAGGGGAGGGGAGGGGAGGAGAGGAAGGGGCTCCTGATGAAGCTGCTGCCGCCACAGGCTGGTCATCGTGGTGCTGATCGGCGTGAGCCTGGCCTGGATCCCGGTCCTGCAGAGCGCCAGCAGTGGGCAGCTCTTCATTTACATGCAGTCGGTGACCAGCTCCCTGGCCCCCCCGGTGACCGCTGTCTTTGTCCTGGGTGTCTTCTGGCAGCGGGCCAACGAGCAGGTGGGTGCCGAGGAGAGCTGGGGTGGGGACAGGCCTGGCCGGCTCCCCCAAACCCCTCTGGGATGGGCTGCCGCTGGCTCGAAGCTTCCCGTTGGCCTTGGTCCAGTGCCCAGCTACCCTGCCTCCCCCAGGGGGCCTTCTGGGGCCTGATGGCCGGGCTGGCGGTGGGTGCCTCAAGGCTGGTCCTGGAGTTCCTGCACCCGGCCCCGGCCTGTGGCGCCGTGGACACGCGGCCTGCGGTCCTGGGCGGCTTCCACTACCTGCACTTTGCCGCCGCCCTCTTCACACTCAGCGGGGCCGTGGTGGTGGTCGGAAGCCTGCTGACGCCCCCTCCTCCAGCGGCTCAGGTGAGCTGCCTGAGCCCGGGCTGTGATCCTTACCAACTTCTGACTCAGTCCCAGTTCTCTACTCAAGGAATTTCTAGCTCTTTACTTCGCCCCCCCTCCCCCCGGCCCTTTTTGCACTCGGCTGCCCTCTCTCATTGTTGCCCCCTTATCCTGTTTGGGTTCCCCTCCCAGCCCCCCACACCTCCCCATCCTGCCACCCTGTGCCTCCCGTTCCCCGCAGATCCAGAGCCTGACCTGGTGGACTCTAAAGAGGGGCCTGCCCCCAGGAGCCCAAACAGGTGTGCACATGGCCCTGGGCGTCCCTCTCACGCCGTCCCCGGGGCTGGGCTTCAGAGCCGCGAGGCCCCAGGGGTGGCCCTGGGATACTCAGCGGCCCCTCTTTCCCACCCACGCCAGGGGGCACCCGGAAGCAGGCTTTCTGGGCCCAGGTCTGTGGCCTCAATGCCATCCTTCTCCTGTGTGTCAACATCTTCTTCTATGCCTACTTCGCCTGACGTGCCCAGCCCGAGGCCGCCCTCGCCCTGCGGAGGGCACCAGGCTCAGAGGAGGGCGACTCCCCTCAACTGTGTGGTGGGTCTGGGCCCAGGACTGCCCGGCCAGCAAGGGGGGAGCTGGAAAAATCGGGGAGGAAATTGGCGAAAAGAATGTAATACATCAAAAATGTTAGTCACAGCTGGCAAGGAAAGGCGGTTTTGATGACATGTCTGCACTGTCACTGTCTTTATTTTGTGTACACGGGGTCCAGGGCCAGAGCGTTCAGGGCCTGGAGGGTGTCAGGCCCCCTGGGCGGAGGGAGACCCCCCTACTGGTCCATCTGCTCTCAGTGCCACAGGGTCCCTGCTCACCGCCCCACCCAGCCTGGCATTCCAGCTGCTTCTGCGTTCCCCTTTCTCCCTGCTCCCAAAGGCGCCCGGACTCTGCTTCCTGGTAACCCCCTGCTGGGCGCGCATTCCATTCCCCAACCGGGCCCCGCCCCCCGACTGCCCCCCATGCTGCTGGGCCTCCGAGTCCAGACCAGACCTGGCTCCCCATGCCCGCGGGTCCTCCGGCTCCAGGGGCCCGGGCAGAACCTGGGCCTGAGCTAAGCCTGCCCAGCGCCGCGTCCAGGGCTCCCCTCAGACCCTGTCTGTTGTGAGAAGCAGCAGCCCATGGCCTTCACCACGGCGCCTCAGGGCTCGCCCCTTACTCGGCGGGCACGGCACGCTGCATGGCTGTGGCCTCCTGGGCAGCCCCCTGGGTTTACGGGGAGCAGTGGGCTGGGCTGGGCAGGCAGAGGCCGTGTCCCTTCTGAGGCCTGGGCCGAGCCTGGGGGGCCTGGAGGGGTGTCCATGGCCTCCCTCTGGACGTCAGCGTCCAGTGGACAGGCGGTCTGCTGGCTCAGCCCCGGCCCCACTCCGGTCAGAGGTGCACGGGCTGCACGTAGCTCCGGGGGAAGAAACCCACCTGCCCGCAGAACCGGCCTCGCCACCAGTGCGGGTCCAGGTGCTCCAGGACCTCGATGATGTCACCGCGGCGGAAGCTGAGCTGGGAGGGGTCCTGGGCCGAGAAGTCAAACTGGGCCTGGGCGAAGCCGGCCCGTGGCAGCTGCAAACGGAGTGGATGTCAGTGGGGCCTCGGGCCGGACAAAAGAAGGGGTTTGCCACCCGTCAGGAAGGGCAATGTTTTTGAAGCAGAACTGAGGTCAAGAGTATGGCCACCCGCAGGGGCCTCCTGCTGCCCGCCCTCACTCCTGCTCCGCACGGCCCCACACAGACTCCCCCTCTCCAGAGAGCGCGCTGTCCTGGCTCTGCTGGGACGAGTTCTGGCCTCAGGGAGGGTGGGGTTCAGTCCCTGCCTTTGGGGGCCTCAGCTCCCTGGCTTGTGCAGCAGTCGCGATAACTGGACTGCAGGCCCCGAGACCGCCAGGGTCACACACGGATGGTAACCTGACTGCTGCGGCCGTTGGCCAGGCTCTGGGAGAGGAGGCGTCACTTCGAGCTCCCCCAGTTCTCGGACTGGCCTCCGGTCCCATCTATGCCCCAAAGTGACTTTGGATAAGTCCCTGCCCTTTGTGGGACTCAGTTGCTCCACCTTTGAATGGCACCTGGACTGGAGCTCTCAGCCTGACACCAGGCCAGGCAGGATGGCGAAAGGATCGGCACCGGCTGTAATGAGCAGTTCTCTGCCCACAAAGGCGGAGGCGGCCCAGTCCTAAGAGACCGAGCCAGCTCTGGAATCTCCCCACAGGGTAGGCGATCCCAGGGCTGGGCTCAGGGAAGTGCTGGGTGTGGGGGAGCTCACACATTGGCCCCCAGTTTCATCCTGGCTCCCTCACACTCCTCAGAGTCAGAGTTGGCCCAGGCATCGAGGAGGAGGGATGAGGTGAAGGTCTGGGGTACAGAAGCCCAGAGGAGGCTCAGGGCCAATCTGACTGGTCAGGCTGCGGAGGTGGAGCCTCCCGGGGGGGGGGGGGGGGCAGCTGGGCACAGGGGGGGGGGGTGGAGGGGGGGAGGGGGAGGGAGGGACAGGGAGCATGTCCGAGGTACTGAGACTCCCTGGAATATCAGATCCCAGGCACATCCTATGGGACAGAGGAGACACTGAGGCCCAGGTGAGGGATGACCTGGCCCTGAAATCACGCTGGACAAGGCAGCAGGGGCCCAGGAATAGGCTGGATGGGCTTCCCTCAGCATCCACCAGCCTCCTCCAGTTGCAGAGCCACGGCTCCCCTGGGCTATCCCGGGGTACTGCCTCCAGCCCCAGGCCTGCCCCCCCGCCCCAGGAAAAGAGCACATCGGGGCTAATAACCCCATTAGCGGTGTCCGTCATCCTAATGAGAACTGGCCTGGAGCCCTGATGAAAGGCTGGCTGGCAAATTGCTGTGATTGCGAAGACACTGGTGGCCACCCCCTCCCCCCACCCACACACACACCGCGTCTGGCCAGGACCTCACTCACCCTGCCACCCCGCCCACGGCCAGCACCTCTGGGGCAGGAAGCAGGACTGAGCTCCCGGCCGGCAGCCTTGGTGAGTCCATCACTCTCCTTCCTCCGATGCCTCACCTGCACGGCGGGAACAGGAAAGCTCCAGGGCAGAGCCCAGTCCGGGGCGTGGCACTCAGAGGTTCGGTAGGTGTCAGTACCTTCAGCCATTCAACATTTATTGAGCACCTACTGTGTGCCATGAACTACTGAACAAGCCAGGCATGGTTTGCCCCAGGGAATTGCCAGTCTGTTCCTTCCTTTTCTCCCCCTCTCCTTCCCAGCCTTGCTTGTTTCCTTGCTGTGACACCAGAACAGAACCTCACAACCAGGCCAGGGAGCCGGCGGGCCTGACCCCAGCAGGTGTGGTGGCCCCTGCACACGGCGGGGCGCCCACCTACCTGGAGCGGGGGCTCCCCGTCCCGCAGGAAGACCTGGCGCTTCTTGGCGATGGTGGTGGTGCGGTAAAAGTCGACCAGCTCGTTGAGGGAATTGAACTTCTCCTCCCACAGGAAGTACTTGCCCGAGGCCTCTCGCAGCACCTTGAAGTGCTGTACCTGGTCCCCGTAGCTGGAGGGAGGACGACGGTCACCGGGATGGCCCATGGCCAGCAGCCACTCCCGCCCACACAGCCCTGTGTCCCCTTCCTGCCGGGCCAGCCTTTCTCCCTCCTGGGGAGACCTGGGCTCCGAAGGCGCAGGAGGAGGACAGGCCGTGCCTCCCGCCCAGGCTCCCTGTGGGACCTCGTGAGCACTCCTGGCCATTAAGGGCCGGGCCCTGGACCGGCATCTTCTTGCCGTGTGACTTTAGGCAAACCATGTCTCTGAACCCGTTTCCTCACACTGCCTCCTCCCTTGGGCTCAGTGCTTGGAGAACGCTGACTGTGGCTCCTTGGCAACATGAGACAGGTTTCTCTGGGCGCATTTCCTCTCCCTTTGTTTTCTAATTTTCACCAGGGATCGTTTTTCTATGGATTTTTAGAGAGAGTGGGAGGGAGGGCTAGCGACAGAGAAACATCGATGTGAGAGAGAGACATCGATTGGTTGCCTCCCGAATGCACCCAGATGTGGCTGGAGATTAAGCCTGCAACCGAGGTACATACTCTTAACTGGAATCACACCTGTGCTCTGGTGCTCTAACCACTGAGCACCCATTGGGTCGCTAGGGCCATTTCATCCCCTTTAACATCCCCTTCAGCCTTCCCTTCTCCTCCGCTGTGCCCCTCCTGGCCCCGTGCAGTCACTAGAGGAGCAAATCCTCAGGCCACTCTGACTCTGGCCTGAGCCTGTGGGTGGGAGGGGAGCTTAGGCACATTGGATGCTTCTGTTCTTCCCACCCACACCCACCTCGAGGACCTGGTATGGAATATACCAGTATGCGGACAGCAGATTTGACTTTGGGTGGTGGGCACACGGTGGAATATACAGATCTCTGTGACACAGAAATCTACACCTGAAGCTTTTATGTTTATGTTGACCAATGTCACCCCAGTCAATCCTATATAACAAAAGCATAATATGCAAATTGACCAAACAGCCGAAGAGGGAAGGACCATGCAGACAGCCACCTGGGACCACACTATGGCACCCACTGGCCCCAGGCCAGCCAGGTGGGTGTGATGTGATTGGTTGGGGGCCCAGCCATCGCTCCATGATGGCCCCATGATTGCCCTGCAGAGGGAGGTCCAGGCCACTGGATGGCAGGGCAGTCAATCGGGGGGCTCCACGATCACCCCAAAGAGGGAGGCCCAGGCCTCTGACGGGCAGTCTGCTGAGGGCGGTGGGTGGGCGTGGCCTCCCTTTGTGAGGGAAGCCTGGGTCCTGAGCGCCTGAGGGAAGCAGTGCTGGCAGCTGTGGGAAGGAAGGCCTACTCTTGCATTACTCTTGTGCATCAGGCCCCTAGTCTATGTATATAAAAGGCTAAGCAAATCCCTGACCACCAGGCCAGTAATTATGATGAACAATGACCACCAGCGGGCAGACACTCAATGCAGGAACTGCTGAGAACCCAAGAACCACCCTCTCGCTATCCAGGACCCCTCCCTGTGGGCCAGGCTGAGGGACCACACCTGTGCACGAATCTGTGCACCAGGCTTCTAGTTTAATAATAAAAAGAAAGAACCTTCCATGGCTCCCCACTGTCCTCGGGACAAAATCTTAACACCAAGACTCAATATTAGGCTCTAATTGCATGCCCAGCCTCTTTCCTTTCATAATCTCTGATGCAATCAGTGGCCCCTTCTCGCCCCCCAGCCCCGGCCCAGTCTACCACCCAAGCCCAGCTGCTGCATCCTCTCACAGGCCTTCTCGCTCAGTGCGGAGCCTGCCTGCCTCTCCCAGCTGGCCGGAGGGTGGAGCCTGCCCTGCCTGGCCTGACGCGAGCGACCTGCCCAGGGCCTTCCCACGGCTGTGTATCTCAGCCAGGACAGGACATGCCGGCGGCCAGGGGAGATGCCGGGTTGGTCAGGACAGCAGGGAGTGAGCCGCTGTGACTCTCCTCCCTGCTGCAGGGGCCAGGCTCACAGGGTGGAGAGGAGCACACGGCCCTTTCTGTCGTGGGGACACCAGGGCCCCAAGTGCAGCCAGCACCTGGCCAGAGCGGGGCCACATCTGCGCTCCTGCCTGTCACTGTGCGTGCCCTGCTGGTCATTGCTGTATAACAGCAGCAGTGATGCTGGTCCTATTGTGATCACCATGTCCCACATCTTGTCACTCCACACCCAGGGCTACTCCTCTGCGTCGCACACGGGCTGTGGCCCAGAGGCGTGCCCTCTGTCCGCTCTGCCTGGCCAAGCAGGGCCCCTCCCCCCTCCACATCCAGCTCCACTGGCTTATGCCCAGCTCACTGCTCTAGGCTCGGGATCCTCCCCTGCCCCACAGAGGGGCGCTGGCATTCCCTCAGTGCACTGGGGGACCTGAACCCCTGGTTGTGCGGGTCTCCCCCAGGGGAGCCCTGAGGGACTTCTGGGCATGTCCCTGTGTGCACTGGGCAGGGAGCTATATTATCACTTCATTTTCGACTAGATGAGAACTAAATACTTGTCTGGAAGTTTGATAATAATAAGAAAAAAATCTCGAGCTTTAAATTTCGAATTTGTTCAACAATTTTGGATAGGGAGCACTGACAAGCTGGGTAGCCCTCCGCCTGGGTCTGTCCAGACCGCCCACATGCCGGGGTCTCGTGCCGAACGGAAGTACATGTCTGTCCTGCACTGCCAGCCTGCTGCCCGCCTCCCCAGCATCCTGATGGCTGACTTGCCAAGATTAAGGTGAAGAGTTGTTTAAGGTAAATGCCCCGTGGTGTAGGGGGCAGAGTAGGATTTCCCAACCTCCCCAAGTCAAGGGTCCAAAATACACAGCCCATCTTCCCACCTGTAAACACACCTCCAGGCTTTGCCGCTCCACATTCTTCTCTGGTTTTCTACTCAGTCATCAGGCCCAGGTACAAGGGCCCAACCTCCGAGAGCTGCTCAGCCCCCACCGGAGGCAGGCGCTGTGGGCTCCTGGCCCTTGCACAGCCTTGTAACCAACTGCTTCTAAGGGCCCCCCACTAGCCCACAGTGAGCAATGGTCCCAAACCCAAGACAAGGCCACCTGTGGGCCATCCGCAAGTGTTGCTCCAGCTGCCAAGCCTGCTGGTGGTGTGGGCACGGACACCCCTGTTCGTGTCCTGGGGGATGGGCCAGAGGGCTCGGACTGTGCTCCTGCCTTCCGACCTGCAGCTGCTGAGGCCACAGCCCTCCCTGAAGCAGCCGCTGTGGTGACTCCCCGACACCCCGTCTCTCTAAGCAACGGGTCTCTGGGCTGGACCTGGCATGGTGCCCAGAGGAGTGCCAGCCACGCAGCAGGGAGGGTGCCAGTGCCGGGCGGTGAGGAGCCAGGGCCCAGGCCTGAGGTGCCTGGCAGAGGCAGAGCCCTGCCTCAGAGCTTCGGGAGACTGGGCGCAAGGGTCCTCGCGGACGGGTGAGAGCAGACAAGGCGTGGTGGGTGGAAAAGATCTCAACCTCCAACGGCCACGACGCTGAATGTTTGCTGGTGAAGGTCATCCGGCTACTGGAAAGCAGCCTTGCCCTGGCCAGTGTGGCTTAGAAAGGCTGCGGCTAGTTTCCTGGTCCGGGCACATGCCAAGCAAAGTTGTGGGCCCAATCCAAGGTAGGGGGCATGCAGGAGGCAGCCAATGGATGTCCTCTCTCTCTCTCTCACTCCCCCTCTTACTTCCTCTTTCTCTCTTTAAAAAATAATCAATTAAAATATTTTAACAACAACAACAAGCACTCTCTGAGCATATATGAGGATCAGGGAGTGGAGAACAAGAGATGAGATGTGGGAAAAGGGCAAGAGACCCAAGAATTCCAGAAACTTCCAACCTGAGAATTCAAGAACCCTAGTGGGTGGTGCTCAGTGGAGGGAAGGTCTCGTCCCTTCTCCCACTCATCCGAGTCCTGCCTGCCCTGTGAGGAGAGCAGGCCAGAGGGGGCTACTGGGCCAGCCCAACCTGACTGGTGACCACACCTGATGCTCAGCCAGGCCGCATCCTTCGCTGACCCATGGACTGCGCACCTGGGCGGTCTCTCCGGCCTGGCCCGCCTGTCTCCCAGGCTCCAGGCCTCACATCTGACTCTTGCCAGAAACCCTTTCCTCCTTTTCTGCCTGGCCTTGGCCCTAGCCATCCTTCAAGGCCCCTGAGAAGCCATCACCAGGGATGCCCTCCTGGCCCAGGGATCTTCGGGGTGCAGTGGACTGCCTCCGGGGCCAGGCGGGACCCCGGCCTGAGGGTCTGAGCCTCCGAGCAGCAGGGGAAGGGCAGCCGAGGGGCTCCGCCTGGTGCCAGCTGCTCCAGGACGTGTGCGGTGCCTAGGTCACGTGTGCTGTGTCCTGGCCCGTGGATGCCAGACGGCGGTCTCCGCTGTGTGACTGGGTGTGCATATCCCTCTCTGAGTAGCTATGGCTGCATTTGTCTCTCTGTGTGACCCCCACACCACCCACCCAGGGGCTGAGGGCGGGCCGGCTCCTGGGCAGTCGAGAAGCCCCAAGGAGCAGGTCGGGCCTGATGGAGTGGCAGCCAGTCCTGCCCAGCGGGTTTTTCTGGCGTGGCGGTAGCAGCCAGAGAGGATGAAACGGGCACAGCCCTGGCACAGCCCTGGGTGCTGACTGCCCCTGTGTGGTCTCCGTTAGGTGGGGCACAGCTTCCGTGCTCCCCTGTGAACAGGGAGGGCCTGCCTGCCGCAGACACGGAACAGCAGCACTGGACCTGGCTGGCCCTGGGTCTCGGGAAGGGTTGGCAGAGGAGACCAATCTGCCAGGGCACAGGGCCCGTGGGCACCAGCTCTGCTCTCCTTGCTCTGTGACCTTGGGCAAGTTACCACACCTCTCTGAGCTTCAGGGGTTTGTTGGTTGGTTGGTTTGTTTTACCAGTAAACTGTTTCTGGGATCAATTCCTCCCAGTCTTTGCATGTGTAAAACCATGCCTCCCACGTTTCTGCTTCCTTTTCTCACCGTCTTTCCCACCTCCCAGGGCTCTGTGTAATTTACCAGCCCTCTGCCTCCCTCACCCAGTGGAACGGGAGCCCAGGCCTGGGAGCGGGGTTCTGTCTGTTTGTGTCCGAGTCCGAGCGCCGGGCCAGGCTTGTGCTGTGCTCCTGGGTGCTCGGCGACCCGAGGGCGAGGCAGGCTGTGCACCGAGTCCAGGGCACCTCCGGCCGAAAAGGAGGCAAACCCTCCCTTGGGAACAAATTCCCATTCAGGCAGGGAGACGGCGGCAGCGCAGCGAAGAGTGGGCAGTCACAGTGCGGGCGGGGCCCAGCCAGCCGCACGTCTAGGGAGGGCCAGCCCTGTGCAAACTCGTAAAGGCAGCCGGCTGTGGCTGCTGCTGCTCCCGAGGCCCACAAACCCCACGCTGACGGCTTTATGAGCTTGACATGAACAAACAGGAGGTGGCCTGCAAGGGGGTGAGAGGCCCCGAGAGTCACGCCAGCGAGGAAGGGTGTGCTCTGGACCACGAGTCTGCAGCCATTGCATTCTGGATGGCCTCCAGTCGTGTCTCTCTGTCAGAGATGAGGGCATGACAGGAGGGGGGTGGGCTCTGCTGATGTAAGCAGGGCCGAACGGAGCTGGGCAAGCACTGGGCTCCCACCTGGCACCCCCCTTCTCAGCCACCTTGGGCTGGGGCAGGGCCAGAAGGCGCTGGGCGACCTCAGAGGCTCTGTGATGACAAAGCTGTAACTGGCGTGCATGAAGCACTTACTATGTGCTGGGGTCACTCTATACGTAGATGTTCAGGTCACAGGTGAGGAAGCTGAGGCTCCCAGGGCAACATGCCCGGTTTGCAGCCATGGGGATCAGAGCTGAGGCTCCTGCCCCGGAACCCACACTCCTGCCACATGGGCTCTCTGAGTGTTTCCTTCTCTGACCGCTGCCCGGGCCTGCAAGGACCCCGACAGGCTCTGTGAGAGACGAGGGGCCGAGAGGGGCGGACCAGGGGGCCCTGATGCAGTGGGGCGGACCCGAGGGCGGAGGGCACCACGATGGCGGGTGCGCAGACCAGCTGGCAGGGCGGCAGCTCCTGTGGCTCTGACTGCGGGGTCTCGGCCGGACGCCTGGGGGAGGTGCCGGGGCACATGCCCGGATTTCTCCTGGGGGCGCTCTCAGGCCCTTTCCCTGACAACAGCGGTGCTGGCTCCCTCGCGCTGCCCATGTCTCCTGGTCCAAGTTGCTTTCCGGGCCCACGCTTCCCAGCCCACCTTTGGGCCTTTGCACATCCTCTCCTCTCAGCTGTGTGGAATTCCGCCCCAAGCCCCAAGCCCCCTTGTTCATTCATCATGGCACCCTGGGCCAGGTGGTGCCGGCTCTTCCTCACCCCTTGGGTTGGACCCCTCCCTGGCCTGCCCTTCCCTGGTGACACACTAAGTCGGCTGAGATGTGCAGGTGGGACCCTCCGCATGCACCAGCCCGGCAGCATTTACAGACGCCAGAGGGCAGTGCAGGAGGCACTGAGGGAAGGTTGCCCTGATTCGTAAGTGGAGGAGGGAGAGTGGAGAGGACTGGGGTTTAGGGGGCCAGAAGCCGGCCCAGTGACTTCCCTGTGACCCTGCTTTGCTGGGTAGCTTGGGCTTTGGAGCTAATTCCAGGAGCCATTCAAAGGCCCGCCTGGCACCATGCCCAGGAGATCACCGCAGCAGCCAGCACTGGCATTACCATGTCTGCTTCGCAGTGAGAGGGTGTGTGGCGGGCTTGGCAGTGGGAGGTGAGCTGGGCCTCCAGCCCTCAGTCATCCTGGGAAGGAGTCGGGGCCAGGAACTCGCAGTACCTCCCACTCACAGCGCCCCTGTTATTAACATGGGGAGTGGAGGGCGAAGAGGGTGAAGCCATCCTGTCCCCGGGCTGGCCAGCCTGGCCCGGCAGGGGAGTGGAGCCAGCAGGTGGCGGGCAGGCTTCGGGCTGTGGGGACCCGGCCGAGTGGGTCTGCACAGCAGTGCCCACTGCAGGCCTGGGGCGTCCGGAAGGGTCCTCAGGGCCCTTTCTGCAAACAGGAGCCCCTGGGGCACTGGTTTGGAGCCGCGACCCCTCCCTGACCGAGGCTGCCTGTCTCTGCTTCCCGGGTTCCAGCACCCTCACCCAGCCACTCCGTCAACTCAGAGACGACCGTATCCCTTCATCCTGCGGCAAAGCAGGGCGCCCCTGGCATGAGCCACACAACAGCCCAAACAGCCCTACCCGGAGGCAGCTGCCGCCCTTCCAGAAGGCAAGGCTGGCCCGGTGCTGCTGCTCCACGTGCACCCTGTGCCCATGCCCTCACTCCCGGTGCTGTCCCCACCCACAGGCCTGTGCCACCTCCCTCCTCAGCTGCACCTCTGCCCGAGGCTGCCCTCTCCGCTCCTCACTTGCCCTGTCCCCCCTCTCTCGAGTGATGCCACCTCCAGGGGGTTCAGCACCCAAGCTCCATGCACCCAGGGCTTCTGGCGTGCTGCTCCCTCTTCTTCCAGGGCCTCCTGCTGGACCTGGCAGCCTCCACTCTGGGTCAGACACTGGCTCGGATGCTGCCGCCTCAGAGGGACTGCCCGTGTCCGTCCGTCCCCTGTCCGCTGTCTCCCCAACTGGGACGGAAGCCGGGTGGCTCCCCTGGCCTCTGCCCAGCCCCCGGGCAGCCTGGCCTCACCTGGGGCTCAGCGATGAGCCCCAAGTTTCTGCATCTAATCCTCCCGGCCCAGGGGCAGGACCGAGGCTGCCATATCCAATGTGCCCCTTTGCGTCGAATTGTTACTTTTAAGGAACAGACTCGGAAGCCGTTGGTGTTCCCTTTGCCTGAAAGGAGAGAGGGGACCTGCTCCAGGCCTCGGGCTTCGCGCAGGGAGCTGGTTCACGAGCGGGAGCCGTGAGGACAAGGGCGGTGAGCCCTGTGACGGCTCTGGCCACTGGTGGCCACGGCCCAGGGACAGGTCTCCACCCAGCCTTTGGGTGTCCATCCCCATGGGAACTCCTCCCACCCTGGAAGTCCCAATCCACAGCCTTCCTTTCTCTTTAGCTCAAGATGGCAGCGAGCCTCACCCCAAGCCTCACCTCCCCAGGTGCTGTCTCCTTATGGAGCCCCATCTGTACACATGTGACTCAATGTGACTATTTTTCTTCAATTAGTCTGTCCGTGCATTCTAATTATTGGACCAGCAGGGAGAACTAAGAGAGGGAGGGAGGAATTCCCCTTCTCACACAGACACTGGAGATAGGATGGACAGGGACCCACCAGGGCCTGACCTCGCCATCTCCCAACTTCCAGCCTGGACCCCCCTCACCTCATGTGGCCTTGGGGCTGGCTGCCACCCCATGCCTGAGGAGCTGCCTTGTCTCAAAACCAGATACTACTCTGTAGCCATCTTGCCTCCATGCCAGGCACTATTCTATGGCTCTCGATATGCCAACTTAGTTCATCTTTGCAATACCTCACTGTACGTGTGAGGACACAAGCACAGAGAGGCTGAGTGGCTTGTCCAAAGTCACACAACCAGGAAGTGGTGAGCGGAATCTGAACCCAGCAGCCAGGCTCCCGAGGCTGGCCTCTCAGCTGTCCCCATAGAGTTGAGAGGCAGGATAGTGAGGAGCTAGAGAAATTCCCTGGCAAGCAAATGGAGGAAAGGGAGACAGAGACCTGAGCAAACAGACCAGCATCTACAGTGACACAGAAGCTTCCTCCCTAGAGAGCCCAGTGGGCCTCAGTGTATCTCAGCTCCAGGCCCAGAAAAGCAGCAAATCCTAGGGGGCAGCACCAGGACCCCTGCCCTGGTGCCTTTCCCTGCCCCTCAGGTGGCATCTCCAACACTCCACGGGGTCTCCACAGACTTGTAACCAGGGGCACAATGGGCAGCAGCAGCTCATCTTGGTCACCCTCCGATCTGCTCCTGTCTCCGAGGCCCCTTTTCTCTGACTCCTGGGCAGCTCTCTGCTGCTTTCGTCCCAGCCCCTTCCTGGCTCCCTGCCCAGCTTCAATAAGCATCCCCACAGTCGCTTGGACTCACGGCGGTAACTCTTCCCTCCACCATGTCAGAACCACACACGACCGGCAGGCCCGGGGACCTGCTCCAGTCAGGTCCCCCTGAGCAGCAGGACCCCGTCAGAGCACATCCTGAGGACCTGCCTGGTGCCTGGGTGTCTCCTGTCCCTAGTGGCTCCCATCACATAAGCCACTGCACCTTCCTTCTCCCCTGAGATGACTTGGGCCCTCGATAGTCACAGACTAGTGTCCAGACCCCTGGCCTGGCCCTTGAGGCCAGGGCCTGCTTCTCAAGCATGTCCTTACTGCCACGGCCACGCCCTGGAGGGGTGTCCTCCCCCAACCCCGATGGTCACTGCTTCCAGGCATTTGCTGGGGCTGCTCTTCTCCAGGGACGCCCTTCCTGCCACCTGCGTCTGTGAGCCTGTTCGGTGCTGCCTCTCTGCCCACAAGCCCTGCCTCCTGGCAGGCACAACTCACTTCACAGAGATGGAGAACTCCCCTGGGGAGCTCTCGCTTTCCCGGATCAGGAAGGCTCCCAGGTGGTTCCGCTTCATCAGAATCTCTTCTGCAGCTGCCGGGAAATCCTGCCCGAGTACCACCTACAGAGAGAGGGACAGTGAAGGCAGTGGGGGTGGGGCCAGCCGCCTCCTCTGTGCCCAGTGCTCAGCACTGCACATCCTCACAGCAGTCCTGAAATGCAGGAGATCTCATTGCACCCATTCTACAGATGAGAAATCCGAGGCACGGAGAGACAGGAATGAGCCCATGATTCCATCCTGTGCCAGGCGGGAGCTGGGAGCCAATCCAAGCCTCTGGCTTCTGGGCCCAATCCCTTCCCGCCTGGCCACCGGGCCAACCCCAGCTGAGCTTTTCTGCTTTAGATGGTAGGCTCTTCCTATCTAATAAAAGAGTAACATACAAAGGTGACCATGCCTTGGCCCCTAATTGGCTATGCTACCAGCCGATTGGAACAGGGATGGGGCGGGGCGGGGCGGGGGCATGGCCAGCACACAGGGGGTGAGGCTGGCAGGGGTGTGGCTGCAATGCAGTGAAAGCAACCACCACCCTGTAAGGATGGCCCACAAGGTACTTAAGGGCTGGCCCTCTTTAAGCTTATGGTGCCTGAATCACATGCAAATGAGCGCCCGGGGTCCCTGCATGCCCCTCAGCCCAGCACCCACGATGGGAGTGGGGGGCTGCTGCCAGTCTCTGGGATGTGCGGAGACCCCAGTGGCCACCATGGGGTGGAGAAAATTCACGGTGCTCTTGGTTCTTGCAGGGTATCAAGGGCACCAGGAATTCTGGGAAATGTAGTTCTCACTGTAGGAGTGAGTTTGAAGTACTGAGGGGGGGTGCAGGGACGTGGAAGCTGCAGGGTGGGGTGGGCCCGGCCGGGGTGGGGGCTTTAGGCCTTGGGCTGGCGGGGGGTGGGGGTGCTCGGCAGGCGGGGCGTGTGCGGGGTGCAAACCTGCTGGGAGGCTGGCACCCAATAGCCCCTGGATCAGAGACACAAACCCACAGGAGGCAGGTACCCAGCACCCACAAGCTCTGCCACCCAGGTGCTGGAGCTGCAAAGGCCGAATCAGAGACATAAAACTGCATGGAGGCCAGCACCCAGCGGCCCCCAGATTGGAGATACAAAGCAGCAGGGAGGCTGACACCCAGCAGCCGCAAGCCCCGCCATGGGGGCGCTGGGGCTGTGAGGGGCTGGATCTGAGACACAAACCAGCAGGGAGGCCAGCACTCAGCAGCCCCAATCCCCACCGCAGACCTGGGGCTGGGGAGTGGGAGGGGGGTGGACTGGAGATACAAACCCGCAGGCCTGGCACCCAGCAGCCCAAGGCCTGATGTGTAGGCACTGGAGCTGCTGGGGGGCGGGGTGGTGGTGGGCGGGGGTAGCTGAGACACAAACCCACAAGAAACCTGTGGAAAGGGAGATAAACTATTATAACTTTATCTCCCTTTCCTCAAGATGAGAAAACTGTCCCTGGATTATTTAGTGATGTGGCCCACACCTTTCTACATACACAGGGTATGTTATGACCACTCCCAGAATGCCGTCTCCAGGGAATAACCTACTGTGGCAAATCATCTGAGAGAGGAAACAAGCTTTTGTTGGGTTTATTCTGAAGGTCAGAGAACATGCCACCCCCCAACATATGCTTATTGTTATATTGATGATCTTGAGCTGCAGATTCTGAAAAACTGCAAGTGCATGCAGAGGATTTCACTGAAGTCTCCTGATCTGTCTAAAATTGGACCCCCCTAAAGGAGCTTAAATGTCATAGGTCCCCTTGATGGGAGGAGTGTCATCAGGCAGAGAAGACTGACTCCTGTCACAGGACATAACACCCAAACTTTGTTACAAACTATTTCTCTCCACCCCCATTCATCTTTCCTAAAAATCATTTACTCTCCTCTAGGAGGCCTACATCTCCCGTTCCCTTTCCCTAGGAAGAAGGTATTTAAATCTGCATTCTAAGCCAGCTGGGGGAGTTATTCATTTTTCCCTGAGATCTCCCACATATACACGAGGTACACATGTTAATGAACTTTTGTTTTTCTCTTGGCGATCTGTCTTTCATTACAAGGGCCTCCACTAAGAACTCAGGTTGAGGAAAACTATTTTTCTTCCTCCATAATTCTATCTTGGGAAATCAAGTCCCCAGCTGAACAATGAGGTTGGCTCAAGTATCAAGTGTTCCCAACTGACGGGAGGGAAGCTTCTAGGGAGAAATCAATGATGTTGGCATCAAAGTGGGATGGAGGGCACACGCACGGTTGATGGTGGGAGTTTAAAGTGGTTTGACATTTTTGGAGGATGACTTGGAAAATTTGATAGAAATGTTCAAGGTATATCCAAGAGGCTTCTTCTAGGAATCACAGCTGCTGAGATAAAGCACAAGCACTTAAGCCCTGGTCAGAACCCAGGATGCTACTGCGGGGTCCCCTTCCATGATAGGAAAACCTGGGAACAACCTGCATTTTTAGGACAAGGTAGCATCTATGCTAATAAAAGGGTAATATGCTAATTAGACTGAACATCTTCCTGGCGACCTTCCAGATGTCCTTCTGGAAGTCCTTCCCGACAAAGCCATGTTGGCGGGGCCAAGGCAGAGGAGGTTAGAGGCAATCAGGCAAGCAGGGGAGAGCAGTTAGGGCAAACAGGCTGTCAGGAGAGAGCAGTCAGGGGGATCAGGCTGGCAGGCAGGTGAGTGGTTAGGAGCCAAAGGCCTGAGGGGTCCTAGATTGGAGAGGGTGCAGGCTGGGCTGAGGGAATCCCCCACTCCCCCACCCCGTGCATGAATTTTGTGCACCGGGCCACTAGTCTTTCTATATGTATGTATCTTTTTATTGATCTCAGAGAGAGAGAGAGGGAAAGGGAGAAGAGAAACATCAGTGATGAGAGAGAATCATTGTCGGCTGCCTCCTGCACGCCCCACACTAGGATTAAGCCTGCGACCCGGGCATGTACCCTGACTGGGAATCCAATTCAGGACCCTTCCCTTTGCAGGCCAAGGCTCTATCCACTGAGCCAAACTGGCTAGGGCTGGATAATAGCTTCTTAAAAGTGAAAAAATAAAATGAGAACAACGACAAAAACAACATCAGCTTTGGTCTGATGAGGAAGGATCCCCCCTGTACCCATTCCACAGATGCACAGATGTGGCTACCTGGGCCTTTCTCACAGGTACAAGTCCCCTTTCCTGCTGCCCAAACAGAACCGGGAGCGCAGAAGACGCCTGATTGGTGCTTAGAACCCTGCAAGGTCCCCACCATCGTCAGGGGCTGGGAGTGAAAGGCTGGGACCCAGCTTCTCTTTCAGCCTGTCCATCGGCCACAGGGCTCCCGGCGGTTCCTGCCCGCACCCCAACACCTGCCTGCGGGGAGTCCAGCTTTCAGTCCCGCATGGTTGGGGGTAGGTGGGAGCGATGGCCGGGGCGGCTGGTCTCCTGATGGGACGATGGCCACGAGGGTGACGGCAGGTGCAGCGGCGGGGCTGGCGTGTACTGCCCGTCTCCCCACTCGTGTCCCATGTGCCCCTATGCTCACAAGCACTGGGGTTCTGCCTGAGGGTTTTCCCTGGAGCCTGGCACACGCGGCCTGTGCTGAGCCCAGGAGCACTCGGGATGCCTGGTGACCAGGGTCCGTGTGGGAAACCGCCGCCCCGCCGCCCACTGCCTTGGGCGCCTGAGCCTCCGCTGCTCTGGCCCTACCAACGCACCCTGCCGACTCCTGCCCACCCGCTTGCCGCTCCAAAGCCAAGCCCTGGCCTCACCGGGCCTCAGACCCTGCCTCCGGGAGAGCCCACCCCTCAGAAGTGAGGTGCCCCAGACAGAGGGCGTCGTGGAGGCAGAGGTGGGGAAGTGGGCGCTGCATGTCGAGGGCCAGGCTACCCCCTGGAGAGCTCGGCCTGGTCCCTGGAGTGTAGTCGGGGGGTTTGGACAAAACTCACGCCAGAGGCTGAGCTGACCATGGAGGCCGCCGGGGCCAGGCAGGGAGGCCTCTGCCCAGAAGCCCCAGCAGGACACAGGTGCAAGGCCCCAGAGCGCCACGTGGGCGGGTCCAGAGGGCCTGGGTGTCTTAAAAGAGCCCAGAAACCCCACCGCAGATGTCAGCATGTGGGCAGCTGTCTGTCACCTGCAAAAGCTGTTGCAACCGCACCTTCCGAGGAGGCCACCCCTGACACCCCAGGGAGAGCTGGCCGTCCAGCTTGTTCTCTCCATCGCCAGCTTCTCCACTCGGGGCACCGAGCCGAGCCCCCTTCTCACTGATCTGGAAACAGCCCAGAGAGGGCCACGGATACCCTGACAGGTTACACAGCAAGTGCCTGACCTTAGACTCTCCCTCAACCACAGTTACTCATAAGGACTCCCCACCACCTTTCCTGGGGAACACAACCCAGGCCCACAGTCCTGCTGCAAATCCCACTCTGACTCTTCCAGCCCAGTAACCTGAAAGAGCCAATGGACCTCTCTGTGCTTGTCTGTGCTGCTGCTTCCCGGGTTTCCCTCCTCCCCTGTGCCTCCTCCCCTGTGCTCCCTAATCCCCTGTGCCTCCTCCCCCTGTGCCTCCTCCCCATGTGGCTCCTCAACTCTGCCTTCCTCCTCCCCCATGCCTCCCCCCCATGTCTCCCCCCCTCTGCCTTTCTCCTCCCCATGTGCCCCCTCCCTGTGCCTCCTCCCCTGTGCCTCCTCCCCCTCTGCATCCTCCCCCTGTCCCTCCTCCCCCTGTGCCTCCTCCCCCCTTTGACTCCTCCCTGTGCCTCCTTCCTGTGCCTCCTCCCCTGTGCCTCCCTCCTCTTCGGTGCCTCCTCCTCCTGTACTTCCTCCCCTGTACCTCCTCCCCCTGTACCTCATCCCCCTGTGTGTCATCCCCCTGTGCCTCCTCCGCCTGTAGCTCCTCCCCCTGTACCTCCTCCCCTGTGACTCCCTCCTCCCCTGTGCATCTTCCTCTGTGCCTCCCTCCTCCCCTGCGTCTCTTTCCCTGTGCCTCCCACCTCCCCTGTGCCTCTTCGCCTGTGCCTCCGTCCTCCCCCTGAGCCTCCCTCCTCCCCAGTGCCTCCTCCCCCTGTGGCTCCTCCCCTCTGCCTTCCTCCTCCCCCTGTGCCTCCTCCCTGTGCCTCCTCCCCCTGTGCCTCCTCCCCCTGTGCCTCCCTTCTCCCCTGTCCCTCCTCCCCCTGTGCCTCCTCCTCCTGTGCCTCCCTCCTCCCCCTGTGCCTCCCCCTCAGTCTCATCCCCTCTGCCTTCCTCCTCCCCCTGTGCCTCCTCCCTGTACCTCCTTCCTGTGCCTCCTCCCCCTGTGCTCCTCCCCCTGTGCCTCCTCCCTGTACCTCCTTCCTGTGCCTCCTCCCCCTGTGCTCCTCCCCCTGTGCTCCTCCCCCTGTGCCTCCTCCCTGTACCTCCTTCCTGTGCCTCCTCCCCCTGTGCTCCTCCCACTGTACCTCTCTCCACCCCCTGTACATCACCCCTCGTGCTTTTTCCCCCTGTGCCTCCTCCCCTGTGCCTTCTCTCCTGTGCCTCCCTCCTCCCCTGTGCTTCCCTGAACCCCTGTGCCTCCTCCCCTGTGCCTCCCTCCTCCACTCTGCCTCCTCCCCTGTGCCTACCTCCTCCCCTGTGCCTCCTCCCCTGTGCCTGCCTCCTCGCCTGTGCCTCCTCCCCTGTGCCTCCACCCCTGTGCCTCCCTCCTCCCCTGTGCCTCCTCCCCTGTGCCTCCCTCCTCCCGTGCCTCCTCCCCTGGGCCTCCTCCCCTGTGCCTCCCCCCCTCTGCCTCTTCCCCTGTGCCTTCTCCCCTGTGCTCCCTCCTCCCCAGTGCCTCCTCCCTGTGCCTCCCATCTCCCCTGTGCCTCCTCCCCCTGTGGCTCCTCCCCTCTGCCTCCCTCCTCCCCCTGTGCCTTCCTCCTCCCCCTGTGCCTCCCCCTCAGTCTCATCCCCTCTGCCTTCCTCCTCCCCCTGTGCCTCCTCCCTGTACCTCCTTCCTGTGCCTCCTCCCCCTGTGCTCCTCCCACTGTACCTCTCTCCACCCCCTGTACATCACCCCTCGTGCTTTTTCCCCCTGTGCCTCCTCCCCTGTGCCTTCTCTCCTGTGCCTCCCTCCTCCCCTGTGCTTCCCTGAACCCCTGTGCCTCCTCCCCTGTGCCTCCCTCCTCCACTCTGCCTCCTCCCCTGTGCCTACCTCCTCCCCTGTGCCTCCTCCCCTGTGCCTGCAGCCTCGCCTGTGCCTCCTCCCCTGTGCCTCCACCCCTATGCCTCCCTCCTCCCCTGTGCCTCCTCCCCTGTGCCTCCCTCCTCCCGTGCCTCCTCCCCTGGGCCTCCTCCCCTGTGCCTCCCCCCCTCTGCCTCTTCCCCTGTGCCTCCCTCTTCCCCTGTGCCTTCTCCCCTGTGCTCCCTCCTCCCCAGTGCCTCCTCCCTGTGCCTCCCATCTCCCCTGTGCCTCCTCCCCCTGTGGCTCCTCCCCTCTGCCTCCCTCCTCCCCCTGTGCCTTCCTCCTCCCCCTGTGCCTCCCCCTCAGTCTCATCCCCTCTGCCTTCCTCCTCCCCCTGTGCCTCCTCCCTGTACCTCCTTCCTGTGCCTCCTCCCCCTGTGCTCCTCCCACTGTACCTCTCTCCACCCCCTGTACATCACCCCTCGTGCTTTTTCCCCCTGTGCCTCCTCCCCTGTGCCTTCTCTCCTGTGCCTCCCTCCTCCCCTGTGCTTCCCTGAACCCCTGTGCCTCCTCCCCTGTGCCTCCCTCCTCCACTCTGCCTCCTCCCCTGTGCCTACCTCCTCCCCTGTGCCTCCTCCCCTGTGCCTGCAGCCTCGCCTGTGCCTCCTCCCCTGTGCCTCCACCCCTATGCCTCCCTCCTCCCCTGTGCCTCTTCCCCTGTGCCTCCCGCCTCCCCTGTGCCTCCTCCCCTGTGCCTCCCTCCTCCCGTGCCTCCTCCCCTGGACCTCCTCCCCTGTGCCTCCCCCCTCTGCCTCTTCCCCTGTGCCTTCTCCCCTGTGCTCCCTCCTCCCCAGTGCCTCCTCCCTGTGCCTCCCATCTCCCCTGTGCCTCCTCTCCCTGTGCCTCCTCCCCTGTGCCTCCTCCCCCTGTGGCTCCTCCATTCTGCCTTCCTCCTCCCCCGTGCCTGCCCGCCATGTCTCCTCCCCTCTGCCTTTCTCCTCCCCATGTGCCTCCTTCCTGTGCCTCCTCCCCTGTGCCTCCTCTCCCTGTGCATCCTCCCCCTGTCCCTACACCCCCTGTGCATACTCCCCCCTGTGCCTCCTCCCCCTGTCCCTCCTCCCTCTGTGCCTACCTCCTCCCCCTGTGCCTCCTCCCCCTGTGACTCCTCCCCTCTGCCTCCCTCATCCCCCTGTGCCTCCTCCCTCTGTGACTCCTCCCCCTGTCCCTCCTCGCCCTAGGCATCCTCCCCCTGTGCCTCCTCCATGTGCCTCCTTCCCCTGTGCCTCCTCCCCCCTTTGCCTCCTCCCTGTGCCTCCTCCCTGTGCCTCCTCCCCTGTGCCTCCCTCTTCTTCGGTGCCTCCTCCCCCTATACCTCCTCCCCCTGTACCGCCTCCCCCTGTACCTCCTCCCCTGTGCCTCCTCCCCCTGTACCTCCTCCCCTGTGCCTCCTCCCCCTGTACCTCCTCCCCCTGTACCGTCTCCCCCTGTACCTCCTCCCCTGTGCATCCTCCCCCGGTGCCTCCTCCCTTTGCCTCCTCCCTGTGTCTCCTCCCCTGTGCCTCCCTCTTCTTCAGTGCCTCCTCCTCCTGTACCTCTTCCCCCTGTACCTCCTCCATTGTGCCTCCTCCCCCTGTACCTCCTCCCCTGTGCCTCCTCTCCCTGTGCCTCCTCCCCCTGTCCATCCTCCCTCTGTGCCTCCCTCATACCCCTGTGCCTCCTTCCCCTCTGACTCCTCCCCTCTGCCTTCCTCCTCCCCCATGCCTCCCCCCACCGTGTCTCCTCCCTTCTGCCTTTCTCCTCCCCCTTTGTCTCCTGCCTGTGCCTCCTCCCCTGTGCCTCCTCCCCCTGTGCCTCCTCCCCCTGTGCATCCTCCCCCTGTCCCTCCTCCCCCTAGGCATCCTCCCCCTGTGCCTCCTCCCTGTGACTCCTCCCCTCTGCCTTCCTCCTCCCCCATGCCTCCCCCCGTGTCTCCGCCCCTCTGCCTTTCTCATCACCCTGTGTCTCCTCCCTGTGCCTCCTCCCCTGTGCCTCCTTCCCCTGTGCCTCCTCCCCCTGTGCCTCCTCCCTGTGTCTCCTCCCCTGTGCCTCCCTCTTCTTCGGTGCTTCCGCCTCCTGTACCTCCTCCCCCTGTACCTCCTCCCCCTGTGCGTCATCACCCTGTGCCTCCTCCGCCTGTACCTCCGCCCCCTGTACCTCCTCCACTGTGTCTCCTCCACTGTGCCTCCTCCCTGTGCCTCCTCCCCCTGAGCCTCCTCCCCCCGTGCTCCTCCCACTGTACCTCTCTCCACCCCCTGAACATCGCCCCTCGTGCTATTTCCCCCTGTGCCTCTTGCCCTGTGCCTCCTCCCCTATGCCTCCCTCCTCTCCTGTGCCTCCCTTCTCCCCCTGTACATCCTCCCCCTGTCCCTCCTCCCCCTGTGCATCCTCCCCCTGTGCCTCTTCCCCCCCTTTGACTCCTCCCTGTGCCTCCTCCCTGTGCCTCCTCTCCTGTGTCTCCTCCCCTGTGCCTCCCTCTTCTTCGGAGCCTCCTCCCCTGTACGTCCTCCCTGTGCCCTCTCCCCCTGTGCGTCATCCCCCTGTGCCTCCTATGCCTGTAGCTCCTCCCCCTGTACCTCCTCCATTGTGTCTCCTCCACTGTGCCTACTCCCTTGTGCCTCCTCCCCTGTGACTCCCTCCTCCCCTGTGCCTCCTCCTCTGTGACTGCCTCCTCCCCTGTGCCCCCCTCCTTCCCTGTGCCTCTTCCTCTGTGCCTCCCTCCTCCCCTGTGCCTCCCTCCTACCCCTGTGCCTCCCTCCTCCCCTGTGCCTCCTCCCCGCGTGCCTCCTTCCTCCCCCCGTGCCTCCTCCCCCTGTGGCTCCTCCCCTCTGCCTTCCTCCTCCCCCTGTGCCTCCCCCTGTGTCTCATCCCCACTGCCTTCCTCCTACCCCTGTGCCTCCTCCCCCTGTGCTTCCTTCCTCCCCCGTGCCTCCTCCCCCTGTGGCTCCTCCCCTCTGCCTTCCTCCTCCCCCTGTGCCTCCCCCTGTGTCTCATCCCCACTGCCTTCCTCCTACCCCTGTGCCTCCTCCCCTGTGCTTCTTCCCCTGTGCCTCTATCCCTGTGCCTCCCTCCTCCCCCTGTGCCTCCCTCCTCCCCTGTGCCTCCCTCCTCCCCGCGTGCCTGCTTCCTCCCCTGTGCCTCCTCCCCTGTGCCTCCCTCCTCCCCCTGTGCCTCCTCTCCCATGGCTCCTCCCCTGTGCCCCCCTCCTCCCCTGTGCCTCTACCCCTGTGCCTCCCTCCTCCCCCTGTGCCTCCCTCCTCCCCCTGTGCCTCCATCCTCCCCGCGTGCCTGCTTCCTCCCCCGTGCCTCCTCCCCCTGTGGCTCCTCCCCTCTGCCTTCCTCCTCCCCTGTGCCTCCTCCCCACGTGCCTCCTTCCTCCCCCATGCCTCTTCCCCCTGTGGCTCCTCCCCTCTGCCTCCCTCCTCCCCCTGTGCCTCCCCCTGTGTCTCATCCCCACTGCCTTCCTCCTACCCCCGTGCCTCCTCCCCTGTGCCTCCTCCCCACGTGCCTCCTTCCTCCCCCATGCCTCTTCCCCCTGTGGCTCCTCCCCTCTGCCTCCCTCCTCCCCCTGTGCCTCCCTCCTCCCCTGTGCCTCCTTCCTCCCCCGTGCCTCCTCCCCCTGTGTCTCATCCCCACTGCTTTCCTCCTCCCCCTGTGCCTCCTCCCCTGTGCCTCCTCCCCCTGTGCCTCCCTCCTCCCCCTGTGCCTCCTCTCCCATGGCTCCTCCCCTGTGCCTTCCTCCTCCCCCTGTGCCTCCCCCTGTGCCTCCTCCCCCTGTACTCCTCCCACTGTACCTCTCTCCACCCCCTGTACATCGCTCCTCGGGCTTTTTCGCCCTGTGCCTCCTCCCCTGTGCCTCCCTCGTCCCCTGTGCCTCCTCCCCTCTGCCTCTTCCCCTGTGCCTCCCTCCTCCCCTGTGCCTCCTCCCCCTGTGCCTCCTCCCCCTGTGCATCCTCCCCCTGTCCCTCCTCCCCCTGTGCATCCTCCCCCTGTCCCTCCGCCCCCTGTGCATCCTCCCCCTGTGCCTCCTCCCCCCTTTGACTCCTCCCTGTGCCTCCTCCCTGTGCCTCCCTCTTCTTTGGTGCTTCCTCCTCCTGTATCTCCTCCCTCTGTACCTCACCCCCCTGTGCATTATCCCCCTGTGCCTCGTCCGCCTGTAGCTCTTCTCCCTGTACCTCCTCCACTGTGTCTCCTCCACTGTGCCTACTCCCTTGTGCCTCCTCGCCTGTGCCTCCTCCCATTGTGGCTCCACCCCTCTGCCTTCCTCCTCCCCCTGTGCCTCCTCCCTGTGCCTCCTCCCCTTGTGTATCCTCCCCGTCCCTCCTCCCCCTGTGCCTCCTCCCCCTTTGCCTCCTCCCTGTGCCTCCTCCCCTGTGTCTCCTCCCTGTGCCTCCTCCCTGTGCCTCCTCCCCTGTGTCTCCTCCCTGTGCCTCCTCCCTGTGTCTCCTCCCTGTGCCTCCTCCCTGTGCCTCCTCCCCTGTGTCTCCTCCCCTGTGTCTCCTCCCTGTGCCTCCTCCCTGTGCCTCCTCCCCTGTGTCTCCTCCCTGTGCCTCCTCCCTGTGCCTCCTCCCCTGTGTCTCCTCCCTGTGCCTCCTCCCTGTGCCTCCTCCCCTGTGTCTCCTCCCTGTGCCTCCTCCCTGTGTCTCCTCCCTGTGCCTCCTCCCTGTGCCTCCTCCCCTGTGTCTCCTCCCCTGTGCCTCCTCCCCTGTGTCTCCTCCCTGTGCCTCCTCCCTGTGCCTCCTCCCTGTGTCTCCTCCCTGTGCCTCCTCCCCTGTGTCTCCTCCCTGTGCCTCCTCCCTGTGCCTCCTCCCTGTGTCTCCTCCCTGTGCCTCCTCCCCTGTGTCTCCTCCCTGTGCCTCCTCCCTGTGTCTCCTCCCCTGTGTCTCCTCCCCTGTGTCTCCTCCCCTGTGCCTCCTCCCTGTGCCTCCTCCCTGTGCCTCCTCCCCTGTGTCTCCTCCCTGTGTCTCCTCCCTGTGCCTCCTCCCTGTGTCTCCTCCCTGTGCCTCCTCCCCTGTGTCTCCTCCCTGTGTCTCCTCCCTGTGCCTCCTCCCTGTGTCTCCTCCCTGTGCCTCCTCCCCTGTGTCTCCTCCCTGTGCCTCCTCCCTGTGTCTCCTCCCTGTGTCTCCTCCCCTGTGTCTCCTCCCCTGTGTCTCCTCCCTGTGCCTCCTCCCCTGTGTCTCCTCCCTGTGTCTCCTCCCTGTGCCTCCTCCCTGTGTCTCCTCCCTGTGCCTCCTCCCTGTGTCTCCTCCCCTATGTCTCCTCCCTGTGCCTCCTCCCCTGTGTCTCCTCCCTGTGCCTCCTCCCCTGTGTCTCCTCCCTGTGCCTCCTCCCTGTGTCTCCTCCCCTATGTCTCCTCCCTGTGCCTCCTCCCCTGTGTCTCCTCCCTGTGCCTCCTCCCCTGTGTCTCCTCCCCTGTGTCTCCTCCCTGTGCCTCCTCCCTGTGCCTCCTCCCCTGTGTCTCCTCCCTGTGCCTCCTCCCTGTGTCTCCTCCCTGTGTCTCCTCCCTGTGCCTCCTCCCTGTGTCTCCTCCCCTATGTCTCTTCCCTGTGCCTCCTCCCCTGTGTCTCCTCCCTGTGCCTCCTCCCTGTGCCTCCTCCCCTGTGTCTCCTCCCCTGTGCCTCCCTAGTCCCCCTATGCCTCCTCCCCTGTGCCTCCTCCCCTGTGTCTCCTCCCTGTGCCTCCTCCCTGTGCCTCCTCCCTGTGCCTCCTCCCCTGTGTCTCCTCCCTGTGCCTCCTCCCTGTGTCTCCTCCCTGTGCCTCCTCCCTGTGTCTCCTCCCCTATGTCTCCTCCCTGTGCCTCCTCCCCTGTGTCTCCTCCCTGTGCCTCCTCCCTGTGCCTCCTCCCCTGTGTCTCCTCCCCTGTGCCTCCCTAGTCCCCCTATGCCTCCTCCCCTCTGCCTTCCTCCTCCCCCTCTGCCTCCTCCCTGTGCCTCCTCCCCCTGTCCCTCCTCCCTCTGTGCATCCTCTCCCTGTGCCTCCTCCCCCTGTGCCTCCTCCCCTGTACCTCCTCCCCCTGTCCCTCCTCCCTCTGTGCATCCTCTCCCTGTGCCTCCTCCCCCTGTGCCTCCCTCCTCCCCCTGTGCATCTCTTGCCTAGGTCTGCCTGCTGTCCTCCTTGGCAAACTTTATCTCTAACTTCTCAGCCCTCCAGGGCATGCCCTTCCTCTGGGCAGTTCTCCTTGGGCAGAGCCGGCCTGGTGGATACATAAGGCTCTAAGGGAACCTGGCCGCTCTGCACAGCCCTCCACACACCCTAGGGCCTGATGGGCTGGTTCAGGCCCAGAGCTGGAGTTTCCCCACGGCTGTTTTGGGCTGGGGCAAGGCGGTGGTTAGCCGAGGACAACACTGGGCATGGGCTTTGCTGGGTTGTGGGCTAAACCTCTTTGTGCTCTGTGCCAGACACTAGTGCCAGAGCTGAGCCCAGGTTACTGCAGACTGGTGCAGCACTTCCACCCCCAACACCCTGCTGCATTCCTGCTCTGCCATCAACGCTCCCTGATAGACCTGGCCCCATGCCACACCTTTGCCAGCTTTCCACCCTGCTCAGGGCTCGTCCAACCCCACTGCCACCTGGAGACCCCCAGCCCACAGCCAGGACCCTGCCTGTCGTCCGTTGGCCCGAGCTGGGGTCTGCCATCTCTCTCCTGGGGTTCTCCCTTACTGACAGGAAGATTGACATCCTGGAGTCAGCTGGGGCTGTGGCGCTGGGCGGGGTTGAGCTCAGGCTGGGGCCTGGGTGGGAGGCATGGGTGGGGGGCCTGGCCCAGCCCACGAAGCCATGAAGTGGAGACTGTGGCAGCTTTGGAAATCACTCAGAGACAGAGGAAGAGGAAACTCTCTGGGCCCCTCCCACCTGCCGGCCTGGCCTTGCCCCTGGCCTTCAGGGTTGACTGAGTCCCCCCAGGCCCAGATCCCCCCCGACTCCGTCCCCCAGGGTTCTCCCCCATAGCTTCCCACCTTCCTCCAGCCAGGCTTTCTCCTTTCCCACAGAGCTAACTCCCCCGCCCAAGAAGCATGACTCCCTGCACTGCTCCCAGATGCTTCCTTGGGATAGCTCAGTGCAGTGCGCCCCCCCCCCCCCCCCCCCCCCCCGCGCTCTGTCCTGGCCCCAAAGGTTGCTTCTAGGCCCAGCGGCTCAGCATGTGTCCAGCGCTGTCCAGGTGAGGCGCTGGGCAGGCTAGGACTTGGCGGATGCCTGAGCGAGCAGCTGGGCTCTCCAGTCTTGGCCACTGAGGCCTGTCCGGGCTGGGCCTGCTCCCATCATTTTCGGGGCCAGGCCTTGGATGGCACCTGCAGGAGCCTGACCAGGACCTCCCTGGGTCAGCAGGTCCCGGGCCCTGGGACATCTGGGCCCCACACACAAGCCCTATTTGCCCCGATCCAGGCTCTGCTTAGCCAATGTCCTGCTCTCTTGTGTGCCCCAAACAGGCTCCTCCCCCATCTCCGCCCCCCACCTTCTCACGGCCCTCACTCCCACCTCACAGAGCCTGGCTGGGTGGGGTCATTCAGCTGCACAGGGCGGGGATGGGGGGAGGGTGCCTTGAAGCTACAGGGCTGGGGCGATGGCCACTCACGGGTGGGGCTTGACTTGGATGTAGTTCTTGGGAATGAACCCCTCGGCACCTCGGAGCTCAGCCTTGTACCAGTTCTGGTCGTCCTCCATGTTCAGGATCTGCAGGAGGAGAGACTCTCAGCCACCAAAGAGGAGCCACTGCAGCAAGGCCCTGCTCAGCGCTTTCGGGGTTACCCGTTAGCCTTGGGCGTCTCACAGGGGGCTGCCACGGGCGGGGTCAGGCCTGGCTCTTCAGTCCCACGCCCCCAGCCCAGGCCCGCCTGTCCCCAGCAGCGGCCCCGCGTCCCTGTCCCTGATGGGGCTGCAGCTGGGCTCTGGCCCTGGCCCACACCCTGGAGCGCGGGGCCCACAGCATGCGCCCGGCTCTAAGCCCAGGGCAGGCCAGCGTCCCCGGGGAGGTAGGGTTCCGTGCCTGTGGGCCCCCTCGAGTTGTCTGATTTGGGGGTGACCACTCAGCAGGAGGCGGTGGCAGTCAGGCCCTGGGAGCAGGGTAAGAGGACCTCTGGGCTGGGTGAGGCTGAGGCCTGGCCTGCTGGGTCACTGGCTCCTGGCTCTCAGCACGAGGCCCCTGCACCCCACAGGTGGCTGAGAGGAACCAAAACAGCAGGGTCGGATGGGAGTTGCTGCGGGTGAGCAGTCAGGTGGCTGTGGGACCCACAGGCCAGGCCTGAAGAGCCCCAGAGTGAAGCTTGGGGGTCCCCTCACCCTCACCCATCTGGGCAAGCTTTCTTTCCATGCATTGCCCTGATTTTCATACAGCCCTCTGAGGTCAGCATCACCAAGGGCTACCTCCCAGACGGGGAAACGGCCTCTGAGAGGGTGAGCCAGGCTGCAGCGGGGCGAGGCAGGGCCACACAGCGTCCAGGACTCCGGACCTGGGATCCAGCTCAGCTGGCTTAAGGAAGACCCTGCTCTCCAGGTTACTCTCGCTCTACCTCCCACTTTGTCTCGGACCCAAGCCTAGGAGGGCGTCTCTCCTGCTAGTCCTGCAGCAGGCCTTGTGGGCTGGGTCCTAGTGGGGACATTTGTTGAGTGGAATCCTGGGCAGAGAGCAGCATCCCCAGCAGGGGAACTGTCAGAGGGGAGGCTGGGCAGGCTGCCTGAGGCAGCCACTCGGACGCGATCTTTCAGGAGGAGCTGGATGGACTTCCTGGGGCCCAGGCCCGAGCCTGACTCCCACCAGTAGGCACCCCCATCTGTCCCGGCGCTGGAGCCCTTCCTTCCTCCTTGCAGCTGGGGCAGGGTCAGCAGCCCAGGGACAGATGGAAGCAGGTGGCTGACTCAGGAATTGTTTTACTCAAAACAATTCTTCCGATTTATTAGAAAATTAAAGCCACAGATTCACCGGCGAGTGGGTGCACTGTGGCCTGCACTGAGTGTGGCTGTGTCTTGTGAACTCAGAGTCCCACAGACCTGTGAATAATATGCTTAATCCCACCGCGCTCTTGTTTCACTTTCCTGTTTTCTTCATTCTGAGGATCAGAGACGTTCTCATTGTGTATTGTGGCTGAGCCCTCACTGTGAATGTGGTCAGGAGCCCTAGGCCCTCAGAGACATGGCATCCCTGCCGGGTGCGACCGGCCTTCCCCTGAGCCTCCCCCCCTGCCCCACCCCCACCTGTGCGGGCGGGCCTGCTCCTGTGCCTGGGCACCTGCTATCTGCCTGGGCTGTATTCTCACCAGCTCGCCCTCCTCCTGCTTGCCCTTCCGGACAGAAAGACTGCTCACCTGCTACTTACTGAGCACTCACTGTGTGCCAAGCACCATACTAAGCTCTAGCAACACAGCAGGGAACGGGAGCTTACCTTCTGGTGGGGAAAGGTAATAATAAGAAAGGAAGGTGTGTGTGTGTGGGGGGGGGGGGGGTAGAGGGCCTTTAAGTGGTGGTGGACCAGGGCTGGCCTTGGGTGGTGAGCACAGCACAGTGTGCACATGTGCTGCATGCAGAGCTGTGACCTGCAACCTGCCCGATATTGTTAAACAGTTCCACCCCAACAAAGTCAATAAAAAGGAAAAAAAAAATGTTTAAAAAGGAAGGAAACAAGTCAATGCGGTAAGAATGTCACAGTAGGTGGTCTGGGAACAACAGGATACCATAGCTGAGGCGCCGGGCTGGGGCAGGGAGGTTTGCAACAGGGGTCAGATGGGGTGGTCGAGAAGCACCGCCCCAAGACCTGATAACAGGCAGCCGACATGGGGGACCTGTGGGCGGCAGTGAGCGGGGCCGGGGAGCAGCAGGCAGGGCAGGGAAGCAGCCAGCAGGTTGGAGGGAGCAGCCAGGGGGACAGAGGGAGCAGCCAGAGGAGCAGGGGAGCAGCCAGCAGCAGGGAGCAGCTGGAGGGGAGGAGGGAGCAGCTGGCGGAGAGGAGGAACAGCCGGGGCAGGGGAGCAGCCATTGGGAAGGAGGGAGTAGCCAGGGAAACAGAGGGAGCAGCCGGCGGGGAGGAGAAGCAGCCCGCAGGGAGGAGGGAGCAGCTGGGGCCGGGGAGCAGCCCGAGGGGAGGAGGAGCAGCCGGCAGGGTGGAGGCCCTGAAGTGGGTGGATATGTGATGAACAGGGAGCAACTGAGACAGTTCTGAGGGTTTGGGCCTGAGGCTGTGGGAAGTTGCTGTGGGGCAGCAGGCAGGCAGGGCTGCCCGGAGGGTCCCACATGCCATTGGCCTTCCCCTTGGAAAAGCCAAGATGGCCCCAGGCTACTCAAATCTGGGTCCTGGAGACCAGGTTATCCTTGGGGATATGGGGTGCAGCCGCCACCACCCACACCCTCCTCCAGCTAGGAGCAGTAGCCACCGTGCCCCAGAAATGCCCAGCCATCGAGGAGGGGTCTTTGCCCCAGGGGAGTGTTTGAGGCCCTTTGTCCGGGCGGGGCGACAATGCCACTGAGCTCTTCTCCAAGAGGGGGCACAAAAGTGCTCACTGGCTCCGGAGGCTGGGGGCGGGGCATGGGCACTGCTGGCCGGTGGATGGGTGGGGGCCAGCACACTGCTGCTCAGAAAGGGCCCCTCCCCCTCCCCCCGCTGGGCCGCCCAGGAGAGGAGCAGACAGTCACATTTTTAGTCACAGAAAGAGGCCGACCAGTGCAAGGTGGCAAGCAAAATCAAGGGAGCTCCAAACATCTCAGGCGTCAAGATAAATAATATTAAAGACAATATGTTATAAAAATAAGAATGAATGCACAAACTCTGAATATGATCTTAGTTAATAATAGCGTATCAATATGGATTTTCAGAGACACAGTAAGAGAAACGTGGATGTGAGAGAGAAACACTGATCGGGTGCCTCCCACATGTGCCCCGCACCTGCCCCTGCCTGGAGCCCCTGCCTGGAACAGAACCTGGGACCCTCAGGTCCCCTTTGTTATCTTTTAACACATCACTCAGGAAGCTCTTCAGGGGTACAGCTAAATTCTTCGTTGGGTACAGCGAACCCAACCCCACTCCTGTTCCTGCCTGCCCCACACCTCACCGACCTCCTTCTCACTCAAGGTCTTCAGCTGCAGGCCGCCTTTCCGTCCTCATAACATGGGAGCAGGTCCTGCCTCTGGCCTAGCTCTAGGGGCTCTCCGGCCAGAGCCCAGGCCGCTTGCACGCGGCTTCCTCTCATCCTTCAGGTCTCACGCAGACAGCGCCCCTCACAGCCAGGGTAGCCACGCATCCCTCTCCCATGTCGACTCCCCAGCCCACTGGACCTTCGGGCCAGCAGCCTCTGGACTGTCAGGCCCAGGAGGGCAAGGGCCCTGATGCTTGCTGCCGTGCCCTCCGCAGACAGAACGGTGCCCGGAGCGAGCAGGTGCTCAGGCGCTCAACAGAGAGCTCACTGCTGGTTGCCAGAGGCAGTGGGTTGGGGGGCTGTGTGTGAAGGAGTCAAAGGTACACATTCCAGTTTAAGATAAGTAAGTGATGGGATTTAATGTGCAGCATGGAGACAGCTAATAACACTGCTGCATGTTTGAAAGCGGTGAGGAGAGTAGATCTTAAACGTCCTCAAGAGAAAACCATGTGGCTGGGGGAAGCTGTGAGCCGTATCCAGCTCACTGTGGCGGCGATGCACACACAAACATGTATCAAGTCCTGTGTGCACAGCTTAAACACCATACCCTGTGCCAATCAAATCTCAGTAAAACCGAACAGAATCGCTCACAAGTGCTTGTTGAGTGAATGAAGGAAAAGATGGCCCCTGCCTTCATTCCTCCACCATTTTTTTTAGCTTAAAGGCCTCTTCCATGACCTCCACCCACAGGGGAGGCGATGAGGCTGTCCCACTGGAAGGCACCCCAGAGTCTGCTAACAGTCCATCTTCCCTCCATTCCTCCCTCTCTCCCTCCCTCCCTCCCTCCCTCCCCTCCGTTCTTCCTTCTTTCCTTCCTTCCTTTGACATTTCCCTTGTCTTATTGACAGCCTGCTGTGTGCCAGGCAGTTCTATGCCCTGCAGCTCCCGCGTGGTCCTGCCCTCATGAGCTCACTTCGTCCTCAGCAGCCAGCACCTCTGTAGAGGCAAATACAGCAGGAACTGGCTAATGCTTTAGTAAAGGTTAGTGGGACATGACTAATCTTGGGATAGGAAAGGTGGGCACAGGAATCTGGGGGTGGGGCATGTAACATCCGTGGGGGATGTAACATTCTTGACAATGGCCTTAGGAACCCCTGATCTACCCTCTCCACTGCTGGCCATTCGCCCTGAGCCCCCGGCCTCTTTCCTCACATCTAGGTTTAGATTGGCAAGTCAGGCCCTGCATGGCTCTCACAGACAGTGTCTCGGCAGCCCGTGCTCAGCCTGCCTTCTCCCCATCAGGCCACATGCCCCTGGGCCTCCGGCCAGGGCTCAGGTGTGCCTAGGAACTGCATCCTGGCACAGGGAGGGTTGTGGGTCCTCAAGGGAAGGTGATTCCGTTTGCGGAGCATCAACCTCCCACCAGTCCTTCGGCCTCAGGAGCAGACAGTTCCTAGAGTCAAAAGACACATTCAAATCGGACCTCATTCTAAGCAAGTCGTGTCTGCACCCTGTGCCTCAGCTTAGTCATCGGTGGGGGACTGAAGGGGACATGGGCACATTGCTGAGCTGGGTTGGCGACAGCAGGGTGACCACAGGATGCGCTTGAAGCTCTGGGCCAAGAGTAGGCCCAGGCTCAGAGGGCAGGACATCTAGTCAAATGTCCTCTGTTGTGGGGGTGGGGGGAGACTCGGGCTGGGAGGGGCATGGCAGCTTTGCATCTGCCTCCTGGCGCAGCCACTCCTGAACCCAGTGCCTGAGCAGTCTGAGGAGCCAAGACATTTCCAGAGCGGGAGGAGGCGGGGAGCCCATAGCCCCCTCTGCTCAGCCTGCCCTGGAAGGCAGGTGACCCTTACAAAGACAAAGGCCCAGACCAGGCACAGTGGCAGTGGTGGGATCCTCCCCTTTTCTCTCTGCTAGGCGCTGGTTCTCAACACCGAAATCCCAGCTCTTCACCCACAGGTCAGCAGGCACCTTCCTCTCCCTGGACTTCCTCTTCTCCCCTTGCTCCCCCCAACCCCTATTATTATGCTATTATTAACAGACTCTCCTTTTGGCAACTATCTTCTCAAATTCTGCCCTGGGAACCCCCTGCCAGACACCATGATGATGTCTCCTTGGACCCCCCATGGTCCCACAGGAGGGGTCATAACAACCCCCCCATCCCAGAAGGCTTGTCCCGGGAACAGGAGGAGCTGGGCCTCCACAGACTGGTGGGCTCTTTCAGGGGACCGTCCTGGGGCGCCGGTTCTTGCCTCCCTGTCCCATGGGGGCCTCCCAGCCCATTCTGCCTCCCTACCTTGAGTGTGTCACCCTTGCTGAAGGGCAGCTCATCGCTCTCTGTGGCCTGGAAAGTGTACAGGGCCACGGACTCCATCCTGCCACCCGGCCCCCTGCAGCCGGCTCTGAGCGGGCAGGCAGCAGCTTCCTGCTTCCTCAGCAGGCAGGCTGGACTGTCTTCCTTTGTTCTGAGGGCGGGTTTGTTCTTTTGAAGCTGAGACTGAAACTCCCCTGACAGGGAGAAACAGGAAGCAGAGCTCTGTCACCCCGGAGGGGTGGAACCCCAGGCACAGACATGGGCACAGGCCTGGGGGCGTCTCCGGGCAGCCTGGGGGTGGTCTCTGTCCTTGTACCCATGTTCCAGAGGATACAACTGAGGTCTGCAGCGGGAATGCTGCATGGCCATCCTGCCAGCTCAGCCATGGTCTCATGGTCCCAACCACTTGCAGCACTTCGCCAACTGTGGGCCACATTTCCTGCACACCATGCCTGTGGGATCCTCCAGCACCCGCTGCATCAACCCAAGCCCTTCTCCTGCTCTCCAGGCCCATCCAAACCACCGCTGCACATCCATGGGCCACCTCACACCTCTCCAGATGCACTGTTATTCATCTTCCCTCTATTTTAAAAAGTATATTTTTTAATTGATTTCAAAGAGAGGAAGGGAGAGGAAAAGACAGAAACATCAATGATGGGTCAAGCTCGACACCCCAGGCACATGCCCTGCCCTGCCCCGGAGTTAAACTGTGGCCTCCAGGTAGATGCTCAACCACTGAGCACATCAGCCGGGCACTCTGAATAATTATAAGGCAGTGTTTATTAAAACACATTGCATTTTCCAAATTGAGCTACCAGCTGTTAAAGTGTGTACACATTTTTGGACGATACCCTGTATAACATACAACATGAGTTTCTATATAAAGTGAGTCTATTTATATTAATTGAGTGGATCCCTGTATATATAATGTGTGTGTATTGAGTGGACACATGTATATATGTGAGTGTGTGTGTATATATATACATATACATACATGGGCCCCCCCCCCCCCCGCTTTGTCTGCAGAGAAGGTCTAGGAGCAATGACACTTCCACAGTAAGAAGCTCACCCAGCCCCGTCTCCCTCCTGGTTTCTAAACACCATCCTCCATCTCTTTGGAGAGATGGCTGGTTCCAGGGCTGGGGCAGGAAGGTCCCGGATGAGCCTGGAAGTTAGGAAGTGCTCAGGAGACAATGGGAACTTGTCAAAATGACAAGGAGACAGCTTGAAGGGAGTTCTGTGGCCACAGCTGGGTCACTTTAGGATGGCCAGGCAGGGGAGCGGCCCAGGCCGTGGCTCGGCCCATCCAGGAGCTGCTGTGTGTCTCTCCTCCCAGCCCCTCCCTGTCTTCCGCTGCCCCAGACCCCAGAGTGACAGGATGTGATAATGGGGCTCTTTCCGCTCAGTGTCAGCTGAGGTTTCAAAGCCTCAGAATTGTACAGTTGGGGGAGGAGTTGGCATCCACTCCACTCCAAATCTGAGGTGCCTGGAGGCAAAAGTGGGGCAGGCTCCCTTTTTGAGGGTGAGGGCCAGTCCTCCGGGGCCTGTGAACCAGGTGGCCGGTTTACTCTGTTTGTCAAAGTGCTTATTCTGGGCCAAGCCACGCATGAATGGGTGAGTAGCTCTCCCAAGGGCCTACGACTGGTAAGTGGCAGGACTGGAGTTCAAATCCACACCGATCTGAGCCCAGGCCTCTGCCATAGTCCCTTGCCACATGGCCTTGGCCTGGGCTGCTTTTTGGCAACTGAGTCAAAAGAGCTGTGTGGGGGCGCTGGCCCATGTTCTCAGCGGTTAGAGCATTGCCAACACCGAAGGGCCTTGGGTTAAAATCTCAGTCAAGGTTTCATACCTGGGTTGCATGTTCGATCCCCCACCCCAGTTGGGATATGTGTGGGAGGCAATCCATCGATATCTCTCTCTCCTTCCCCTCCCTTTCTCCCTTCCAATCTCTCTGAAAATCAGTGGAGCCCAGTTGGAGGGGCTCCGTGGCTGAGAGTCGACCTATGAACCAGGAGGTCACAGTTTGATTCCCAGTCAGGGCACATGACTGGTTGTGGATTCGATACCCAGTGTGGGCTGGGCAGGAGGCAGCTAATCAATGATTCTCTCTCATCGCTGATGTTTCTATTTCTCTCTCGCTCTCCCTTCCTCTCTGAAATAAATAAAAAAATATTTTAAAGAATAAAATAATAGAAAATAAAAATCAATGGCAAAAATATCTTCAAGTGAGGATTAACAAACACAAAAAGAGCTGTGGGGGGAAGGGTTGTGAACAGCAAATTTTTGTTGGAGGGCAATCAGCCCAATTCTGAGACAAAGCAGGAGCCTGCAAATAGGACTTGATTGTGAGGACCCTTGAGGGGTGCAGGCACCAAAACTGAGACTGGATGCTGGTGCCTGGAGTGAGGGGGCACCGGCTGGCAACTGGGAGCATATCAAGCCTCAGCGTGGAGCTGCAGCTGGGATCCCCGGGAGCCCTGCCGCACAGAGCCAGCGCTGGGCACATGAACCAGCTGCCTAGATTGGCTCCATCCTCAGGAGGCAGGGCAGTAAGAAGGTAGGCAAGTCCCTTGGCAAGTGGGCTGGGGAAACAGACAGAGAGCTGAACAAACTGGCCAGCAGTTCTCAGCAGTTACAGAAGGTCACCAGGCAGAAAGCTTCCGGTGCCCAGGGGCCAAAGCTGGTGTGGAGCCTCGCCCCCAGGAGCCTTCCTTCCCAGCATACCGCTGGGTGAGGTTTGAACCCCTGACCTTTCCTTCCCAGAGACAACATCGAGGCCTTGGTTGTGTTTCAGGTCCAGGCCCAGAAAAGCAGCAAACCCAGGAAGGCAATAAAAGGACCCGCTGGGATGACCAACGACCCCCTGCCCTGGTGCTGTCCAATCAGGGGAGACCCCGACCCTGCAAAGACACACCTAAAATTGAGATCCACTCCTGAGACCTCCCCTAGACCCACAGCCTTTAAACCCTCCAGAGACCCAATGGAGCAGCCAAGCTTCTCCCTCCCCCGCCCTCCCCCACACTCTAAGGGACCCCATGAGACTTGCAGCCAGGGAAGCAAATGGCAGTGGTAGCTGGTCCCCAAGGGCCCTTTCCCCCGACTCCAGTGAGCTAACAGCGGCTCCTCCTGGCTCACTTCTTTCCCTAATGTTTCCACAACCAAAAGCCCACCTCGGCGCTTCTGCTGCTCTTTTTAAAGCAGGCCTTTCCTGTCTCACTTTCCAGCTTTAATAAAAGTGACTCTTTCCTGCAAAAATCAACAACCCGCACAGTACAGGCCGGCCCGAGGTGGGCACTCAGGTCCAGTTCCTTTCCAGCAACACTTAGACCCTAAGCTGTGTGACAGCTCACTACCGGCCCAAAGACATTGGAGTCCTAACCCCTTGAAAGGACAAAGCAGAACTGGCTGTCCTCCATCTTGCAGAGCTGGTCAGCCTGACCCCCTCCTCCCCTGAAGGGAGTGACCACAGGAGCACCAGGAATGTCCTAACTCCCCCAACCACTGCCCGTGAGTGGACCAATGAAGTTCCGGGAGCGGCTTAGGTCCTGATGAGGTCACATCACAGAGATGCTCCCCCTGCATCGCTACTGACCGACCATTCAGGGGACAGTAGGGGACGGCTCTGATCTCAGAATATGAAACCCTAACCAAAGTGACCAGTCTCTGTAACTCACGCCACTCTCCCTAGGCCCACCCAAATGACCGGTCCTTATAAACTTTGTCTCCCCAAGCTCTCGCTCTCTCTGGTCTCACCGCTGTGCCGGTAAGGGGGCTGTGAGAGCCGAACCCGGGCTCGAATAAAGACTCTTTTGCTTTTGCATCGGACGGCTCCCTGGTGGTCTCTGGGGATCTTGAACTCTGGGCATAACATTTGGGGGCTTGTCCAGGATCCCCAAAACCCATGAGGGACCCTGATCCGGAGAGTCTGATTGACCGCGGTAGGTGTCTGTGTTGTGTGTGTGCATCTGGTGTGAGCTCATGTCCGGTGTGAGCTCATGTCTGGTGTGAGCTCATGTCTGGAGTGAACTCATGTCTGGTGTGAGCTCATGTCCGGTGTGAGCTCATGTCCGGAGTGAGCTCATGTCCGGAGTGAGCTCATGTCTGGAGTGAGCTCATGTCCGGAGTGAGCTCATGTCTGGTGTGAGCTCATGTCCGGAGTGAGCTCATGTCCGGAGTGAGCTCATGTCTGGTGTGAGCTCATGTCCGGAGTGAGCTCATGTCTGGAGTGAGCTCATGTCCGGAGTGAGCTCATGTCCGGAGTGAGCTCATGTCTGGTGTGAGCTCATGTCTGGAGTGAGCTCATGTCTGGAGTGAGCTCATGTCTGGTGTGAGCTCATGTCTGGAGTGAGCTCATGTCTGGAGTGAGCTCATGTCTGGAGTGAGCTCATGTCTGGAGTGAGCTCATGTCTGGTGTGAGCTCATGTCTGGTGTGAGCTCATGTCTGGTGTGAGCTCATGTCTGGAGTGAGCTCATGTCTGGAGTGAGCTCATGTCCGGTGTGAGCTCATGTCCGGTGTGAGCTCATGTCTGGTGTGAGCTCATGTCTGGTGTGAGCTCATGTCTGGTGTGAGCTCATGTCTGTCTGGTGTGAGCTCATGTCTGGAGTGAGCTCATGTCTGTCTGGTGTGAGCTCATGTCTGGAGTGAGCTCATGTCTGGAGTTCTAGGTGCCCGAAAGGGTCTAAGTGGACGCGCAGGTGGGCCACGGGCACGGAAGGATCGGGAGACGTTCCGACCTTCCAGGAGAGACGTGGAATCCCCTCAGGAGGGACATGGAATCCCCTCGAGATCTCAGGAGGGACGTGGAATCCCCTCAGGAGGGACATGGAATCCCCTCGAGATCTCAGGAGGGACGTGGAATCCCCTCAGGAGGAACGTGGAATCCCCTCGAGATCTCAGGAGGGACGTGGAATCCCCTCAGGAGGAACGTGGAATCCCCTCAAGGACTCAGGAGGGATGTGGCATCCCCTCAGGAATCTGAGTCTTTTTCCTTTTCTCCTTTTTTTAAATTCTTTTGTGTGTCTATTTCTGTGTGTCTTTGTCTTGTTTTGTGGACTGTGGACTTATTGGATGATGGGACATGACTGGATTACTGGCCTTTGTTTCAAGGTTCCTTATAGGATTTCACCTTTTTTAAAATAACCTTGTATATGTAACCTGTCCCTCCCTGCCTAAGCACTCTCTTTTTCCCAGGTCGGCGGACTCCAGGAGCAGTTTTAACTTTTTTTCCCTTTCACAAATTGGTCCTGCCTGTGGCAGCAGCAGCAGCAGCAGCAGCGATGGCGTTTGCAAGCTTGTCCCCTCCCCAGGCCCTTATCTGTTTCTTTGGTCCAACATGAATGCCATTTCTGTTTTGCTGAAGCGTGGGTCTGGAGTCCTGTCTGGGATGTGGGAAAGGGAGCCCCCCTGCCCCCCACCCCCCATGTTCCTGTTATCTGCTCAGATCCCAAGACTGTAAGAGTATTTGTTCACTGGAAGGAAACATTTGGTTTATTTAAGGCTAAATGCTCTGACGAATAGCAAACCACCCCAAGTGGCCACTGGGATTCCTTTTTCCCAGGGGTGCTTGCTTTTTGTCAGAGGAAAAACTAGCCCACCGAAATATCTGTCCATATTTATTAATTTGATAAAGTTATAACAACTATGGTCCGAAGAGGTTTTAAGCAGGAAGTCTGATTGCAGTGTAAGGGTCACTAGTTCCTCCTCCCACGCCACCTTGGTTGGCAGGAGACAAGCGCTTTTTCCAGTGGGAACAGAGGGGGGAGGGCTGCAGTCTTCTCCCTCAGTGGGACCGGAGCCAAGCCGTGCTCCCTGCCTCTGCCCACCCTGCACTGAACCCCCTCCAGGAGTTGTTTTGAGTAGCTGGATGTGGCAGCTGCGAGGAGAGAAATTCCTTTGTGAACCCCTGTGCCCCAATGAGACCCAAGAACCCACTCCTTGGACACTTTTCACCTGCTCTGTTGGGGAACTTGAAGGCAGCAGCTAGAGATTCCCCTTTTGAGGCTCATTTGAAACAGATCTTTATCTCTAGGAAAATGTGACAATTTGAAATTCAAGCGACAGATAGTTCCCTCATCCCTCTGCCTTTTCTAAATAATGGAAGGTTTAAGGCATGGTTATGTATTTTTGAAGGACATAAAAAGAAGATTTTAAGGCTAATTTAAAAACATGAAGGTTTGTGCATGTGGGAACAGAGGAACGATGTTAGAACTGTTTGTCTCAATTGACCATTTAAATTTAATATGGTTAATGACTAAAGCAAGTTTTGTGGACCTGTACCACGGAAACTTTAAGATTAATCTTAGGGGAGTGGAGACACCCTTAAGTGGATTAACTGTTTTGCCTGGAGTCATTAATTCAGATTATAAAGAAGTTAAAGTTAAACTAGACAAAAGGTAGAAATAAGATTGTCTTAAAATTTTAAATGACTCAGAAATTATTAGGGGACATTAACTGGCTGAGACCTTATCTGAAAAATCTGGTGGAGAAATGATAACTTTATTTAATTCACTTGGAGGTGACTCTGATCTTTCCTCTCCCCGAACATTAACAGGTGAAGCTAGGAATGAGTTGCTAAGAATTGAGCAGGCAGTTTCCTCAGCCCAAGTAGCATGAGTAGGGCCCGAATTACCTTTATTAGGACAGAGGAACCCTATTGCAAACTCCCTAGGGTATGGTAAAGAAGACTGGTACAGAAGGCTGAATGAATTTATGAGGAAACCAGAACCCCAAGAATGCCTGAGAATGTCTTTCTTGCCAGGCTAGCTGTAATCAGATGTATGGTGATATTAGGTAATATTACCTGGGACAAAATGGGAAAGTATTTTGGACTTAAATTCCTGACCCTTCATGGGTAAGAACCCTTATGTGGGTTAATCACCTTATACCATACACCTTGGTTCATCCAGGAGCAACAGGAGTGGGGCAAGAAAGTATAATTACATAGGTGTCGCCACCCAGCTTCCTTTTGTATTGACACATATTCAAACCACTACCCCTTTGTGTACAAAATTAAAGAAAGGCTTCTGGCTTACATAGGCACCAAAGGAAGGTAGGCAAAAGTTAAAACACATCTACTATCACTACTTGCTTCTTGGAGAGGTGCAGAAACATATAATCAGACCTTGTCTATACAAAAAATAAAAATAAAAAATTGACAGCCAATTTGAAAATTAAATTGCCATAGCTTAAAGCAAAAACAATAATTTCTAACGTATTTGTAAACTAATTCTTTTAATGTTTGGCAGCAATTTAAAAGGACATAAAAGGATTTAATCCCTTCCGCTGTGTGGGAGGCCTCTCGAGTAGGCACCAGAACATTCTATGTTGGCCCTTTTTGCCAAGAAAAAAATCCTCTTCTCACGATTCAATTGCCCACAGCTGTTGCCTGAGTTTTCTGTATGTGCTACGGTTGAAGCCTCGTGATGGCTGGTACCATAGGTCTGTCTCTTGCCCAATGGTGTGAACCGGGCCCTCCCTGGAGAAGAAACCTGGGTTCCCTGAGATAATGTGATGAGTGCCCGGGCCCTGCCAGCAGGCTAGAGGGTCCCAAAGCAGGCAGTGGGCATGGAGGCCATGGGAGCATAGGTTACCAAGGAGACAGAATTGAACCTCACATCACCCTGCTTGGCCCCGGAGGATGGCTGGTTAGCCAGAGACGGGTAAGATTCCTCATGGGAGGAACAACCTAAAACAGGCACAGTTGCAGAGGGGCCATTAGGAGAGAACATGGGGGCCAACAGAGGTGGGGCATAGAACCTCACCCCCCAACATTACAGGGGCTTGAACCCTCGCCCCTTCTGAGGGAGGTCTCCTACCCCATGGCTATTTCACTTCCCACGCCCAGCTCAGATCGGGACCCAGGTAACAGACAAAGACTTGGACCAGCCCAGATCAGAACCAAGGCAACAAACAGAAACTTGGCTAACAGCAGCTAGCACCAGGAATGCTCAGGGCCTACTCAAGAATGCAAAACAATCCTTGCCATTAATAATTATAGGATAAACTAAGATTGTTGTTAACAAGTTTTCAGATTAATTTAATTTAGCCAAAGTAGGAAATATATAGCAGGAGAAGGACACCTTTTCTAGATAGATAGAGGCATACCCAACCAAGCATAAAACAGTTCAGGCGATGGCCAAGAAACTGCTAGAAGACATCCTACCCTGGTATAGATTTCCTGCTATAATAGGGTCAGACAACGGACCAGCTTTTATTTCACAGGTAACACAGGCAGTAGCCTAAGCTATAGGGGCAGATTAGAAATTACATTGAGCGTATAGGCCCCAAAGTTCAAGGCAGGTAGAAAGCTAAAAGAAACCCTTACCAAATTAAGCATAGAAACTGGTGGGGGCTGGGTAGGTCTCCTTCCATATGCCCTTTACTAGGTAAGGAACTCTCCCTACACCCTAGGTTTTAGATCATGTTACTGAATTTGTCTATTAAGAAGGTTCCAAAAAGCACACGAGGATGTTTAGTCATGCCTCTGTGCCATTCACGAGGCTGGCCCAATCCCAACGCCTTATCAGTATGGTCCGAGAGACTGGATGTTCATCAAAAAGCACTGCCAAGAGACCCTCAAGCCACGTTGGAAGGGCCTCTACACCGTTGTGCTGACAATACCCACTGCTCTCAAGGTAGACGGCGTTGAGACCTGGACTCATCACACAAACGCCCACCCAGCTGACTCCTCTATGATTCAGGAGAACTTCATCACACAATAGAACATCGACCAAGGCCAATCCACATCTCTGTAACAAAATCCTGGCTACCTCCAGGGAGGTGGCATATCTTTTGCCCCCTGAGAATGCATAGTAGGCCTGTTCCAGTGGCCTCGCCCCGTGCGTCAACTCCTTGGTCCTTAATCCCCAAAAGGAAGGCTTCTGCGTACTTGTCCAGTTTATCCCCAAGCTAGTATACCATTCAGGGTAGGACATCCTTAACAGATTAGGTTCTGCTAACCCCAGAAGTAAGAGAGAGCATGTTACAGCCCTAACTGTGGTCACGCTCTTAGGGCTGTGACTAGCAGGTGCAGGAACTGGGATATCTTCACTTGTCATACAAGACAAGAACTATGGAGCCCTAAGAGTAGCCATTGACTTAGACATAGAGAGGACTGAAAAATCCATCACCCACTTGCAAGAATCCCTTACCTCCTTATCTGAAGTTGTACTCCAAAACAGAAGAGGACTAGACTTACTATTCATGCAGCAGGTTTATGTGCGGCCTTAGGGGAAGAACGTTGCTTTTATGTTGACCATTCAGGAGTTATTAGAGTCCATGGCCCTCATAAGGGAAGGGCTGCAGAAGCGAAGGCTAGAAAGGGAACAATCTCAGTCTTGGTATGAATCCATGTTCAACTGGTCCCCATGGTTAACCACTCTTATTTCCGCCCTCGTTGGACCCCTTGTTATTCTCCTAATGTTGTTGACTTTTGGCTCTTGTATTGTTAACAAACTAGTCCAATTTGTCAAAGAACATATAGGTACAGTCCAGTTAATGGTCTTACAAGCCCAATACTGGTCTGAAGCAATGGAAGATGAGGTGGAAATGCAGTCCGTCTCATGATTGAGCCGTAAGCTCCAAGACAAGGGGGGAATGAAAGGACAAAGCGGAACTGGCTGTCCTCCATCTTGCAGAGCTGGTCAGCCTGACCCCCTCCTCCCCTGAAGGCAGTGACCACAGGAGCACCAGGAATGTCCTAACTCCCCCCCCCACTGCCTGAGTGGACCAATGAGGTTCCGGGAGCGGCTTAGGTCCTGATGAGGTCATATCACAGAGATGCTCCCCCTGCATCGCTACTGACCGACCATTCAGGGGACAGTAGGGGACGGCTCTGATCTCAGAATATGAAACCCTAACCGAAGTGACCAGTCTCTGTAAATCACGCCACTCTCCTAGCCCCACCCAAATGACCAGTCCTTATAACATTTGTCTCCCCAAGCTCTCGCTCTCTCTAGTCTCACCGCTGTGCCGGTAAGGGGGCTGTGGGAGCCGAGCCCGGGCTCGAATAAAGACTCTTTTACTTTTGCATCAGACAGCTCCCTGGTGGTCTCTGGGGATCTTGAAATCTGGGCATACCACCCTGAACCCCAAACAGCCTCTTATATGATGTGGCATGTAGGAAATAGGCCTCTTTGATCCATCCTCAGCAAAGTCAACTTTTAATGAAAACAGTTACTGAATTTTCCCAGGGAAAACAGAACATGGGGAGGAGGGGGAGGGTGTAAGAACAAAGAACTGTACATGACCAGCAGCACATTTTCAAGAAGATGCGCCTAGACAAAGGGAGGTGGAGACAACTGGAAAAGGCCTCTGCCCATTGTTTTCAATAACCCAACAGCAGACAACAGATCCAGCGGCATGGGAGGAAAGCTATTAACCCTATAGTACTCAGCCAATGGGAGCCGGAGGACAGACTCTCACACCCTAGCTTTTGATCGCTGCTCTGTGAATCCCTGTTCAACTGGACACCCACTCTCGCAAGATCATATTGAAGACTCATTTTTGCCATATTTCATGTCTCTGAGTCTGTTATTTGAAATTGAACAGGTGAGCATTCCTCACATGGGGGTTCAGAAGGGCTCACCCCAAGATGTGCCTCAGTGATATGCAGATTACTTTGAGCCCAAGGCAGGTTTAGTCACAGGTTCAAGAGAAACTTTTCCCCTTCCTTTAATTGCCTAGAACCGTGGTCGGCAAACTGCAGCTCGTGAGCCACATGCGGCTCTTTGGCCCCTTGAGTGTAGCTCTTCCACAAAATACCATGGCCTGGGCAAGTCTATTTTGAAGAAGTAGCCTTAAAAGAAGTTTAAGTTTTAAAAATTTCACTCTCAAAAGTAATTTCAATCATTGTACTGTTGATATTTGGCTCTGTTGACTGACTTTGCTGACCACTGGCCTAGAAGAACTTGAAATGGAAGCTTTGTCCATAATAAGAGATTATCAAAAATAATCTCTTTTTGTTCCTCCTACATGGCAGGGTAACCACTATTTACTAATATCTGCTCTTGTCATCCTACAAGGAAGCCCTGTGGTGCATTAGCTCATCTCCAGCTGAGGATCTTATGCAGCCAGTTCCCTTCTCTTGTTCATGTGGTGGCTGGCTGTCTCAGGCTCCAGGATTCCTGTCTATGAGAGTATCAGACAGCCAAAAGAACCATGGGTGTAGCCACATAGGAACTGCATTTCTTTAATATGAACTTTTCTCTTCTCTTTCCTTTGATTCAAACTGGCCTCACCCGGCCAGCATGGCTCAGTGGTTGAGTCTCGACCTCTGAACCAGAAGGTCATGGCTCAATTCTAATCAGGGAACATGCCTGGATTGCAGGCTTGATCCCTGATATGGGCTCCAGGAGGCAGCCAATCAATGATTCTTTGTCATCATTGATGTTTCTATCTCTCCTTCTCCCTTCCTTTCTTGAATTCAATAAAAATATTTTAAAAATAAATAAAATTGGCCTCGCCCAGCACCTGTCTCGCCTGCCTCCTTCTCCTTGCACATCTACTCCCTTCATCTTTAAAATCCAAGCACAGCAAAGTTCTGGTCAGCATTAACTAATCTTAGGAACAAAGCCTGGGGTCTGCTGGCCACAGAGACAGAGTTTCAGTCAAATTAGAGACAACGCCAAGCCCTCCGTTGTGTTTCAGCTCCAAGCCCAGAAAAGCTGTGAAACCAAATGAAGCAATGCCATGCATGAGGACCAGATACAACAATCAGCCACCCCCACCTAAGTGCCAGCCATAGTCTCAGCCTTTTAACCAGGAGGTCGAGATTCAATTCCCAGTCAGGGCACAAGTTCGGGTTGCATGCTTGAACCACAATGTGGGATGTACAGGAGGCAGCTGATCAATGATTATCTCTCATTGTTGATGTTTCAATCTCTCTCTCCCTCTCCTTTCCTTTCTGAAATCAATATATTTTAAGAGGAAAAGGAGTCAGAAATAGTGAGAGCAGTTTGCAGGCATTTAGTAAATTCTATTTTCCCCAGACCAAGGACACTTAAGAGTAAAGGGCTTGCACTTCTCCTCCCCAACTAGAGGGTAAATAGCTTAAATCACCCTATGCAGGGAGACAGCAGAAACCCAATTAGTGCCATTTGCCAACCACACCCAAGGACAAATGAAGAGAATAAATCTCATATTGGAACATCAGCATAAAGCTGACGAATATTATATTGTTCTTCCCTAAAATCTTCCCTAAACTCCCTGGTTTAAAATGCCTCAAAACACAGATCTTAGCATGCACTCTCCTTCTCAAGAGCACTCCGCTCCCCTTTTGTCCCCCCACAATCAGGCACTTTCTAACATTCCCCTGGACTCACGATGGGAAATCTTTCCTGTGTGAGGTCCAGAACCCACATTCTACCAGTTGGCCTTAGGCAGACCCCTCAGGGCCAGGTCCCCTTTCTGACAACAGAAGGTGATGTGACTGAAGCAAGATGCTATGCTGCTGGCGTCAAAGATGAGACAGAGCAGGACAGCCTCCCTGGAGGTTCTGGAGGGCAGCGCTACAATGCCTGACTTCACCCCACCCAGCAACGTGCTTATAGACTTCTGGCCTCCAAAACTGTAGAGAATAATTTAGTGTTGTTAAAATCACTAAAGCTTGTGGTGACTTGTTACAGCAGCCACAGGAAACAAGCCCCCTCTCTTTGGGGTTGATCCCAAGGAAGTGATTGTCAAAAATGGCAACTTGAGACTAGGAGATAAGGACAGAGAAGAAACCAACCATGATCTCCTATTCCAGGCCCTACACTGAGGCAAAGGGCAGGTATCAGATTGAAGTTCTGTAATTATTAGATGGGACTAGACCGTATAGAGACTGGTAGGAGGGGTGGAGGCAAAGAGGCTGGTGGGGGACTTTTTATCATCCGAGGTTGATTGAAACATCCTGGAGTTTTCGTCCTGGGCCAGAGAAGGAAGCATTTGTCAGGGATACTTTGACAAGTAAATGGCTCAGTGGCTGGAGCATCGGTCCTCAGACCGACTGAAGGGTCTCGAGCCTGATTCCTGGTCAAGGGCACATACCTCCATTGCAGATTTGATCTTTCAGCCCTGGTCAGGGAGCTTGGGAGAGGCAACCTTTCAACGTGTCTCTCTCACATCAATGTTTCTCTCTCTTCCACTCCTCTCTCCCTTCCACTCTCTCTAAAATAGATCAATTGAAAAAAAAAATCCTCAAGTGAGGATTTTAAAAAGTGGAAAGAATCAAGCTGTTTCCTGCTGCTCACAAATTCAAGAATTATGCATTGAGCCTCTATTTGGTGCCTGCCCCGATGAAAGGTTTGTGCGCATAAAACAAAGAAAACAAACCTCTCCCTCATCCTTGGGCATGGTTGGCACCAGTGGCAACACTGACCAGCTTTCCATAAAACTAGTGAAATCTGGAAAACAAGCAAATATATATTTTTTAAAAATGTTTTCATTGATTTTAGAGAGGGATGTGGGGAGAGGGATTGAGCCCAAAGACTGAGAGTCAAATTGGAGGCCATGCCCCCAGCCAGGGATCAATCAAATATTTAATGCACCTACATTGTGAACAGAAAATGAAGAAACACCCATTCAAGAACATTTATCAACTATAGTAAGAAAGACAAGAGGTTATGTTATTTAAATCCAAAATTCTCGCTCCCCCTTGAACCTCCCTTTGCTTAGTGAAGTAGAGACTCTATTCACCACCAAGAACACAGAGACCCTCCCCCAGACCAAGAACACAGACTCTCCCCCAGACCAAGAACACAGGGACCCTCACCAGACCAAGACACAGATTCTCCCCCAGACCAAGAACACAGACTCTCCCCCAGACCAAGAACACAGCGGACCCCCCCACAGACCAAGAAGAAAGGGACCGAGGATAGTGAAAAAAATCTGAATCTGCTCAGAGGGCAGAAGGAGGGAGCAGCTGAAGGTCGCGCAGGGAGCGTTTGTTGGCGACTAGGGGGACAGCTGTGCTCCAGGAGAAGATAGGGGACTGCTGGGCTGGCCTCCCCAGCCTGAGCGGCCCCTGTACTGCTGGGTTCTCTCCCTGAGCCAACTGTGCGAGGAGGCGCGCGGAGGCGGACCACTACATCTTGAAGGGGAAGGACCTGAAAATATACAGCTGCCGTACGCGGTACTGGCTGGACCGCTGAGACTCCCGGAACACCGGCGCCCAGTTGGCACGGAGGCGCGCAGAGTCCAGGGAGCTCTAAACTCCAGCATGGAAAGGTCAGATTTCCCTGGGGGTACTTTGGGCGCAAAACTGAGGGGGCTGGCAGACTGGGAGATCTGCACCTTGGAACTCAAAGCCTGGAGATCTGTACCTGAAATAAAATCTGTGGCTGTTGGAGCTGGTAAACGTGGGAGAGGGCCCTTGGAGCCGGTGGCAGAGTTAATCCCTGGAGCGCAACCAATTTGGACCTGACAGAGGAGGGAGACCCGGAAGATTTTGGGAGGGTCCTGACTGCTAAAACAGCAGTCACCATTAGAGAGGCAGTATTGAATACCACAGGGACAGCAAAAGTTTAGTTCAGGATAGAGAGGACCAATAGACCCAGAAGTCAATCTAGAAACACTGCCACCCAGGGGCCAAATCACAAATTGACTCTTGTGTGACACAGGGAATTGATTATATTTTCTCTTTGACCTTGGGAATACAGTCTATTTTCATCTATTCTTTAGTATCTTTTAATCTACCTCAACTTCACCTTTATACCACCACTCTCTTGCTAACCTTTCCCTATTTAGTGCCTTGTTTCCCTTACACTTTTCCCGCTTTAGATTTACCTTAATTCTTTCTTTTTACCCCTGTTAAAATTTCACCCCACTGATATATCTAATCTCCAACCACCTACTCCAAGTGCATATATACCTCTAGCTTCTCTGACTTCACCATCTTAAAGTGTTTTTATCCCTGTCCTGTTGTTGTTGTTTACTTGACTGTTGATTATATCGATTTTTTAAGCAGGTTTATGAGATTGATTTGCTTATTCTTTTATTTTGGTTTGTCTTGTGTGTGGGGGTTATTTTTATTTTTGGTGTTGTTTCTTGTTTTGTTGTCCTCATCTGCATTGTTTTTGAGATAGATTTTTGCTTCTGTGTTCCCTCACCTCCCTTGATATTAATAGTTGTATGTAATTTGTATCAATCTCCAGGTACTTGTTGTGGGTTTTGGTTCGGATTAGGGGCTGTCCTATAGGAGTTTTCACCCCACATTTATAATTTACTCCTTTTTTCTTCTTCTTCTTCCCCTTTTCCCATTATCATTTTGGCATTCCTGTCTTTCTTTTTTGTGAGTGTGTGTGTGTGGGGGGGTCTCTTTCTTTTTGTGTGAGTGTCTGTGTGTGTCTGGAGGAGGTTCTCTTTCTTTTTTTCTCACCTATCACCGAATTTGCCTTTCTCTGGCGGTCACCTTTATTTGGAATTACCATTACTGTGACTACATTCCGGTTCAGTGCCTGGTGTGTTGCACCTGGTTCTGTTGTATTTTGTGCCTTTAAATCAACACAGGAGAGTGAGAACTACATAACCAGATACACAGAGAAGAGAGACCATGGGGAGACAAAGAAACAGCCCACATATGAAAGAAAAACAAGGCTCACCAGAAAAGGAGGTAAACGAAATGGAAGTTAACAACCTGTCAGAGAAAGAATTCAGAGAAATGGTCATAAGGTGGCTGAAAAGAATGGAAGACAAATTTGATAATATGAGTAAGAACCAAGAGGAAATGAGGAAGACCCAGGAAGAAATGATGAAGAGCCAAGAAGAAATGAAGAAGAGCCAAGAAGAAATGAAAAGTGACATTGCTGAAGTAAAGAACTCAATAGAAAGTATTAAGAGTAGACTAGAAGAAGCAGAGGATCGCATCAGTGAGCTAGAAGACCAGGTAGGAAAAAATAACCGTGTAGAGCAGCTTCTAGAAAAAAGAATTAAAAAGCAGGAGGAGAGCCTAAGGGAACTTTGGAACAACATGAAACAAAACAACATCCGTATAATTGGGCTTCCAGAAGGACAGGAAACTGAGCAAGGAATAGAAAACCTGTTGGAAGAAATAATGACAGAAAACTTCCCTGATATAGGAAAGAAAAACCCACACAAATCCAAGAAGCTCACAGAGTCCCAAGCAAAATAAACCCCAAAAGACCTACACCAAGGCACATTATAATTAAATTGGCAAACACCAATGACAAAGTAAGAATCTTAAATGCTGCCAGAGAGAGACAGAAAGTCACCTACAAAGGAACCCCCATCAGACTAACAAGTGATCTCTCAACAGAAACCTATCAGGCCAGAAGGCAGTGGGATAAAATTTACAAAGTCATGCAAAGGAAGGGTCTGAATCCTAGAATACTATACCCAGCAAGGCTCTCAATCAAAATTGAAGGTCAAATCAGGAGCTTCACAGATAAAAAAGGACTAAGGGATTTCGTCACCACCAAACCAGCAATGCAAGAAATGCTAAAGGATCTGCTGTAAAAAGAAATAGGAAGCAAAGAAGGAACACAGGGGTAAAGAACAAAAATGGCAACATATATGTACCTATCAATAATAACTTTAAATGTAAATGGTTTAAATGCTCCAATTAAAGACATAGGGTAATAGACTGGATAAGAAAACACAACCCATGTATCTGCTATCTACAAGAAACCCACCTCCGAAAAAAAGACGCACACAGACTGAGGATGAAAGGTTGGAAAAAAGTTATTCAGGTGAATGGAAATGAAAAAAAAGCTGGGGTAGCCATACTTAAATCCGACAAATTAGATCTCAAAGTGAAGGACATAACAAGAGATAAAGAAGGCCACTTCATAATACTAAAGGGAGCAATTCAACAAGATGAAATAACTCTGGTAAACATATACACACCCAATACAGGAGTACCCAAATATATACAAAAACTCCCAGAGGACATCAAGGGAGAGATAGACAGCACTACAATCATAGTAGGAGACTTTAATACCCCACTATCACCATTGGACAGATTCTCTAAACAGAAAATCAGTAAAGAAACATCAATCCTCAATGACTCATTAGACCAGATGGAATTAATTGACATCTTCAGATCATTTCACACCAAAGCCACAGAATATACATTCTTTTCAAGTGCCCATGGGTCATTCTCAAAGATAGACCATGTGTTGGGTCATAGGCAAAGTCTCTCCAAATTCAAGAAGATAGAAATCATATCAAGCATATTCTCAGATCACAGTGGCATAAAGCTGGAAATCAACTACAATAGAAACAATCCAAAGAAATCAAACACATGTAGACTAAACAGCATGCTATTAAACTATGACTGGGTTACTAGAGAGATCAAGGAAGAGATAGAAAACATCATGGAAACAAATGACAATGATAGCACAACAATCCAAAATCTATGGGACACAGTGAAAACAGTACTGAGAGGGAAGTTCATAGCTCTACAATCCTACCACAAAAAACTAGAAACAATGGCAATAAATTACCTAACCCAACAACTCAAAGAGTTAGAAAGAAAGCAACAAGAAAAGCCCAGTGTAAGCAGAAGGAAGGAAATAGTAAAGGTCAGAGCATAAATAAATGACATAGAGACCAAAGAAACAATACAGAAGATCAACAAAATCAAGAGCTGGTTCTTTGAAAGGATAAACAAGATTGATGAACCTCTAGCCAGGCTCACCAAGAAGCAAAGAGAGAGGACCCTA
>CM050525.1:59934146-60201931 GCA_027563665.1 Antrozous pallidus | reverse complement strand
CTACATCTGATGTCTGCCTTCACATCACAACCTGGAGGGGCAGAGTCCATGGGTAAGGAAGGGAAAATTAAAAGGGGGGAGGGAGAGCAGGGTGGAGACAGGAATGTCTCAAACGGCATTAACCCTCATTCAAGCACTCAGCAGCATAGTATCCAAAAAGGAAGCTGAATACTCGCCTGCTGCAATAACCCAACAGGTGAAAAGTCAAGAGACAGCAGCTTCGTACAAAGAAAGGGTGGGCTGCTATCACAGATTCCTATGGCAGTGGCAAGCACGCAAAAGTAGCTCACTAGACAAGGCAACACTAGCTGAACACATTATGCAGCAGCCATTTCAGGTGCCAGTGAGAGGGTGAGTGCAAACTTGGGGAGACATATCCAAAGGATTACCACCATTGCAATGCTTCAAAAAGGCATAGGGAAGAGTGAAACAATGGCAAGTCAGGACAGGAAATGCACAGAAGGGATGCTCTTTGATGCTTAAAGGAGACAAGATGCAATAACTGTCACAAGCTTTCCCCTGCGCTGCAACCCAACAAGCAGCTCAGGAAGATGCTACAAATTAAAGAGTATGGGCATGGGTTCCACAACTGTGGTCCAGGCATTAATTGCCAATCCTCAAAACTTGCAAAGCAATCAGCAAAAAGGCACTCCGTGGGTTGGTGGCTGCAGGGGGAAACCTGGAAAACACAGCACAGTGATGCACCATGAACAGGCTGGCACAGCAGCTGCAAAAGACAGCTGATATAGCTCCACTACTGCCACAGTTCTGACCAGGCGTGGACCACACCACTTGGAAGAATGATGACAAGGTCAAGTTGGCACACTGGTAACACAAGGCAGAACTACAGAATGGTGGAAGCATGCATGAATAGGACTTCACAGGGGTCAGGATCCTGCACTGTGTTGTGAGCACAACCATGGATGAAATGTCCTAGAGCAATCAATACCTTAAACGTGAACTCCTTTGACTGGTGGAGTGCAGCACAGTGAGCACTGCCCACCAGCAAGCAGCCAGTAGAGATACAGAACACAAGTTCACAGGTCACACACACACACACACATACATACATACATACATACATAAATACATGCAGGAGCCCACTGACAGAACACAGTGCTACATCTCAGGAAACATGCAAAATTAATGCAGGTATGTGGAATGCATGAAGTCTTGTGAGTGAACCTGCACTGCCAGGGCTGAGTGCTAATAAGAGAGAGCTGCTATCAAAGAGCTCATCCATTACACAGAGTACATACAGACATACACAGAGCATGAGTACTACCTTGAACCACATAGCATCACTGTGCCCAGGGGGTGTAGGCAACAGGATGGTACAAAAAAGGCCTGGCTGAGAATAAATGGGCTGACAACACAGTGAGGAGCCTGTAGGAAGGACTGGAAACCAAGAAAAAGAATCTGGTACTGAATGATGGACAGCAGCACAGGCCATCGGTCAAGTCGACGCTCATGCAGTGGCAGGCCTTCATTTCTCCGCTGATGTACACATAGAGGACATGATCTATTGTCTTCCTACAGATGCCCCAGTTTTCTTTAGAAGTCCGTGGGGATATAGCAAGTCAGGCAAAACACGAGCAAGTGTGCAAACAAGGATGCTCACTCAACCTCAGATGGCAGTGAGTGCTGTGGGGGTATACATGAGGGGAGGAAAAAGGTGGAACTATGTGACATGAAGGAGACAGGGTCATAGCTCTGCTGGCTGCTGCCGCTGCAACACCAAAAGAGCTCGAAATGTTCAGTGACACTGGTATGGAGTGTAATTCTAAACACAACAAAAGGAAGCATCCTATGTTGATCAAGGTACTAGAACAAAGGGAAGGATGGGTGAATCTATGGCACAGGCATGTGCTATGCATGGTGGGCAAAGGAGGATTAAAGGAATACACTGCAAGAACACACAACACACAGCTGGTCTCCCCAGGCCACAGGCTAGGTTACACAGTGGGTGCAGCGTGCCAAAAGGGAGACCGGCATCAAGCAGAAAGTGAAGCCACAAGGAGCAAACTCTGAGCCAGGAGAGCTTTGGGGGGCTCCAGGGGGCCTGGAAGAAAGATGTGGTCTTCTGAGACATTCCATTGCTTCCTTCCTGTTCCAGATGGAGGCACACATGGCCAGGCTCAGACCTGGCGGCTAGATGAGCGAAAAGTAAACTCTGCTCCAGGGCTTCCAGAGCTCCCCACATGTGGCAGCAAGGCACTGTCCAGGGGATCCTCTTAAGGTGTCGAGAGATGGAACATCACATTACATAGGGTCACGCACACACTACAACTATAGGGACCTGAGCATGGGTGGAACTGAGCTGAGGACACCACAGAAAATTGATTTATTGGGAGGAAAACGCTATTGCTGCCAAACCTGCAAGAGTCACAAACATGGGCCAGCATCACTAAATCGGGAGGGGAGGGGGCAGCTGCTGTGGGTGCTAGTCAGGCAACTGACAGCCAGGCATACTTGCAACTCATCTCAGCTAAAGGGAAAGGCAGACATGCGATCTTGGATCAGGGTGCTCAGGACCCTAGCGTACAGCACCACAGTGGCAGGGCACAACTAGGATGGCACACCGAATGCAGCAGAACCATTTCTGTTAGCTTAGGCCAAGAAGAAAAATATCAAATTGCCAAAGTGCACATCTTACAATACATTTCAAGGGGACACACAAAGAAAACACCCAGTCATGAGTGGAAGGTGAGACATCACAACAGTGCTGGAGAAGAGCACACACACCATAAACAGGAATTTTGAAATGTCATGAAAGAAAGCAGGTAGGTGAAGCGTGTGCCACCATAGGCTGGATGAGTGCTATTTAACAAGTTGTGGACTCGTGCACATTGGCCATACTGAAGACAACATGTATGCTGGGAGTGCTGCCTATTCAAACACAGTTTCAGCACATGCAAGTGAACACTTCTGATGACACAATAGACTGGGGAAGAATTGGGAAAAGCTATGCACATACTCAGCTGCTAGGCAGCGGTAGCATGGAGGGGACAGGCTTTGTTTCACATTGTGGATGGTGCACAGGTGGGAGCTTCTACACAGCCCTATGATAGCTAACGGCAGAGAAGAGAAGGGATAGGGGAAAAATGCGTGGGAAAAACCAGGACAGGGTGATAGGGGGCAGGACAGTAATGCTGGCACACACACACACAACCTTGAGATAGGCATGCAAAAGAAAAGGCAGCCATGGAAAGGAAACAGGAAAATAGGAAAGCCCACAAGGCACAAAACATGCAGCACACCAACACAGTGCTCAGCAGGAATTCCCATCCCCCCAAATAATAGCTTTACCAAGCATGCAAGGGTAAGGTTGAGTCAACGACAGACAAGCAAATAAAGGTGAGGAAACAGTGTGCACATGCAAAGAATGACATCACAAGCTATAACAAAAACACTGAACTCACACAATCACCATAGACTCAAAAGAGAAAGGCAGACACTCGGTTGCAACACTGCAAGGGCTTAAACTGTTCGGTCTGCGATAGCTATATTGATGGGAATCCACAAAACGTTCCTAACACCTTCAATGTCAGACGGATGGATTCCTGTGTACACAGCACTGGGAGACGAAAATACACACGGCGGCATGGCACGAGGACTGCCTTAGCAGATAGAGGTGGCAGACATGAGAACTTGGCATGTTCTCTAATAGTTATTTACAAACCGCAATTTGTGTGTTGGAAGAGGATACCACCGTGACAATGCCACTGCCACAAACTGCTGCTGCAACAATCACTCAAGAAAAATGGGGTGAATGCACTCTATACATTGCAACAGCCTTGGCTCACCGTGAGAGATCCCTAAGGGGGGTTAAGCAGCCCAAAGACCAACCTTGCAGGACTCACATGACAGGGGGGGAGCAATAGGTAAATCAGGACTGCAAAAAGGGGTTGGATGGGCACCGTGGGTGCCAATCAAGCAGCTGACAGCCAAAAATACTTGCCGGTCATCTCAGCTACAAGGAAAGCAAAGCATATGCAAGTTTGGAGGGATTCTCAGGAACCTAGGATACAATAAGCACAGTCACGGGGCAGAGCAGAACTGACTTCAATTTAGATAAAACACACACGACTTGGAAAAAACTCAAAGGAAACAGACTGAGGCCTTGTGCAGTACATGACTAACAAGAGAATGCTTACACTGTTGGTAACGGACACTCTGTATAGGGTCTAGGATTACAAGCACCGGTGCTGCGCTGGACACGGCAAAAACCATCTATGTAGGGGTGTTGGATGGGTGACACACAGGAGGGCATGCAGTTGAACACAGCTGCAAGGAATGGGCAAGAACTACAAGGCTACAGGTCACACAAGAAACAACACAAACACTGCTGCTGCATTCTCTCGGTGGACAATGAAGACTGGTTTAAACACAAGCTCTCTAGAAAAGGCAGACATAAATCACTAACCATACTGATAACAGTGGCCAGCACAGGGCAGGGGGTGGAAAACATGACTCCCCTGCTACGCAGCAAACTAGGAAATGCACTCCGTGAGTGCCTGCCTGGCAGCAGACTTCCTGAACATGCACAGCTATGAGGCCCAACAGGACACAGGGGATAAACAACAGCTTGCTTACCACAACCTTGCTCACGTGACCTTGTGAGGCCATTGAAGAGGCAGGGCCACTGCACATAAAGTGCAAGACATAGTACACTGCAATGACATTGCCATGCAAAAACAATGGAAAACATAACCAGGAAACCAGATAAGACTGCCACTGAACAGGAAACAGGGTTGGAATAGAGGAAGTGAGGTAAGCAAATAGAAAACAAGAAAAGGAGTGGGGGACCGAGATCATAGCCCATGGAGTGGACTCGGGTATCATAGCTCTTATTCTGCCACATCCTCTGCTTAAAAGAGTAAGAACACACAATGTGAGGCGATACCAATAGCGAGAAAACAAATCTAGATGCTGGACTTCCAGGGCAGACAGGACAAGGATATCACTGACTAAGCGCTGGGGCAACTGAGCTGGAGAAATAAGAGTTGGGGACGATTGGTCCGGCCGTGAATGGGACGAGGAACGGCTAATGTTACAGTCTTTACCTGCATATCCACAGAAACAGGAAAACACATGAACACGCACAACCTGCACACACTGATCCGGCAGCTGGGAGACGGCGATACTTGCCACACTGTCATTCCACAGATGGGATGGCACAGCGACTGACAGGAGATGGCTGCACGATAAAACAATGCTTGTGGCGTGGGTAATGGGATTGTGCAAGGGGTCGATGACACACGCTATGGGACGGGAAGGAAGGAGTGTGGGTGAGCTCTGAGACAAAGGAGTAGGAACTGTTGCTTGCCAACTGGCAGGCTCAAAGAAGTTGGGATTCATAGCCATGACATGCACCGACTATTCACATTTTAATGGTAACGGTAGGGCACTTAAAAGACATGGTCTCTTTCTGCTCCATACAAACAAGCACTGAACACCACGGCAATGGGAAAGGCAACGATGAATTCACAAAGTTAAGGCCGGGATCCGGCTGCTGGACAGCAGCAATCGGGGATGGGGAAGTGGAGGAATTTCTTCACCTGCTGCATGGCAAACGGCTACATGCACTCAGGACATGGGAGCAGAGTTCCTAAAAATACCCAGGAACATCAAGCAGGGCCAACGGGACACGGCAGAAGGGCGGCAACCGGTTCACACTTCCCAGAACGGTGCTCACACAACTGCAAGGACATTGAGGAACATTGGGGGAGCAGCTACACACTTATCTCAACAATGGCTGGGCATGGGGGACATAGCTTAATTAAATAAACGGGCTAGGAGACAGCAAATGACAGGTAAGCAACTAAAAAAGAGGGAAAATAAATGGGCCTCACACACAATACAAGGAATGTGGGTACAGATGAGGGTACCATACATGCTGCTGGCAACCAACACTTGGGGCAGAAGGCAGGGGCTGCCCCGGCTCCTATGATACTACATTCTCGTGATGCAAAAGGAACGCAAAATGCTGGGCTACTTCTGCCTTGCTTGCTACAATACGAGTGGCTCCACAAGAGAACGAGCATGATGACCTGAGGAATGGTACTCAACGGATGTAAACCAACACAAACACAAGCCTTACAGGACAAGGACAGCAGTGACTAACCAATGGGTGCTGTTGCATAAAGCTATAAATGGGACAAGGCACAATAAATGCTGCAATCTTTCCATGCGGCTCCACATAAATAATCCCATGAACGTGCAGCTTCTGTGGGTGCTGGTCCAGCGGCAAGGAGCCAGGCACAGTGGCATAAACACAGATAGCATGGCACAGCAGATGACAATACATAATAAATTACTGCCAAAGCAATCAATGGCGTGAAAGGAAACAATGACCCAAGTGTGACACAAGAATAGACAACCGCTCAGGAGAATATTACAGGGAAGAGAAAAAAGTGAGGAATCTAGTGGGAATCGTTCAATGAGCAACAAAACAGTGTTTGCAGAATGCATAACAGGAGTGAGCTAAGGGCTATGCACTATAGGGATGAAGAATCATGGTGCACATGCCCATGAATCATTCAAAGAAAGTGTAACAATCAGTGCACCGCCTCTGATAAGCCACACGACATAAGATGGAAAGGATCTGGGCACTGGTGCCACCGTACGACTGATGGCTTCAAACACCCTGGACCTGGGATCACAGTGCTCAACGATCTTAGGATGGGTTCGGTTGGCCAGAGAAACATAGCACAGTCAATGAGCACTGCTGCAGCGGGCGGCAGAAATGACAGCCACACAGTCACGGTGCAGATAGGCAAACCCATGGCTTACCAAAACAGTCTTCAATGTGACATGGCACAGACCGCAGAAACATGGATGGGGGATGAGTCACACAGGAAAACCTATGGGCTATGCTGGCTTGCGCCAGGAAAAAGACATACTACTGTTACAGAACTGGGGGAGTGGCATGTGGACATCGCTATGGACAGACGTGACATACACTGCCTCTGCAAAATAAGACCACACACACTGCTGACAACACAAGGAAGGACAAACGTGGTGCTCACTGCACGCTTGCAGGCTGGGATAAAGACGGGCAAATCAATGCCAAGCTTCAGCTGCTACACAGTGGCAGCAAGCAACAATCGGGGCAGAGGAGGTGGTGGGGTTTCATTCATCTGCTGTACGACAGACAAGAAAATACACTCTTATACCCAGGCACCTTGGACGAGACAATCAGGACACAAGAGGCAAACACAAGCAGATTGTTCTACCAACAACGATGTTTCTGTCACACACAGGAAGGAAGCAACCTACCACAAATAGGAGCAATGTGGGGAGAGACTAAAAAGGAAAGAAGGAAAAAGAACAAACAACAAAAAAGGATAAGTTGCAGGAAACATGCTGCTGCTGCTGCTGCTGCTGCTGCTGGCATACAACACAGAAGTGGACACTCAGAAAAAAAAATGTAACAAGACCGTCAGGATTCTGCAGACAAGCACAAACAGGTTGTGATACTAAAAAGGGTGCTTGTGAAACCAAAAGACAGGATAGGGGAACTAATACACACTCATGACCACTCATGGGAGGCAACAGGAGAGGAGAGAAAATAACCACACAGGAGAAAATAAGATAAGCTGGAGGGCACCATAACACTGCTGCTGCCGCCGCTCCCGCCAGGCAACACAAAACTGGCCATGCCCAAACCAGCGGGAGTAAATAAAACAAAATCGAGAAATACCACCACTTTGCAACAAGCATCACACTGACATGGTGCTCAGCACTCCACGCTTCCCAACCAACATCAAAAATAATCTCTCACAAAACAGGCAGGGTGTGGGACAGAGTCTATGACGGCTGAACAAATGCAAAACTAAGGGGGTTGGAGACAGCGGCCACAGGATGAGCTCAAGCATCCTTCCAACCAACCAGTACACGCTCAACCCCATACTAAAAAAAGAAATATGTGTGCTGATGTAAATGCAACACCAAAACGGCTAAAACTGTTCTGTAACACTTACGTGCAGTGAAGCTCTGAACACACTGGAAAGGCAACCGTGAGTGCGTGGATTCCTAGCTTGATCAGACTGACACAATGGAGTGCAGTGGAAGATGGATAAAAGCATGGCACGACACAGACCATTTGTGTGATGGGAGCAAGAGGATACTGCCAAACCTATAAGACTCACAACATGGGACAGCAGCAATACATCGGAACGGGGGAAGGGGGGGGGGGGGGGGGGGCGCAGCTATTGTGGGTACTAGTCAAGCAACTAACAGGCATGCTCAGCTACAGGAAAAGGAAGACACGTGATCCTGGCTAGGGTGGGAAGGACCCCGGGATACAGCGCCACAGTGGCAGGTCACAACTACAATGGAACAACAGATGCAGGAGGACAATTAGTGATAGTTTGGCACGGAAAAAAAATGGTCAATTGCAAAAGGGCACATCTTCCGATACAATACGATTGCACAAAGGAAACCCTGAGGCAGCCATGAGGGGAGACCAGGAAAAGACCGCCACATACGAGAGCATTAAATAAAAGATACTAAGGACTTGTGGGGACAGAGCTAACAAAGATAATAATGGTTTCAATATGCATACTGGACAATTTCTCCAGGAAGACAGTATGTAGCTCAAGCGTGTGCCGCAACGGGGGTGGGTGTACCGTTTCACAGGTGGTGGGCTCGGGGAGATTGGCAATCCTGGACATAACATACACGCTGGGAATGCTGCTTAAACAAACACAAGGTATCAACCCGTGTATTCAGTTCAACACTGCTGTATCGCACAGCAGTGGGCTAGGGAAGAGATAATGGCCAAGGCAATATCAAAATTTACCTCGTGGGCAATGGGAGCGTGGGGAAAAGACCTTGTTCGCATTCCAGACAGTCCTCTGACGGTTAGGGGCAGGGAAAGGAAAGAAAGAAAAACAACTGTGTGGAAGAAACCAGGACAAGGTAAAGGGGGAGGGGACGCTAGTGCTGGCACACAGCCAACAAGACGGCCGTGAGAAAGAAAAGGCAACCGTGAAAAGCAATGAGACGTTAGGAAAGCCCACAAGACACAAACATGCACAACACGGTGCACACAGAAAATAACCTTAGCAAGCATACGGGGGTAACGTGGGATGAATGAGGGCCGAGCAAAGAAATAAAGCTGGGGTGGCAGGGTTCATGCAGACGGGGCACAATCACTGCCATGGGAGGTAAACGTGGCACATGTGAAAACTTGGACATGTTCTCCCATAGGCCTTCACCTGGGGAGGACACTGCGATTCGTGCGTTGCAAGAGGATACTGGAAAGCCAATTGCTACTGCCACAAAATGACACAGAGATTAGTCAAGATTCTGGGGCACTTAGGCTTTGCATAGTGCAATGCCATCAGGAGAAGCCATGACAGGCAGTGCAGACTCGAAGACATACACGATGAAATTAAGCAGTACACGTAACAAACTTACAGGGCTCAACTGACAAGGCAGCACTAGGGAAATCAGGATGGGTGAAAGGGGAAGGCCACGCACTGAGTGTTCATCAAGCTGCAATGAAAACATGCATGCCACTCTCTCAGCCATAAAGGTCACACATGCGCTGTCACCTTGGAAGGGTGGCCGGGAACAGACGATACAATGGGAACATGGCAGGACAGAGCACAAAGATGGCACAGCAAACACAACAGGTCACTTTTAAAGAGCTCACACTGACTGACAACAGAAATACACACTTGCCCATCTTCCACTACATTCCATTGAAATGGAGTGACAACAATTACGAAAACATTCAAAAAAAGGCTGGCGATATGAGTAAAAGGGACATTGCATACATTTGGATATAATCACAGACACCGATGCTGGACAAAAGATAGCACACACCATCAGTAGAGGGATATTGGATGGATCGTGCCTTAGGGCATGTGGCTGAAACCTGCACAACAAGGGGTGGGTGGGTGGGAACTGACAGGCTACAGGTCAGGCTGCACAGAGCATAGTGACTGCTTATGCATGCTTCGGTGAACAACATGTAGCAATTAAACCACAAGGTACCTCACAAACATTGATGGACACACAGCAATGCGCTACAAAATGAATGGACCACAAACATCAGTCGGGGCCGTGGCTGTGCTAAAGAGCAGACGGGAGAAAATTCACTGATCGGATGCAGTTGGGCAGCTGCCCAACTTCAACAACACCAGCATACGGCAGGTGAACGCAAGCACGCTGCGCTAACAGGAAGGGTGTTTCTGCAACCTAGAAAGAGGCCTATAGCTCCTACGACACACTCAGGTGAGTACTCTAGGGAGGGGAAAGTAGACAAACAAAATACACAGGAAAAAATGCGATAAGCTGGAGGAACCGTAGCACTGCCACTGCAGCTGCTGTTGCTGTTGACACATACCATGGAAATGGCCATGCAAAAATCCTTGGGGGAAAAAATGAAACAGAAACTTGTAAGACTGCCTGGCAAGCAGTACTCAGCAGGCAGGGTGTGGTTCTGGACACAGTCACAATGCAAAAATGGCTTGCTGTGTTCACCACGGTGATGGAAGTGGACAAAACACATTAAAGCATGGCACAGGGACTGCCAGGGCAGGGAAAACTATCTGACATGCACACACTGCCAAAGTAAACATAAACACTTGACATGCTCTTTAGGGACCTAAGCTTACTGACACACTGATGTGGGAACACCTCAGCTGAAGAGGAGACCATCACAGACAATTAGTGTAGTGACAAGAGGCTCCTGACAATCCAAGCACTGCCACCATGGAAAGCCCTGCACAGGAAACTCAAAATTCTGGGAAAATGATTCTTTCCACAGCACAACGCCAGCAGCTCACTGTGAAAGCAGGTGGAGGCTGTGACAAAGATACCTGAAGGGCGACAAGCGGCACAAACAACAAAAATGGCAAGCGTCACGAGACAGGGGACGACAACAACACTAAATAAAGACTGGAAAACAGACAGGGGGCAGCCAATGTGGGTGCTGGTCAAGCAGCTGGGGACCACCCATACTTGCCACTGACATCAGCTATAGGGAAAGAAATAGATCATCTGCAATTATGGTGGACAGGACACAGTAGAAAGTGGCACAAAGGAAAAGCACAAGTCACAAGGCCACAGGAAAGGCACCTAGACAGTTGCTGATAACTTGGCATGACAACAAAAAATAGTACATTGCAAGGCACCATCTTCCACCAAGTTAGAATGGGACAAAGGGAAAACTAACCCAGTCTTGAGGGGGGGGGGGGGGGCAGTAGAACATAAACACACTAAGGACTTGGGTGGAACATGGCTGACAAAGAAAAAAATAGGTTGTGCTATGGGAAACAGGGACACTTGGTAAAGAGAAACACTAGTGCTACACTGCAGAGAACACACACCATCAATTCAGGGATGAGGAGTGGACCATGAAGGAAGGCATGCAGGGGAACACTGAGCCACCAAGGGTGGGTGCTGCTGTTTGACAAAAGGCAGGAAGGGTGGGCATCTTGGACATCACGTGCAAACGCTGCCTTGCCTCTGCACAATTTCATGGAAAACATGCGGTACTTCAACACAACATCTCTCCATCCTTACATTCCAAAGAAGACCACTGACTGCAAGATGATGGGCTGAGGAAAAGAGAATAGGCAAAGCAATCGCAGGATTCAGCTGCTGGACAGCGGCAGCTGCTGTCAGCTGCGGGGGAGATAATGGCCTATGTCACCCCGCCACGAATCAGAGTCAAGAAGAGGACAGAATGGACTCATTAAACACAAGCTTCCTATAGCTGACCAGCTATGAGGACAACATGATCATACAGGTGAACAAAAAAAGAAAGCTGTGCTACCAACAAATGCACATGATCGCTACAGCAGTACATGGGGGGAATACAGGGTGACGTGAGCACTTGAGGAAGGGAACGGGATGTGCGACACAAGGGATGGGGGTGGGGGGGCAGTGGACATGAGGCACAAAAAATCTGCAGCTTTGGAACAGAAGCGGGAAGGTACCCCACAACTTGCAAGGACGTGCACCACCTATCACTTAGCGGCACTTACTGACTCCCAGGTGATACACAAAAAATAACCTTACTGAGCAGGCAGGAGGGCAGCAGTGTAAAGGACAGCTGTGTGGCTTGCAATTTTTATCACACTGAAAACACAAGCATGTACAAGGGCTCCAGGCTCTGGGTTCCTGTGTTCAATAGGCCACTACAAGGAGAGGATGGGTGGGAGCAGGGCATAGCAACTGCCAAGTAAGGTGAGGCTGGCACAGAAGATGGACACAATGGCAGAACAAACACAAACACACACACTCACACTCACACATGCTCACAAACTTTGCGTTGCATGACTACACATCCATGGATGGTGGACGGGAGGGATAGGGTAAACCTGAGATGGGATTCACATGCTGGACGGCAGCTGCCATCGTGGCTGGGGAGATGAGGTTGTTGTCCGCCTGCTGTGCAACAGCCTTCACAGGCACTTTCCGCAACTACCGGCTGTGAAGAGCCCATGAGGATACAGGTCAGGAACAACCAGGGGTTATGCTACCCCGAACGCTGCTCTCATGACATTCACAGGACAGTCAAAATAGGGGGCGGTACACACCCATCCAAACACTCATGGGAGGGAACAGGAGGGGAAGAAAAGGATATGCGACAAGGGGTCGTGATGCTGCTCTTAGCACACGACCCTGAGGTGATTGAGCATGCAAAAAAACAAAAGCAAAACAAAACAATGGGCAGCCGTACAAAGGAGACAGGAAACAAGAAAACACCATGACTATCAGGTATGTGCACCACCTTCACACAGCAATCAGTAGTTAATGATTACCAGGTCAAACAGAAAATACCATCTGTGAGCATGCAACGATGGATGGCGCGGAGTCAAACACGTATGAGAAAAAAATTTCAAGGTGGGGGGAGGGGGCAGGGTGGACACAGGATTGCCTCAAGCTTTGGACTCATTCCAATACTCACTCAACAGCATACACTTCAAAGACAAAGTAAAACACTTCACCACAACACACCCACCCACAGTTTAAAATACTGTGAAAGTTGTGTGAGTTTCAGTTTCACACATAAAAATGGATTCTGCTCTGGCATGCTTGCAAAGTCATTATGCTCATGAAACAGCTAAGGATGGGAACGTGGCACGCAGATTCCCGGGCTACATAAAAGAAGCTCAAACGAAGGGCACGTCACAAAAAGAGACACACACTGAGGACAATACACATATCATACAATGGCCATTTAGGGACTTTGGGTTGTTCACAATGCAAGGAACGTGGGCTTAGCTGAGGACACCACACATGCTACTAGTAGACAATTCGCAGGATAACGGGAAGAGAATGCTAACGGCCCAGGTGCCACTACAATCTGGGACTGCACATCCATATCAACACTATAGGCTGATTCTGCTTGGCAAGGTGCGGCAACAGCAGCTGCCCATTTGAGTCAACTACAGGCAAGGGGGGGATACCTGTGGGACTACAAACACTCAAATGCCAGACTTCAAACACTCCCGGGACAGGGGAAGCACTTGTTGCTCAGGACAGGAGAAATGGTCAAGCTATCAAGAAAAATTGCCACACACAGTGCCACAGCTTTCACTGCACCTGCAGAGCAACAACCAGCCCATTAAGATGCAGCCCATCACAGCCGGGAGCCGGGCATAATTGCCACTCATCTCAGCTATAGAGAAATGGGGCAGGGGGATAGTCTTGGAGTGAAGAAGGCTGCAGGAACATAGGATACAGCGGTATGCTACACATAACACAGGTAGGATGGCACAGAGGCTGCGGTAGGGCGGACAAAAATTTAAAAAAAATAAATCACTGCCACTAGTCGAGTGCAATGAAGGAAACATTGAGTGAGCCAGGCATGACAACAGGAACACACCGCCAATCGATATACTATGGGAAAGACGTTAAGTGAGAAATCAGGTGGGAGATGACTCTGCAACAAAATGATGCTTCCGGCATGGGTGAGGGGGGTGGTGGACACAGATTAGGGATACACGTTGCAAATACACAATTGTGGAAATGTCCTGGACCGTACAATTGGAAACAGCAGGGACATCCTTTCATGGAATCAGAGCAAGTGAGCACACTCCAACCGATGGGACTGCAGATGAGGGGACATGCTCATAGGTCAACCCAGAGTGAGGGATGCTGGAAAACAAAGCGCACGTGATGCATGCGTTCCACACGTACAACACGGACTACTAGGACTGAACCCAGAGGCTACACATCTCTCCTGCAAAATGTACACTGATTCGGCTTACATTAACCGGCATCTGCAGCAGCTCACCCGCATAAAAAACTGTGCACCGTGGAAGGTGGGGGGAGGGTTGTGGAGTACCAAGAAGAACATTTCCAGGACTTGCAATAAATACAGGGAGGGAGAGGGGGAAGCTGGGAAAAATGAGATAAGGCATGCTGTACCAGTCAAAAAGGACACGTGCACTTATTCACTTGCTTTGATACAGCTGCAGGGCAACAAGCAGACCCTCAACATGCGCCGTCTATGCCAACAGCTGATGGGGGAACAGCCTACTGCACATGGTGTCACAAAAAGGATGCCACTTCTTCAAGGCGTCACAGAAATGAAAAGCACACACCGATGAACTTTTGTAAGACACCAAAGTTGAGATACGCACAAGGTGTGTGTTTGTGTGTCTTTTCATTGTCTCCCATCCATTGACAGACCAGCCACCGCTACTCCAATATTTGATTCATTGAAAAAAAATAAAATTAAGTGCTAACGAGCCACCTCTTGTGCTAAATATTTGACTAAAAGTGAGGTTCCATAAACACTTGGGGATGGGGGCACATGGACACATATAATACACTTCTCACAGCCAACATTACTTCATTCTTACAGCTACCAAGACGTGGGGTTGAACCAAAACCGCTTTGGATCAGTGGATACAACGTTGGCCTGCAGAGCACACTGAAACATCGCAGGTTCGATTCCACTCAAACACATGTACCTTGGCTGCGGCCAAATCCCTGCTACGGGGTGTGCAGGAGGCAGCTCACTTTCTATACCTATCCTTTCCTCTCTGTAAAAAAATCTATAAAAAAGATTTTTAAAAATATAACACGTGGGGTTGATACCAATAAGGAAGCAGCAGCTGGACACAGAGAAGGGGGGGGAGGGACAAATCTTTGCTACTCTTGCCGATAATGTGCAAACCCTCAAAGAGCAGCAGAACATGAGCAGTAACAGATACTCATTTCATCACCGTTTAACATCTCACTGCACTGCAAACTGCTACCGTTGCATGAGGCAAACACTGTACATGCATACACACCCACAATTATAGGCTACAGACTGGCCATGACACCTTGAGAAATCAATAGGTGATTTCATTCGCCTTCCCTACATGGCTTCAATTGTGATAGACAGGACGGGGTGGGGGTGGGGTCACACCGGGAATAACAGTGACACATGAGTGCACAAGGACAAACCACAACCGGTTTGAAATAACAAGGGGACAATGAATGGGACACAATAGACATCAACGCTGAATGACTGACAAACGGATAACTTCTAACAGGGATACGCTGTGTCAGGGAATGTTGCATGCAGGGCACATTTGGCACCATTTCATTCTTTGGAAAGGAAAGGGGTCCATAAACTTGGCTGCAAAACACAAACACAACACCTTCAAATAATGACTTCACACACTTGTAAAATGTCCTCTATGCTGTATCAGAAAAAAAATATTGAACAATGCCTTTGTGGAAATGCAATAGAAATGAGATACGTGGCTGACTGCTACCCAATGTGTTGGAGTAAACATTTCACTAACTGCAGGGAAATGGAGGCACTCTGGGAGCAGCCACATGTGGTACAAGCACAACAATGGCAACGAGACAGTGCACTACCTACAGCAGCTGAAACAAGGCAGGCAGGCAGGCAGGCAGGCAGGCAGGCAGGCAAGAAAGTAGGAATATATCTATTCAAGGGAAGGAAAAGGGAAGACACACACAACAGGAGCATGGAAGCCCACATTAACCTCACATATACTATCAGTTTGCTCTCTGGCAAATACTGACACTTGGCACGCAGGTAACAAGCTAAATAACATCTTGGGGACACATGGCTTACACGGGTATCACATTTACACAGCATGGAACAATAACATGGACACGGTACGAGGAGGAAAGGCACTCGCTCTACAAACATTACACAAACAACACAAACAGATATCTCATACAAAGAAACAAAACTGCACAATGACAAACAAATGCTACCAAAACATGAGTATGGGGATGCGGAACGGCAGTCTCACACAATGCTTTTCCATCTTCTCTTGAAAAACGCCGGCCGGCATGCTTGAGGTCCGCCGAAGAACATGGGACATTGTACAAACATCGATGACATCACAAAGCACGCTATGCCCTCAGAAACAACACTATGCTCACGTACTGAGTAACAAAGTTCCACAACCAGTACACACAAGTATCAGGGATTCGTGGGGATGGCCGCACACATTCACAGCAGCCACAAGCACAGGTTTCGCAAGGAAACATCAACGTCCATGATGCTGGGGCTCACATACATTCCAAACAGACTTCCGTGATGACAAGGGAACTACACGACGAAAACTGCAAGGCTCGGGTCCCTCCGCGACAACGGCGACATCGCTGGCGAGGACGCACACAGCAGCAACGGCAGACGCCTTAAAAAAAAAAAAAAAAAAGGATGTTAATTGTACCCATCACATGAGCAGCACCAGAACACTCGAGATACACTAGGGCGGGCCATCAATGAGCCAAAAACACCAATGGGGTAAAGGGCACTCCGAGGACAGAAAATGACCACACAGGGAGCAGCACGGCGGACGCACCGCGGGCCTAACCGTGTCTGCGGCCATGAGACAGGGCTTCAACCGGTTTCTGCTTTACAACAACTACATGACCCACCTCTTGGACAAACTACAGGCCAGGACCGGCATGAACGGAGCTCCATCGCCCTCGGTATCATTGGGATATTGCCCTTATACCTCATATTCCGTTAGGGAGCCTCTAGCCTCTGAAACACATCTTACGTCTTCCATTAAAGCCATAAAGACTACCAACAAACAACGTCATGCACGCTGCCTGACCGCTACGGCAGTGTGTGCTGTGTTCAACATCGCTCAATTCTTCGCTCACCTCTTCCTGTCCTGCTTCCCCTTCTATTACATGATAAAGGGCAGCTTCCTACTATACAGCACTTCCAATGGGGCTCAACTGCTCTACAAGTGCATCCTCCATCCGATCTTCCACTCACGGAGAGACAATGTGCTCTACCGCTTCAAACAAAAAGACAAACACCCCGCAGATGCCGTCGAAAAAGCCATCGTGAATTGACTGGAGTGACAGAAACAAGACCGAGCACCTAAACCATCCAGCTGCGTTAAGACTTTCTGCACTACGCACCTTTTGGTACAGCTTCAGTTTGTGATGGGGACTGTCAGATCAGCATTTTAATCTTGCCTTGAGAACAGTTTGGCATATGTCAAATAATTGAATGTGCCCAAAGATTGCTTGGCGTTTACTCTCTATACACATGGAGACCATTTTAACAAGAAATGCAATGCAATGCAATGTAATGCAATGGAGTATGCAAAACTATGCAAACTACATTTTGCCTATGAACAGGCAATCTTTCAACGTACGACGGCAAATACAAACTTAAAATGCCATATCCCAACAAGCTTTGGGCTCTCTCAAATCGCATTTTCTCTCTGCTCTTCAAAGGTCCAACACATGCAATATATAACTTTTTGGTAAATGTTGTGCATGGAATTGTACATACATGGAGAGAAATGTGCTCATTGCAACGTCATGACGCTCATGACCACCTGCACAGAGCTGCGGCTTATGCTGTGCTGGTGTGATCGCATAAGACAGTGATACTGTCTTGTGGCCTTTCATAATATGCATACAAGCTTTACATTTGTCTGCTTTTCAGATTGTACAATGGAAATCATCCCTGCTTTCACCCTCAGTCAGTGCTCGCTCACATGTTGCTATACTATTGCTACTTTCCCATTATTTAACACCAACAGAAAATAGCCGAAACCGGTTTGGCTCAGTGGATACAGCATCAGCCTGCAGAATGAAAAGTCGCGGGTTCGATTCCGGTCGAGGCATGTACCTTGCCTGCAGGCACATCCCCAGTAGGGGGTGTGCGAGAGGCAGCTAGCTGATCCGTGTTTCGCTCTCATCGATGTTTCCCACTTTCTATCCCTCTCCCTTCCTCTCTGTAATAAATCAACAAAATATATTTTAAAAACATTAAAAAAAAAAAAAAAGGAAGGACCTCCCAGAGATTTCCATGCCTCGGATTGCACGTATTTTCTTCTTTTTATCAGTACCTAGCAGGACATGATAATCAGGACACAAGGATCTAAGAACACTTCTGGAAAAATGAAAGCAACTTTGGCAGAACCTATAGCCTGCTTGCTAGTGGTCAAGTATAACCGTCTTTACCTTCTTTCACTGGCCTTCCTTTAAGGTCAAGCGCATGACGACTCCTACTTTGCAAGTCACAGTCATTTCTACTATCTTCAAAACACTTCATCTTTAGCCTTTGTTGGTTTTAATACATTGCACACAACTACAGACTCGACGTACACAACAAAAAGTGTCTCCCTCCGTACCTTCATCGGCTAACTGCCTTACGCACATTCTCACGCCTTAGCTGGCCTTCACAGACTGACTTCTGCACCAACAATACTGCAGGGTTCTTCTCAATCACACTCAACTGACTCAAGAGTAAAACAAAACTACCGAGGCTAAATACCAGGCTCTAAATATTTTTAAGGAAAATAAACATTTCTCATTATAATAACAATAACATCAAAATGATATCTCATTATATAATAAATATTAAACATTTCAAAAATAGGACACAGGGAGGAGAAAGTGGTGGCGGAATACGCACATATGTCCTGAGTCTTCTCACGCAGCAGATAGGGGGAGCGGGTGAAACCAGTAGAATACAGCTTGAATTGCCAAAGGAGACACAGATGATAACACTCTTTGCAGATGGGAAGGGCACAGATTCTCCTGGATAAAGGGAAAATAAAAAATATAGCCAAAACCGGTTTCCATCAGTGGTAGGGCGTCAGCCTTTGGGCTGAAAAGTCCCGGGTTCAATTCCAGTCAAGGACATATACCTTGGCTGCAGGCACATCCCCAGTAGGGGGTGTGCAAGAGGCAGCTGATCCATGTTTCTCTCTCATCCATGTTTCTAACTTTCTAGCCCTCTCCCTTCCTCTCTGTAGAAAATCAATAAAATATATTAAATATATAGATGCAGTACAATATGCCACACCTCTGTACTCACAAGGTCAGGGAGAAACTATAGAGCAACGAGCCGCGTCCATGGGGATAGGCAAAGCGTTTCTCTGTGAAAAAAGGGTCCACGGGATTGTGGGAGGTAGTGGACTTGGGGATGTGAAGTCACTGGCAGCCCTAAGGATTGCCGGCACTCCGCTTTCTTTCGGCAAGAGACAAGATTGCAGGGACGCTGTCCCTCCTCGCAATGGGGCCTGCACCTTTCTCCACTGAACCTAGTTCCTAGGACCTTTCAGGTAAAGACAATTATCTGTGGCTGAGGTGCAGGACATCGGGTGGCTTTGTGGAATCTGAGGAGAGTAACGGGCGGGCGGTCAAACAGAGGTGGGATAGCCAGTCTGGTGCTGAGTCAGTCACATCCAAGTCGCTTCCACGTTTTCTGCTGAGAGATAGCCCCTCCCCCTAGTCTCCAGCCAACCGATATAGCCAAACCCAGATGACACCCTGAATACACCAGAGAATCTGATTATTCCCTGAGGACACAGGAAAAGTGTGCCTTGCATTGCTCAAAGTGCAGGGTGCTGCACTTCAAAGAACCAAAAGGGTCCTCTTCTGCCTATTGGAAATTTTAAGGAATTACTTTCTTCCAATAAGAATAAAGCAAAATTGGGACACTCATCTCCACACCTGCTGACCTCAAATGACCTCGGTTGTGCCGATCAAGCTCTCAGACCTTCATCAACTAGCTCAAGAAGGGAGCTACGCTGCATTACCTAGCCCAGGAGGAGGACAGATTGCACCAGTAGCATCATCAACAAAAGAACCTGGGAAGCAAACCAATTGGATCTACAATTCGAACATTAGAGGAAACTGTGGGGACACAAAACAACAATTATCTAAGGAAAGAAAAAGAGGAAGCACCAGAAAGGCACTTAAATTATATTGAGGCTAACAGCTTATCACACAAACAACTATGGTCCTAAACAACACTCATAGATAATAAAACCAACACAGACGATTGGCTCACTTAGGAATGCCGCACAAAATTAAAATTAAATTCTTTTTCAAGGATTGGAAATCCTACAAGACAATCCTTAGTCAAAATCCACATAACAGGACCCATCAATGACAATACCTTCTCATCAAAGATGTCCGTTTGCACGAGGAATTGCCAGTGCTAAAGGAAAACAACCACATTTATAATGTAAGACACCACAGAATGCCATGAACATGCATCCTCATTCCATAACTCAGGGACAAGAAGGAACACATACGCACCTATCTCCACACAGCACCCACTACACCACAAACTACTTCTGAAAAAAATCACTAACCCAATATAGACTTCTTAAAAATAAAATCACAAGGACATTGGGGGCTACATTGCCTCCATAAAAATAGGCTACGCAAACATTCAACAAAATATACAGACATCTGGAGACACACGCATGGCCATCCATGGTATCCAGCACACAAATAAAAGCCATAAACAACATCAAATTTTAATTCACATTTTATGTTGTTATTTAAATAAATGCTTCAGCCGCCAGCCAAAAAAAAAAAAATCACACCAGGTAAATCCTGCATTAACAGGCATGAAACCAGTTGGCATCACTGGGGAAAGCAAACGTAGGCCTGTGGACTCGGGAATCCAGGATTCCATTTGGATCAAGGCCATGTGCCTTGGTTACTGGCACATCACAGTTGGGGGGTGGGGGTGTGCAAAAGGCAGCTCATCCATGTTTCTGATTTTCTATCCCTACCTACCCCTTCCTCTCAGTAAAAAGAGCCAATAAAATATATCTTAAAAAAATAAAGTAGCATGAAACGCAAAAACAATCAGGCAAGACAAAGAAACCACTTTACAACACCTCTCCTCATAAACACATGGTCACTATAAGGGAAAAAAAATCATCCAAAAACAATGATGCGGGGAGAAAAAACAATCAGTCCCCCTACCTTGGAATATCCTAAAAATTCCTAATAATTGGGGGAGGGGGTGGCCTGGGCAAAACTACACCTGACTTCATGGCTCCTTCAACATCTCAAAATACATTGCTCTAACTACCTATATTGCCAGGGCCACAGCACAAAAATCAAAGCGTTTAAAAGAAACTCTGCTCCTACAAAAAAAAATCGGCAAAATGCAATTGCGCTCATTTTCCTCTCCATTCTACTAAGTGATCAACTGCTAACAATCACCGACGGAACACATTTCTCTGGATGGACCACATTTCTATGCGTGACACACTGCTCTCAATCACTAACAAAACAACTCAAACACACCCTCATACTTATGTTCAGCCCTGCACTCACTACCATGGAGCAGGAAATAACACAGGCCATGGAAACACTTTCTACAATTACATCACATTCAATCTGATCATTTCGGGGGCATTTCACAGCAACAACACAGTTATTTGGGGGTCTTTAGGGTCCATGCATCAACACCTTACTGCGCCTTCTCAGGCACCAGGGAAGGAAGGACAACAAATAACAACTATGGCTAACACATGGGCACACAGCAGCAACGTTGGGGAACATTTCTTACACACGACACTCACACCCAATACATGAATGATATACTTTTACCTTGCACCACATTCAAAAAATATCAAAAAGGACAACATCTTCCTCCATCACGTGACAGCTAACAAACGAGGGCACAGCGCAAGGGAAGAAAACATAGCAATTGTTCTTTGAAAAAGGAAAATACCTACCACATCTCATACCACATTACAGGAAACAAGCTGCACACACACAAACAAACACTCTGAAAAAAGGACTAGACAAAACCCCTGATGAAAATCTGACACCTAGGCATGAAGACAGTAGCATGGAGTGGGGTGGGGGATTGGGTAGACAGGAGCTATGTGGAGAGAGAAAAAACAAACTCCTGTAATAATCTCAACGATAAAGACTTTTTTTTTAAGGTCCCCGGTGTGGAACATACTACAACAAACACAATTCACTTCTTCCTTTTCCCCTAACAAAACAAGAGCAAGGATTCACAATGTCTGGGTTAAGAAACATGGGAATAAACTGAGAAATACAGCACATTGCAAGCAGCATATTCCACTCCAATCAGAAACTATACACTCAACAATTCATCAGCGGATCACGTGGCACTCATTCTCTTACTCCTTCTGGAGAATACTTGAAGACATATCAACGCAACAGACACTTCCTCAGCGCTACACTGCCATCTTAGCAAATAATAACACTCTCCAAAACTCTTATCCATTTTAAACTCTCATCATTCTTGACCATACCTTTAGAATAGATGAACATATCCAACAAGACCCGCACTGAGAGGCACACCTCCAATACAAGGGCAAACAGCAAATTCAAGATTCAGTGACTTTGCCTGAAAGAAAGCAACAACAGAAATTACAATGGCAGACTTCATGTGACACAGTGTGAAACCAAAACGTACAGTACTGTATCCAGGGTGAGGCTCACATGCACACACGGGACCCCACGCAAGGCTGTTCATGCCCACAAACACCTCCAAGAGATCACCACAGCTCCCTTAAATACATGGCACCATTCTTCTGGGAGGAATGGAAGGAGGGGGAAACGCACCCAAAAGGGTACACAATGTTATCAAAACATCACATTAACAAAAGCTGCCCTGAAGAGCTGCTTATCTGCACCGCACCACACCCACCATATCATTACGACCACAGGTAGACTCCTAAACAGGATCTGGGTCATCTGCATTTGGACTCACACCTACAAGAATTAGAAAAAAGAAAGAAATACAAGCCTCAAGATACATCCATGCAGGTAAAAATGAAAATTGAACAATCCCTAACATCAAAGTTTCTTAATCCGCTCCCCTACCTCCATGCCTCCCTACACCCTTCCTCCCACCCCGTATCCCAAAACCTACAATACTCCTACAAGTCAATGGGGAAAAGAGTGCCCACGGTGTTTGAATGAGGATTTTTAGAAAATAATTACGGGGGGGGGGGGGTGTTATGAATGCAGTTTTGTGACACAGGGACAGGGACACTACAACGCTCAAAAGGAAGGGGGAAATAGCTCACTCAGTGTAGCTGCAAAAAGATAGGTACTCGGCCCACCTGTTGGACATGGGCCACAGAGACATTGAGAAGCCAATCAAGCACATGTAAGAGTGCCCTGGGTCCCACCCTTTCAATTCCGCACTGGGCCAAACCTGTTCCTGACCTTAAAAGGTGTCTCAGTGCACCGCAAGGCACCTTTTCTCCAGGACTGTTCTCCAAGGGAGACCAGGAGGCGGTCCGGCTGGGTCCATCTTCTCTCTCTGCCCTGGGTACGGCTGGGTGCTTTCTCGCCCTCCGCTGAGCCCTGTCCCCTCCCCTCAAAGGTGCCTTCACCCAGCACATGAGCTCTTTCTCCCTTGGGAATGGTCTTCTCATCAATAAAGTCTGTATCCTGGTACCCTGGTCTCTGCCCCATCGGTTTCATCTTTCACAAACATCGTGCAAAAATGCCCCTACTTGAAATACAACTAAACTAAACTAAAAAATAAAAAATAAAAAAGGGTGCAGGGATGACCAACTGCTCGTAGCAAATCTGTACCAAACTCTAAACTCAAAAGCCATACTACCTCAAAACACTTGCTTTCAGCAACTCCACTCTACAGGGGACCTTTAATTCTCACACTGTCTCCTTCACTTCAACATAACCTAAGTCATCAGACCCTACATTTTAAAAATCACCTCCAAGTGCAACAGTCATGTACTCACTCCTTGCTCTTCTCTAACACCACATCAAAGGTTCTCGCAAGTCCTGCAGAAATAAAAACAAAACACATTCATAGTTATTGCATCCTTGCCTTTGGAAGGGAGGAACATTTTTTTTAAATAAGTCCATCAATTCTACAAACACTTCCCCATCCCAGCATCCAGTCCCCGCTACCCTCCAGGCTGTGATCAAAGTCATTAACTGGGACAAATTTAGCTGAAAATACCTTTTTGGGAATAAGCCTACTCCTGGGAATTTCAAGGCAAGACTTGCAGATAGCCTCACGGACACTCGGACCCATCCCACCTTCCTTCCAACGGCATCACAAGCAATTGGCACAAGGCCAATACAAGCATTGTCCACGGGAAAACACTTCCAGAAGCAGTCAACCACAGAAATCTGAAAGCTCCATCTTCCCTCAAAAAGCTGACACACTAAAAAATGCTGCAATGGACAAGGACTGGGGAAGGACGAAAGGAGGGAAGGAAGAGGAAGGGGAAGGGGAGGGAAGGAGAGGGGAGGGGAAAGGGAGGGAGGAAAGGAGGAAGCGGGAAAAATAAAAAGATAACATAAGGCTGAAAAACTTTCCCCAGCCTGATTATCAAAGACTATTACAATTAGACTGAATTAAGGAATCTTTTTCAACAACAAACGAGGACAAACGAGGTCACCTCACCCTAGTGTGGACAGGAGGATGCCCTTCACAGCACCTGGAAACCACAAAGCACAGCCCTGTCCTTGTGCCACAGGACTCAACCTCCCAGTTCCTTACACATGCCTCACGGCATGGGACAGGCTCTGTCTGGACAAACTACCCGACTGGAGACTGTGCCCTGACACATCCAGGGAAAGAAACAAGGAACGAGATGCCACCCAGCTACAAGAGCACAAACAAACCTTTGCCCTTCCTCCCATTCAAACTGCCTACTATCATGCAAATTGAAACAACTGCCACACCCACACCACCAGGCACCCCGGGCCTTTCCAAAATTCCAAGCCCCCTTTGCATACCTGCGGGCCTTTACCGACCTACACCCGCCTTTCCTCTCAATGGCCCAACCCCACCTCCCTTTCAATAATGCCCTAGGGAACCACAGCCCTTGCATATCAATAACAACTTCCACACAGAGACTTCTTTCCAACAATCGATAAACTCTCCTCTGCCAAAATTATCCCTTTCTGCTTCTCCTTTGCAAGCAACTGCCTCATGGTCAGCTGAAAAATACAATGGTTGCACAACACAAGCACAACCAACACACTTATGGGACTCATTACCTTAACCAACAACAAAAAACATTTAGTGTCGAAAATGCAGTCAGAAACATTACATCTGAAAAGCCCAGGTGTATCCTGAACATCATCAGCAAATGCTTCAGATGGCCAGAATACACACCACAATACACAACACCTAACTACTTCCAATGGAAAGGACATAGCACACACATTGAAAAATTAAAAGCTTGCACAACAAATCTCACTGTCTGATCACTCACAGATGGCTGGACCTGCTCCCGCTACAGGCTCACTTCATAGCCCCCTCACTGGGACCCATGGCTCACCTCAGCTCTCAACACCACAACACACCGCTCGCATGCTATCCCTTACCTTAGACTTACATCTGCCTCACTGCTCACTTCACATGTTCACTGACAATCACGGGTGCTCTTCAAGCACATGGTCATATACAATCTTGCTCTAAATACAAAAAGGACTCGAGAGAACACAACAAAGCAAAGGAAACACGTCAAGCACCTCCACAAAGAACATGGACAGTAAAGAAAGACGGGGGGGGGGTGCTTGGAAAAAAAAAACATTTGAGGGACGTGAGGTACAGCAATGACCATGATGAACTCACAGTCATGCCACAAACACATCCCAAACACATACCTTCTACCAGCAATAACCTCATTTTGCAAACAAGAAACCTGTGCCTCTTCCTTCCCTGCATGCACATTAGCATCCGTGACAAAAGACCCCAAGCATTTTCTCCTTCAAAATCCTGCCAAGAACTCCCAACTACTATGCAGTGCCATGCTGCCCTTGCTCTCTACAAATAGCATGTAAACTGCCTCATGCTTCCTTCCAAATGACCAATGCTTGTGCTCAAGGAAATCAAATGCAAACATAAACATGGAAACAACTTAGGAGACTAAAGTCAAACTGACAAACAATACACAAAGGCTAGCACACACTTTCTGACTCAGTATCCTCAGAAACATTCTTGGGAGCCTTTTATTAACTCGCTGCTTTTGCAAAACACTCTGCCATGGCAATACCTGTTTTCCTGACCACTCCAAAATCAAACAGGGCCACACACAAACAAGGGACCCGCTTCGCCGAAGGAAACAAACAGAACACGACTTGACAATCTAACTTCCCCATTCGGAAGGATCGCAAAAGGACTGAAACTGTAGGGACGACCACTAAAACCTATGAGCTAAAAAAAATAGAGTGAAAGATAAAAATCTTAAAATCCCCTGACTGACACAGCAGCAAAAATGCTTCAATGGACATCTCTCCTCAGACATCCACGCTAAAACGTACCTTGTCCACTACGATTACAATTACACAACAAAGATGGCGCACAGAAAAAAATATCCAGGAATGCAGACAATAAGCTCTACAGAATGGAAGTTTAAAAAGTTATTTTATACATTTTAACTCAAAGTATGAGATGGGCATGGGGGATGTGGCAGAAAACAAACCACAGAAACATCTGGGGTGGGCGATAAAGGAAAAAATAACCTTAGGTGGTCCGAGACACTTAAGAATAAACCATTCACAGGATCACAATAGCATTTCTGTTCCGACAGCCAGTTCTGTTCTGCCACAGGGGGCCGGGGCTGTGCACTCGGGGGGCCGCAGAAAACAAGCTTCAAAAGGACAAGGACAATTCACAACTAGGTCCTCTCAGATGCAAAAGGACAATGCCACCGATAAACATGCAAATGGAACGTCCTCAGGAGAAGAATTAAACTCCTTTGCATTTCAAGGTTTATGCTTAAAGGCCATCCTTGGGCCTTAATTTAGATCTCTTCAGTTGGGCAAGTGCCAAAGCAGCACTTCCCGCACTTATTCAGGGAAACCTGCCTGCAAACAATACACACAGGAAACACATCCACGAGTCACCATACTACAGACACCACGTCTGCTTTCTCCTAATACAAAATGCTCAACGCGCACACCTCAGGGACTGAGTCCAAATCAGCTCTCAATCCTCGAATTAAAACCACATCCTGGGGGCGGGGGGGGGGCGGGGGCGATAGGGAATACCAGCATGTCCAATGTGAGCAAACAAATAATTGTACGAACCTTACATATACCACACAAACCATGAGAGGTATCTACCACAGGTGCTGAAATACATGGGGACATCACCTCTCAAGGCCAACACTCAGTCCAGGATAACAGCTGCACATTCTTCACATAGGAATACAATACTGTTCTCAATGAATCACACACTATAAATAAGCCTCCCCACCTCACACATCATCAATTGCCATTTCATATAACCAAAACACAAAAACGTCGTGACATTTGGGCATACTCAGCTCCGTTCCAACACAGGGTCACCGCAAGCCTCAGGGGACATGACAAATAACACAACTTTCGCCTTAGCAATACCTCTTCTGGGGGGCGCTCACAAATTACACACTTTCACACACCCCATACAAAGGGGCACATCTGCCCTCGGTGTCCACTGTGTATCCTCACAGCATGGATGATGTAAAAGTCTCACCAGCAAAAAAATTATACAAAAACATTTCTCCTCCATCACCGAGGAATGGGCGACACCTGCTGAGGAAAACGGGCAAGGACTTTACAACTGCAGTCCTCTCAGCACCATGGACAGACACACAATGACTCTCACAAAGGTTCCAGGAGCAAGTTGACAACAGTGGGTTGCGAGGAGTTTGCTCTCCTCCATCATTCCATTACAAAGAACACGTGTTCTGTTGTAATGTACCACCATCTTAGAAAGAACGCCTCAAAAACTCGAATTATGGAATCATTTATTAAAAGCCGGCGGCTAAAGAGGGAGTGAAAGCGCTCCAAACCTCGCAGCTAAGAACAGCTTGCCACATCTGGCTTATATTGCCAAAACAGCACAAAGGTATCCATTACATCTTTGGGTCTGCAATGAGGAACCTGTTTCACGAAAATCACTTTTACAGAATCCAAACTGAGCAAGTTAGTTACCTAAAGTATCGAAGAATCACGGAAACAACAGAAACGCATTATCTGGGACCACCTGGGAAATTTAGAATAATTGTGCTGTCCACATTCTGAGGTCAATGAGTCAACAGGAGTCAACAGCAGGAATGTAAAATCTGTAGCTATTGAGACAATTTAGGGTATGTTCTAATTACAGACAGCTATATGTAGCTTCTGACACAATTTAGGATAATTGTCCTGTCCTGGTTCCTAGAAGAATGTGCTTCCATGACCAGTGAGATCACAATCAATGGGATAATCAAACCAGCATCATCAATGGAGCATTCAATCATACATAAATAACTTCAGTAAATCAAAACAAATTCCTGTTGTTCTAGCAAACAAACAAGTACAGAACCAAAACAGTTTCTACCGGAGATGATTGCTAACATACTTCACATGCAAACTGCCTCATGTTTCATTATAAATGAACAATGCTTATGTTCACAGAAAACAAAAGGAAACCTAAACATGGAAACAATTTATGAGACTTTACTGAACTCAAACTGTCAACACACAAAGGCTAGCACACACGCTCTCTCACTCAGTTTCCTTAGCAACATTCAAGATAGCATAGCATTAACTCACTGCCTTTTCAAAAAAGTCTGCCATTGCAAGACCTCTTTCCGTAACGACTTCCAATTCAAACAGGGCCACACACAAACAAGGGAACTGCTTTGCCAAAGGAAAACAACCACAATACGACTTGACACACAATCCAAATTCACCATTCTGAAGCACTACGAAGGAACTGGGACTAGAGGACCGACCACAGAAACCTATGAGCTAAAAAGAAGAGACAAAACATACCAAAAAAAGAGAAATTTATAGATAGGACAATCTCAGGGCACCGTTTCTGCAGGATAAAAATCTCACAATGCCCTGACTGACACAGCGGCAAAAATGCTTCAGTGAACATCTCTCCTCATACCTTCACGCTAAAAGGTACCTTGTCTACTGTGATTACAATTACACAACAGATAGGACGCACAGACAGAAGAATATCCAGGAATGCAGACAATAAGCTCTACATAATGGCAGTGTCAGTTTACCAAGTTATTTTATACATTTTTACTCAAAGGATGACATGGGTATGGGGGAGGTGGCAGAAAGTGAGGAAAAAACAAAACAAAAAAAATCTGGGGAGGGAGAAAAAGAAACAAATAGCCTTAGGTGGTCCGGGACACTTAAGAATCAACCATTCACAGGATCACAATAGTAGTTCTGTTCTGACAGCCAGTTCTGTTCGGCCACAGGGGGCCGGGGGCTGTGCCCTCGGGGGGCCGCAGAAACCAAGCTTCAAAAGGATAAGGACAATTCACAACTAGGTCCTCTCAGATGCAAAAGGACAATGCCACCGATAAGCATGCAAATGGGTCGTCCTCAGGAAAAGAAATTAAATTCCTTTGCATTTCAAGGTTTATGTTTAAAGGCCATCCTTGGGCCTTAATTTAGGTCTCTTCAGTTGGGGAAGCGCCAAAGCATCACTTCCCGCACTTATTCAGGGAAACCTGCATACAAACAATACACACAGGAAACACATCCATGAGTCACTGTTATGCCCAGATTTCATGATCCCCAAAAACCACCAGGGAGCCCAAATCAGCTGCAATAGCATAGAACTTTATTCAAACCCGATTTGTCCCTCAACCTTCATCTGGCATAGCAGTGAGGCGAGAGAGCGAGCCCAGCAAGAACAATAGGTTATAAAGGGTTGGTCATATGGGTTACAGAGATAGCCTTATTAGGTGAGGGTTTTTCAGCGGGGGTCTCACAGTACAAGAATCAGTGAGTGACCCGTACTTTAGTTATGCCTTATTTGGACCTAAGCTATGTCCTTGGGCCGCATTGGTTCGCTCAGGCAGTGGTTGGGGGAGTCAGGATATTCCTGGCACCACTGTGGCCACTCCCAGCAGGGGGAAAGGGGAGATAGGCTGACCAGCCCCTCAAGATGGAGGATAGTCCTTTGTCCTTTCATTACCATACTACAGACACCACATCTGCTTTCTCCTAATATAAAATGCTCAACGCACACTCAGTCCTCGAATTAAAACCACATCCTGGGAGGCGGGGGGGGGGGGGGGAGACATGAGGAATGCCTACATGATCAATGTGAGTGAACAAATCATTGTACGAACCTTACATACAACACACAAACCATGAGAGGAACCTACTTCAGGTCCTGAAAAACCTGGAGATGCAGCCTGGGTGGGGGAGTGGGGGCACACATGGAGTCACGGTGGCTCAAACCCTGGAAGCTAGCTTCCTGCTGACATGGCTGGGGGACATCACCTCCCAACGACAACACTCATTCCAGGAAAACAGCTGCAAATTCTTCACATGGAAATTCAATCATATTCTCCATGAATTCCACAATGAGACTGACTAGGCCTTTTCCACCTCACAAATCGTCCAGTCGCATTTCCTTCTGATAAAAAAAAATTAAAAAGAAACCAAAACAATAGCACTTGATGACATTTGGAGATGCTCAGCTCTGTTCCAACACTGGGTCACTGCAAGCCTCAGGGGACATGACAAATAACAACAGAAGTTTCGCCTTAGCAACACCTCAACTGGGGAGCGCTCATAGCTCACAAATTACACACTTTCACACACCCCATACAAAGGGGCACATCGATCCTCAGTGTCAGCTATGTATCCTGACAGCATGCATGGATGACGTGCAACTCTCGCCAGCAAAAATATTATGCAAAAACATTTCTCCTCCATCGCCGAGGAATGGGCGACACCTGCTGGGGAAAACGGGCAAGGACTTTACAACTGCAGTCCTCTCAGCACCACGGACAGAGACACAACGACTCCCAGGAAGGTTCCAAGAGCAAGTTGACAACAATAGGGTGCTCTGCTCTCCTCCATCATTCCATTACAGTGAACATATGTTCTGTTGTAATGTAACGCCATCTTACAAAGGACGCCTCAAAAAGTCTAATTATGGAGTCATATATTAAAAGGACAGCTGCATACAAGGGAGCGAAGGCACTCAAGACCTCGCAGCCACGAACAGCTTGCCACATCTGCCTTATATTGCCAGAATAAAACAAAGGTATCCATTACATCTTTGAGTCTGGGATGAAGAAACTTTCTTGCGAAAAGCATTATTACAGAAATAAAGTATAAAAGAATCAATAAATCAACAGAAACACATTATCTGGGACAACCTGGGTTAGAATAATTGTGCTGTCCAGATTCTGAGATCAATAAGTCAACAGGAATTCAATACCTGAAGCTACTAGGGCAATTTAGGTAGGGTATATTCTGATTCAACCAAAACTCAGTTATATGTAGCTACTGAGAAAATTGAGGATAATTAACTGTCCTGGTTCCAAAAAGAATGTGCTTCGATGATCAGTGGGATCACAATTAATGAGATAATTAAACCATCATCAATGGAGTATGGGGATAGCATGCATAAGCTCAGAAAATTAAAATAACTTTCTATTGTTTTAGCAAACGAGTACAGAACCCAAACTGCATTTTTTTTTATTTTTAAATATATTTTATTGATTTTTCACAGAGCGGAAGGGAGAGGGATAGAAAGTCAGAAACATCGATGAGAGAGAAACATTGATCAGCTGCCTCTTGCACGCCCCCCACTGGGGATGTGCCCGCAGCCAAGGTACATGCCCCTGACCGGAATCGAACCCGGGACCCTTCAGTCCACAGTCCGACGCTCTATCCACTGAGCCAAACCGGTTTCGGCCCAAACTGCATTTTCTAACAAAGATGATTGCAAACATCATTTCAATGTGGACGGATGTTTTCTTTTTATTTATTTATTTTTTAAAAAACATTTTTTATCTTTATTGTTAAGTTTATTAATTACATTGTTCACTTTTTTTTTTCACCCTATAGTTCCCCTCCACCTGGTACCCATCCCACCCTCCGCCATCACCCCCCTCCACTGTCCTCTGCATGATTTTGGTCCAGTCTCTTGCTGCACTTCCCACACCCCCTTTCTCCCCAAGAGTTGTCAGTCCATTCCCTCTCTATGTCCGTGATTCTGTTACATTCACCAGTTTATCCTGTTCATCAGCTTATTAATTCACTTGATTTTTAGATTCATTTGTTGATAGATGTGCTTTTGTTGTTCCTAATTTACACTTTTATCTTTTTCTTCTTCCTCTTCTTAAAGAATATCTTTCAGCATTTCATATAATATTGGTTTGGTGGTGATGAACTCCTTTAGCTTTTTCTTATCTGCGAAGCACTTCGATCTGACTTTCAAATCTGAATGATAGCTTTGCTGGATAGAGTAATCTTGGTTGTAGATTCTTGCTGTTCATCACTTTGAATATTTCTTGCCACTCCCGTCTGGACTGCATTGTTTCTGATGAGAAATCCGCTGACAATCGTATGGATGCTCCCTTATAGGTAACCATCTGTTTTTCTCTTGCTGCTTTTAATATTCTCTCTTTGTCTTTTGCTCTTGGCATTTTAATTATGATGTTCCTTGGTGTGGTCCTCTTAGGGTTCCTATATATTGGGGTTCGGTGCACTTCTTGGCCTCCTAAGTCAATTTCTTTCACCAGGTGTGGGAAGTTTTCGGTCACTATTTCTTAAAATAGGTTTTCATTGTCTTGCTCTCTCTCTTTTTCTGGCACCCATATAATTCGGATGTTGGTATGCTTGAGGTTGTCCCAGAGGCCCCTTACACTATCTTCAATTTTTTGGATTCTTTTGGTTTCTTGCTTTTTCAGCTGAGTGGATTTTACCTCTTTGTATTTCAAATCTTTAACTTGGTTCTTAGGGTGCTCCAGAGCACTTTTAGGTCTTTGTATAACATTTTTATTTCAGTCAGTGTATGCTTAATTTCTGGTTGGTCCTTTTTCATATCCTTGAGAGTCTCCTTTATATCCTTGAGGGTCTCCTTCATTTCCTTGTAGGACTCATTCATTTACACATTGGTCTTTTTTTTTTTTTAATATATTTTATTGATTTTTTACAGAGCGGAAGGGAGAGGGATAGAAAGTCAGAAACGTTGATGAGAGAGAGACATCAATCAGCTGCCTCTTGCACGCCCCCTACTGGGGATGTGCCCGCAGCCAAGGTACATGCCCTTGCCGGAATCGAACCCGGGACCCTTCAGTCCGCAGTCCGACGCTCTATCCACTGAGCCAAACCGGTCTCGGCTACACATTGGTCTTGATCATTTCCTTACAGGTCTCGTTCATATCCTTGAGGGTCTTGTTCATTTCCTTGTAGGACTCATCCATTTCCACGTTGGTCTTGATCATTTCCTTTGCGGTCTCGCTTATTTCCTTATATGCCTCGACCTTTTGTTGGAGTCTCTTGAAAAGCCTTATAACCATGGTTTTGAATTCCATGTCCAGTCGTTTTTTTTCCCTCCATTTCTTTCACATCTGATTTCTTTCCATGTCTCTGCATGGTGGCTGCTTCCCTGAGTTGGTCAATCAGACTTCCTACTAGGGTCAGTGGCTCAGCCTTCCCAGTTACCTGAGGTGGAGATGAATTGCACAGTCTTGCTGAAGTTAAGCTCAGGTTAATCATTGTTAGCACTTGGAGGGGTTGACCTCCAGGCCAATTGTCTGTGAAGCTCAGCTGTGCTCAGGTTGGATTGGTGGAGTCTCCTGGCCAAGCAGACAGCGTTAGCTCCACCCTATGCGGCCCCAGGGACTCTGTTCTGGGGGCAATGACCCCCAACACCTCTGAGAGAGAGCCGCTGCCGAGCTCCACTGACTGCCGGAGAATTCAGACTCTCCCCAAATGAGTCTGCACGCCCAATGTCTCACCCAGGGTCGTAAAACAAAGCAGTCTGACGATTTTCCGAATGAGAGCGAGTCGCAGAGCGGTCTCTGCGCGTTCACGCAGCTGAGCTGTTCGCGAAAGCTGCCTTCTCCACAAGCCGGCAGACCCGGCAGCACCTGAGCTTCGGCATGCCCTTCCACTGTCCAGTTTTCACCCCGTATGATAGTGGGTTGGTTCCCTGGACTTTGCTCAGAGCTGGAGAATCAGTCCAGTGGGACATCTTTGTCTCCCCGTTCGAGAAAACTGGCCGGTTTTCAGCTGCCCACCATCTCCACTGGCGTGCGCTCCAAACCTCTCTCCGCATGAATCTTTCAACGCTGTCCACTGCCGCTCCTCCGAGTCACAGTGTCTTATCTTCACTTTTATTTGTGGAATTTTCACTCGGCCAGCTTTCTGGTGATTCTGGAAGGTGTTTGTTTGTTCTTTCGTTAAGTTGTAGTATTAAAATTGCTGAGCATGATGGCAAGATAGGTGTTTTACCTATGCCGCCATCTTGGTTCTCGGGATGTTTTCTTTTTAAATGAGAAAAAAATATATTTTTGTACCGTAATATTCAGATATTATACATTGTGTACCATAATATTCACAGAATATAATTGGCAGTCTCCACAATACAGACACCCTTAGGAGGGCATTTCTAACTTCATCGCCGACAGATGTGCCTCTCCAGTACTTACTAACTGAATGACTAGCTAACCAAATAACTAACTCCAGAATGGCTGCCTGAGCTGACTGTCTACTTCGAGTACCGCCACCTCCAAGGAAATGGCTCCCTCAATCATAGTGGCCTCTAGGTGACTGGATACCTCAAGAATGGCCACCTCCTGGGAAAGAGCTGGCATCCTCAACACACCGGGTCATGATGACAGTGGCACAGTACCAAAGGCTTCCCTTGGCAGGGATGGGGCAGAAAGAGGGCAAGAATCCACACTCGTGACTTCAATCCATTCTGCAATGGTATCCTTGCAGCCCTGGACAGACTCCATGATTTAACAGGGTTTTTGGTTTTGGTTTTGGTTTCCTTCAGAAGACATTTTTGGGAACAAGAAATTTAAGCCACAAGGACAGAGACAGACTGTTAATCCTGAAATGGACACAAGAAGGGCAACACAGGATCACTTTGATGCAGGAATTGAATTGCCTGACAGTGTCCTTGCAACTTCACTCCTCCAACCATGCTCTCTTGTCAATCCAAACACAAGAAAAACTCTGAGGAATCCGTTAACTAAAAATAGTAGGAGTTAGGACAGAGGGAACTCCTAAGCTTTAGGTGCCTCACTGGAATTTACCTCAGCCTGCCTATTACATTGACAGACTATATATATATATATATATATATATATATATATATATTTTTTTTTCCCCACAGAGAGGAAGGGAGAGAGATAGAAAGTCAGAAACATCGATGAGAGAGAAACATCCATCAGCTGCCTCTAGCACAGTCCCTACTGGGGATGTGCCCGCAACCAAGGTACATGCCCTTTACCGGAATCGAACCCGGGACCCTTCAGTCCACAGTCCGACGCTCTATCCACTGAGCCTAACCGGTTTTGGCCAGACTATTTGCTTTTCAACAACACCTCTACGAGTCTTACTTGTAGAAATTGTAACATTCACACATGGGCTTCTTTTCTGAGGGTGGTTAATACTCACAAGGATATTTGCCTCTGATCTTTCAGGAAGACCGCAAGGAAAGGATGAAGCACGCAAGACACAGACGGACAACCATGCTAGCTTGCCTCCTGTACTCAAAGGGATCAAACACAACATCCACAAACAGGTCCTTCACTGGGAATCACACAAGGGAACCTTACAGAGCAGGCACACACTCTAACCAATGACCACACTGGACATTCCTGGTTCCTAACTTACAACATTCATGGCTGCCAGAAGCACCTGAAAATCATGAACTCTGCCTCCAGGGAGACTGTAAGATGGGAACTCCAAGATCAGTACATGGACAGGGAAGTGGGGTTACACATACTGCTATTCAGCTGCAAGACGGGCTCCTGAAAAATGGTCTGTCACACAGGAAAGGCTCCCTAATCTATACCTACCCTGACTCTCAAATTGGGAAAAATTCATAATGCTTGCCCTTTACCTGGAACTTAATGTGGCTCTGGGTCCAAATATAAGTTATTTGACTACCCAAGTGGATACACATGATCTAAGGAGATATCATCCTCAGTGTACAAATTTTAGAGAAGGTTTGGGGTCATTACTACAACTTCTGTGAGGTTACCTTAATTTAAATGACAATGAACACAAAAAGAAGTTAGATATTTGGAATGCAAAAGTTTTGGGAAGCAAACAATCATGTAAATCCTTACTGATAAGATAATCTGCCTAAGGGCAACATGCTTGGAAGCTTAGATAATTTCTAATAATAAAAACCACAAACAATAACACAAGGACAGGTGACAGAGCTCCACAGGCTCCTGTGACCAGCTCAAAGACTTAAAGTTGAGGCCTTTATGATAATGTTCCTTTCTGAACACCACATAGCAACATGGAAAAGTGATAGGTACCCCTCCCCAACTGGTGGGCGGAGCCGAATACCTTAAGCCCCCTGACTCCTGGGTCCAGGGGTACCCAATCATGCGCCTTATACGAAGCTGCCAATCAGCGCGAGCCGGGTACCCTAAGCCCCCTCCCCTTAAAAGACACCTTCACGCCGAAACCAGTTTGGCTCAGTGGATAGAGCGTCGGACTTCGGACTGAAAGGTCCCGAGTTCGATTCCCGTCAGGAACATGTGCCTTGGCTGTGGGCACATCCCCAGTAGGGGGCGTGCGGGAGGCGGCTGATCGATGTTTCTCTCTCATCGATGTTCCTGACTTTCTATCCTTCTCCCTTCCGCTCTGTAAAAAATCAATAAAATATATTAAAAAAAAAAAAGACACCTTCACCCCGCACGTGCGCTCTCTCTCTCTCTCTCTCTCTCTCTCTCTCTCTCTCTCTCTCTCTCTCGCCTTTGGGAAGTGAGCCGGCAGGGTCTTCTCTTCAATAAAGCCTGAATCCTGGTACCCTGGTCTCTCTGCGCCATCTGTTTCATCTTTCATATGGTGCCGATGACCTGGGGGCGTGTGGACGATCCTCAGAACCTAGCCCAGAGGCTCTGAGTTGATTGCCCCACTCCGAACACCTCTCCAACCCTGCGGTACCAGGACACGTGGGAATCTCCTCGTTTTCTCCTAACCGGTAGGCCTCAGAGATCTCCTCCCCCGCCACCACGGTTCCCTTGACCTGGAAAGGGCCTCAGAGTTTCCCGTCTACTCGGCTACGTTACGTTACGTTACGTTACGTTACGTTATACGTTACACGTTACACGTTACACATTACATGTCTACGTTCTACGTTCTACGATCTACGAAAGCCCAGGTACCTGACAGGGAAACTCTGTTCTACTCCACGGAAAAGATTTCTGGGTGATGACCCATAGATCTTTTTCCGTCCCTCTTTCTACAGGTTGGCCTAGGAAAAGAAGGACGCTTCTTATTCCTTTCCCAACTTTCTGGTGGCCCTTTTCTTCCTGCGGTCATGGGAACCAACTACTCCAACCCCCCCCCCACACACACACACAAACACACACACACACACACACACACGCACACACACCTTTAGGGTGCCTCGCAGCCAATCTCTCAACCCTTGGACTTTCTGGCTACATCAAACCAAAAAAGCTCATTTTTTTCTGTAACATCGCCTGGCCACAGTATAAACTTGACAATGGCTCTTTGTGGCCTGAAAATGGCACTTTTGATCCCAATATTCTCCGAGACCTGGATAATTTTTGCCACTGGACGGGAAAGGCAATAGAGATTCCAGACGTTCAGGCCTTCTTCTATCTCCGCACTCGCCCTTCACTTCACTCTTCTTGTTCCATGCACCAGATCCTTCTTGCAAAGTCCTCTTTGCCCTCTCAAACCTGCCCACAGCCCCTTTCTCTATCTTCTGACTGTTCTTTTGATCCAGTGGATCACTCTTCTCCACGTGTCTCACTCCCACCACCTCCTTACAACCCTGTGCACCCCAAGACCTACCACCTGAGGATTCAAAGCCCCCACCTTCCCCCACACCTCATCCCCTATCCAAGGATGGCGTGTCAGCCCTGCCTCCGAGTGCGAGCTCCGCTTCCCCAGTGCGGCCCTCAGCCATGTGCGCGAGTTCCCCCACCCTGGCAGATGGGAATTCCTCCCAGACAGGAGTGAGTGCCCCCTCCCTGCCTCCACCACCTAAGCTGCTCCAGGCCAGCGAGGTGCCTCCATGATCTCCCCCAAATCTCCGCCCCCGTGACCGTGACCGCCAACAGATTTCTCCTGCAGCCGGACAGTTTCCTTTGCATGAGGTGGCCGGAACGAAGGGCATACTCAGAGTGGCCATTCCCTTCTCCCTTTCTGATCTTTCTCAAATTGAAAAACGCCTTGGTCCTTTCTCCTCAGACCCTGATAATTACATCAAAGAATTCAAATACATCACTCAATCTTATGACCTTACCTGGCACGACATTTTTATCATTCTCACTTCCTCCCTTACTCCATCAGACAAAGACCGAGTCTGGGATACAGCTCAGCAGATTGCGGATGAGGCACACACTCACAATGACTCCTATCCAATTGGCACCCTTGCAGTTCCCCGGAATGATCCCTACTGGAACTACCAAACAGGGCACCCGAATAGAGGCACGGAATAGAATGCTTGACAATATTATCCAAGCTCTTCACAGGCTAGCTAATAAGGCAGTAAATTATGATAAAATAAAGGAGATTACCCAGCGCCCACAGGAAAACCCTGGGGAATTCCTTGATTGCCTTTCACAGGCACTTCAAAAATATACCCGTATTGATCCTACTTCCCCAGCAGGTACGGTCTTGCTACACTCACATTTTATATCCCAGTCAGCCCCAGACATAAGAAAAAAACTAAAGAAGCTTGAGGAGGGGCCCGAGACTCCCCAGAAGGAACTTCTTAGTGTGGCCTTTAAGGTCTTCCATAATAGAGAGGAACAGGAAAAGGAGGACCTTAAGAAAAGGGACAAGGAAAATTACCTTATGCTGGCGAAGACCCTACATGGCTCCGCACCCCAGGGCTCCAGGCCAAAGGGAAGGCCTACATCAATCCCACTGGGAGCCTGCTTCAAATGCAAGCAGCAGAGACACTGGGCAAGACATTGCCCAAACCCAAGGCCTCCTCCCTGCCCATGTCCGCACTGCCGATTGGAGGGTCATTGGGGAATTGATTGCCCTAGTCGCCGAAGGGGGGCTGGATCTTCCTCTCTACTGGAAACCCACACATCCGGATCTATAACATCTGCTGGGACTGGCAACAGAGGACTGATGGGGCCTTGGGTCTCTGGCCCCGGTGGTGATCACGCATCAGGAGCCCAGGGTAAAACTTCGTGTAGCAGGTAAGCCAATCTCTTTCCTTGTTGATACTGGGGCCACTTACTCCACCTTGCCCGAATTTTCGGGCCCCTTAATGCCATCCACCACCACTATTGTGGGAGTCTTGGGAACAAAGACCACCCCTTTAATAACCCAATCCCTCCTCTGCACCTTTGAGGGAATACAGTTTACACAATGTTTCTTAGTTATCCCCCAATGTCCCACCCCTTTACTGGGGAGAGACATCTTATCTAAATTCCATGCAACTGTCTCATTGACACGCTCGGCCTCTATCTTTCTTGCATCTGCTGCTGACTCAGACTCGGCCTCGGTCTTTCCCCCATTGCCTCCAGATAAAGTCAACCCTATAGTCTGGGACACCTCCAATCCATCCATAGCCAAACACCACACTCCCGTCCTCATCCACCGCAAAAATCCTGACTCCTTCCCTTTTGTTCCCCAATACCCTGTCCTAACCAGACATCTACTCTGCCTCAAACCCACCATTTCCAAACTTCTCAATTCAGGTCTTTTGAGGCCCACAAACTCCCCCTTCAACACTCCCATCCTTCCTGTTATTAAACCAAATGGCTCCTATCGCCTGGTTCAAGACCTCAGAGCCATCAACTCAGCAATACTTCCCATAGCTCCTGTTGTGCCCAATCCCTATACTATTCTGTCTTCTGTCCCCCCTTCCTCCTCCTTTTTCACAGTTCTTGATCTAAAGGATGCCCTTTTCACTATCCCTCTAGATTCACAATGTCAGGACCTCTTTGCATTCACCTGGACTGACCCTGAAACTAGACATTCACAGCAGCTCACATGGACAGTTCTGCCCCAGGGGCTTAGGGGAAGCCCCCACTTCTTTGGGCAGGCATTGGCAAAAGACTTGCAGGATCTGGCACTGCCCAGAAGCTCTCTCCTGCAATACGTAGATGATCTCTTACTGTGCAGTTCTGCTCTCCAAACCTCCCAGGAGGACATGTGTCTAATTCTTATCTTTCTTGCCCAGCGTGGTTATCGGGTCTCAGCAACTAAGGCTCAGCTCTCCCAGTAAACAGTAACATACCTTGGGATTAGAATTTCACAGGACAGGAAGGAGATCACTGCGACCCGTAAAAGCCTTATCTCTTCCTTACCTATGCCTACCACCAAATCTGACCTTTCTTTCCTGGGAGTGGCCGGCTTTCTCTGCTCCTGGATCCCTAATTATAGTAACCTAGCTAGACCTTGTATGAGGCGACAAAAGGAGATCCCAATGAGCCTCCAGACCCCTCAAAACCTATAGAATCAGCCTTTAAATCCTTACAGCAGGCTCTTGTCCAGGCCCCAGCCCTACACCTTCCAGACCTCTCACAGTCATTCATACTATACACTCATGAAAATCATGGCCTGGCTCTGGGGGTCCTAGGACAAGACAAGGGTCCCTCTTTTGCCCCAGTAGCATATCTATCAAAACAACTAGACCCCACCTGTGGAGGTTGGGCCCCTTGTCTCAGAACCTTAGCAGCAGCAGCTATTCTGGCCCTTGAAAGCTCCAAACTTACTTTTGGGCAGCACACTACTATAAATCCCCTCATCACCTTCAGGACCTTGTGACCCATAAGGCTATACAACATCTCTTACCTTCACGACTTCAGGCATACCATCTGATTTTCACTGAAAACCACCAGTTTTCTTTCATTCCTTGCTCTCCCTTGAATCCTGCTACTCTCCTCCCTGTTGGGACGGACCCTCCTCTCCACTCCTGCATTGAAACAATTACCCAGTTCATATCTCCCTTTCCTCATATTTCACCCACTCCTCTCTCCACACCTGAACAAACCCTTTACATCGATGGCAGCTCTACCCACTCAAAGGAGGGACTATATAACGCAGGTTATGCTATAGTATCTAGCGATTCATCCATAATAGAAGCAAGTTCCCTTCCCCCAAACACAACATCTCAGCAAGCAGAACTCATAGCCCTTACCCGAGCTCTAACCATTTCAGCTGGCAAGTCCATAAACATCTACACGGACTCCAAATATGCATATCATATAATACATTCTGGTGCTGGCATATGGCATGAACGGGGATTTCTAACCACCAAAGGCAATCCCCTACACAACCATACTCACATCAAGGCTCTACTTGAGGCAGCCATGCTGCCAAAAGCAGCTGCCATCATACACTGCAAAGGACACCAGAATTCTACAGACCCTATTGCTATTGGCAATAACCTGGCAGATAGGACAGCAAAAAGAGTTGCCCAGTCAGGCACCACCCAAACTAACTTAATACTACTGGCTCTACCTACAATCTCCCCACAATACTCAAAGGAAGAGTATCTCAAGTACCTAGGGTACCCCAAGAAGCAAGGATGGTACACTCAGGCAGGAAAATTCATCCTTCCCCAGGCCCAAGCAATGGAGATACTCCAGGGAATTCATAATACTTCCCATGTAGGACAAAAACCCCTCCTGCTGTACACCACTAGCTTTCTGTTCTTTCCGTCTTTATCATCTTTAATACAGCAGATAACTGACACCTGTGACATCTGCAATCTCTGCTCTCCTCAGGGTGGAGCCCGCCCTCACTCTTTCCTAACACACCAGACAAGAGGAGACCTCCCAGGACAGGACTGGCAGATAGACTTCACACACATGCCCTCACACAAAAAACGCCGTTATCTCCTCACCCTAGTTGACACATTGTAAGGATGGATAGAAGCCTATCCCACCAGCAGGGAGAATGCTCAAACAGTAGTGGTAGCCCTCACCCATGACATCAGCCCCCGCTTTGGCTTTCCAATGTCTCTTCAATCTGATAATGGCCCCGCTTTCGTCTCTCAGATAACGCAGCTGGTTTCTCAAACGCTAAACATCAAATGGAACCTCCACATCCCCTACCACCCTCAGTCTTCGGGTAAAGTAGAAAAGGCCAATCATCTCCTAAAAACACATCTAGCCAAGCTATCTTTAGAACTCCATATGCCTTGGACTGAACTTCTTCCCCTGGCACTAATGAGACTCAGGGCCATGCCACAACAACCACTACTTCTAAGCCCCTTCGAGATCATGTATGGACGGCCTTTTGCCTTCCAAATCCTGGAAGACGATTCCCCCTCCCCGGGAGACTACTTTCCTGCTTTTGCCCACATGAGAGCACTCTTACAACAACATGCTGATAATCTTCTTCCACGTCCCTTTCCTACAACTTCTACTCATCTCTCAGTCCTCCCTGGGGACTTGGTCTATGTCAAGAAAAAAGGAAAGGCATCTTTAACACCCACATGGGAGGGACCCTTCCCAGTCATATTATCCACTCCTACTGTAGCAAAGGTACAAGGAATCCACCACTGGTATCACCTCTCACACATTAAGCCATCCAAACCTCAACACAAAACACTACCTTCCTACACTTCTACCCCGACAGGACCTACCTCCCTCAGACTCACCAAATGCCTCCCCGCCATCCCCAAAGAGAACTCGACGACACCATCCAGGACTTGATGGCCCGTCATTCCTTACAGGCTACATTCTATTTCCTGCAGTGCATTTTGGAGGACTGGTCCTGGTGGTGACCATGGTCTGCTTCCCCAGAAGACATACACTCATGGATAGTGGAGCTTACCTGGCAAGGGACCCTCCAATTATTTACTCCGGAAGAAGCTCAGGTTTTCGAATTCCTTTTTATATGCCTTGTCTCCTCACCATAATTCTTCTACAGGCAGCCAACAGTGAATGCACCAATGAGGGTTTTTGGTCTTTTCAGGTAAAACAGACTTGGGATGATGAGGGAGTTATCAATTCTACTGTCTGGGATGGAAAGTCCTCTAGTGTCACTCTCTATTTTGATGCTTGTGCAGCCATGGCCCCTGGATGGTCCAGCTGCAGTGGGTGGTATCAGACCTATACCACCAACCACAAATATCTATGCATGAAATATCGCCAAAAAGGAGATTGTGACAGTGTAGGTGAGTTCTACTGTCCATATTGGTAGTGCTCTTACTACCACTCTGGTACTTTACGCAGTCCACTAGTAAATCTTAGACCCCCCTCAGACTGTGGCCCCCTTATGTGTAATCCTGTCAGCTTTACCATATCAAACCCAGCAGACCCACTCTGGAGCCAAGCTCAGCCAGCAGGAATTAGAATAGATGGAAAAGATAGGGACCCCGGGGGTATAATTACCTTTGTTAAAACTTACACTAATCCCCGACCTATCCCTCCCTCACTAAAGGACATTCTCTCTCGATCTACAAACCCAGAACCTACTCCTTTGCCCACTCTCATCAATACAACTTTCCATCTACTCTCTAATATCAATCCTTCCTTCTCTACATCTTGCTGGATTTGTCTGTCACTGACTCGAACCTTCATCATAGCCATTCCAACCCCAACCTATTGGATCACCAACCTAACTTTTACCTATACCAGACCTCATCTCACTTTACACAATGTTTCTCTCTTCAATATAAAAAACACTACCTGTTTAACAAATACCTCACAAACTACTACCTCAACTACTCCTACACCTTTCTATTGTGCACAATCTATAAATTTACCCCCTCCCTTAGCCTGCCCTCCACTGGGTATTTTTCTACTCTGCGGGACTACAGCCTACACCTGCGTCCCTCAAAAACTGCCACACTTGCTCTGTCTCTATGTCTTCCTAACCCCCAATCTTTCTATCAGAACAGAGGGAGAACTCGAATCCTCTCTTGGTCTTCTCAGACCTGCCACAAAAGGGCGGCCCTTGTTCCCCTCTTGGTGGGTACGGGAGTCCTCACTGCAGTGGGGACAGGAGTGGGAGGCATTTCCTACTCTGTTCATTTCTATCACAAATTGTCTGCCAAATTTTTTGAAGATATCTCCATCATTAGCAATTCCCTTGAATCCCTTCAAAGGCAAGTAGACTCCTTAGCAGCGGTAGTCCTACAGAACCGGTGTGCTTTAGATCTCCTGACAGCAGAAAAAGGAGGTGCCTGTGTTTTTCTTGGGGAGGAATGCTGCTACTTTGTAAATGAATCAGGAATTGTCAAAGATCACATCAAATTCCTCCGGGACAGGATTGATCAAAGACCAGCTAGAAGGGGGATACGCCATTTTTGGCTCACTTACTCCATGAATCCTCCCACTATTAGGCCCACTGACATCTATACTCTTAATTTTGCTCTTTGGCCCATGTCTCATGTGTTGTTTTACTAGTTTCTTGCAGAACAGAATGCAGGCGTTCGCCAACCGGAAGGTGGGAGAGATCTATCTGGCACTGAACTCAGAACCTAACACCAGAATCCTTGAGACTCCGGGTAGACGCCCCTAACGACGCCGCCTCTTAGCTGGAAGTAGCTATGGAAGATGGACCTTCGCCCCCAGACCTTGCCTGGACTCTCAATTATTTTTTTTAATATTATCAGAAGCCTGGAATGATAGGTACCCTTCCCCAACTGGTGGGCGAAGCCCCCTGACTCCTGGGTCCAGGGGTACCCAATCATGCGCCTTATATGAAGCTGCCAATCAGTGCGTGCCGGGTACCCTAAGCCCCCTCCACTACCCCTGCAGGACCAAAGGCCCTGGGACCAGTATTGGCTTCCTCTTTTACGGGGGCGTCTCTGCCACAGGGGAGCTCTAAGTAATGGCGGCCTGCGGCGTCAGGCATGGGTCAATTTAGGCGGCCCCTTGCGAGCACGCTGCATCTCGGGGTACTCAGCAACTCCCTGGATGCACTGACCGCCTCAACAACGGTGGCTTCTTCATTTCAAAGGGGCTCATGATGTCAGTGCAGCAGCCGAGGCCGCCCTTTGCAGGGCTGGGGCGGCATGAGGTGAAGAACCCACAACTGTGACTTAGGTCCTTCCTGGGAAGGAATGATTGCCGCCCTGGCCAGGCTTGCTGATCTTATGACCCCTTTTTCCCTGGGTAGAATGTTTGGTCAGGTTCACAGGGCTTTAGCTGGACCTTCAGCACCATGAACAGAGGCGCATCGTGTTATTCCAGAAATGTCCACAGGAGGGCAGCAGAGGATTACTTTTGAGCAAGAATCAGCTGACAGCGTCTGTTAAGGAGTCTCGTAATAAATACACAGATCCACAGACCTGTGGAGTATAATCGGGAACTTACTTGAAGTAAACAATGTAATCGTTTGTCCTATACAACCAGTGTATTAGTTTGATCTCTCTGTGATTACATTCTGAAAAATCACAAAATAAAGGATGCTTGCTCTTAGTATGTTTCTGCAGAATTACTTCATCTTTCCTTCTGAAAGAGACAGCCAGAGGTAATGAGCAGAATCGTTCAAGATGCAAGAACAGGTTTCAAAACCAATGTCTTTAGAACATAAAGTAGTAACTGGAACCTTTTATTCAGCGGAGAAAAAAAAGTTTACACCTTATTTACTAGGAGAAAAATACTCAGTCTTAATAACCTAATGTCAGAGAAGTAACTTGAAAAATTGTGAAGCAGTATTGCAATTTACTAGTAACCAGGTAATCAGTTACCTAGTTAACAAGTATGATCGGCCCCCCTACTCTCTCCCCAGTGGATGAGACCTTCTGGGACATGAAGTCCAACTGGCTGTGTGACGTCCCCTCGAACTGCACCCATCGGCCTCATCCCTCCGGCGCACCCCAACAGTAAACCCGGGCCTTGCCTGGGAACCCCCACGTTTAGCGAATACTCAGACCAAAGCAGAAAAGCAAGCACGTGGCCTCCCAGTCACTTCTTGCCTGTTTTGAGCAGCTCCAAAGCCAACCTAGGCCGACACCGGGGCCGCCTGCATGACGAGGGCCCAGCCTCCCGTGCCTGCTCCAGTTCTCACCCAGGGGGGGGGAGGGTCCTGTGGACAGAGCCCCAATATTTCCCCGGAAATGCACGAATCTGTTCCCTAGACCTACAGTAATCTTTGCTTTAAACTTTCTGTGGAGCTGGTACGTGTCCCTTGTGTCCTGCTCCCCCCTCGGACCACCTTGTATCTGACACGTCTCTGGGAGCCGGGGGATGCACCCACAATGGTGGATCGAACAAACTCAAGACGCCCTCGGAGCAAATGCAGCGTTATAGCCCTACGTTAATAAAAGAGTCATCGGCCCACAGCCAAGGAGTCTTTCTTTCCAGTGCACAGCGGTGACACATGTCGCTGCCCTGCCGTTGTTGCTCAATGGTTGAAAAAGAGGGTCAGGGGTCTGATTCCGGATTGGGGCCTCCATCCCTGGTGTGGGGCTGTAGGAAGCAGCCGATACATGATCCTCTCTCATCATTGGTGTTTCTCTCTGCCCTTCTCCTTTCCCTCGGAGATCAATAATATATTTACAAGAAGAAACACAGACACACAGACACACAGACACACAGACACACACACACACACACACACACACACACACACACACACACACACAAAACAACAAAAAAACCCTTTTTTAAAGCCCAGCAAGCGAAATGACAAGTAAAACTTGTTTTGTGTTGATCGCGCCGCCTTGTGGACATCGCTGGTATTGCTTGAGGTCTGTTTAAATTAAAAGAAGTTACTAGCAGATACCTCTCTTCATGAGCAATCTGAAATTACCCGTGTGATATCCTGTGACTCCCCCACCCCAAATATTTTAATTTTTCTACCAAATACTTCAGGGGCAATTTCTATAAACCAGGGCTTCCTCCTGCACAACCGTCAAAATCGGCTCTCACGGATGCGTCTCTAAGGTCCTTTTCCCTGATGGGATTCAGATGTTGCCCGTTTGTCCCAGGAACGCCCTTCGCAGGTGGCCTGAGATCCCGCTTACACCCTCTTCCCCTTGAGAGGCGCACTTTGCGTTGGATATTCCTCTCTCTCAGACTGGAGTGCTTTAACACTTTGCTGAACCGGCGGATACAGATGTCCGCCATCAGGGACCCCCCGGGCACCAGAGACGCCCAGAAACGCAACCAGAACCAGGGACGTTGCCAAGGTGACCAGGACCTCCGAATCGCCAGAACTGGAGCCGGGCTCGTCCATTAATTCGGACTCCGAGCGGCGCGCGCGTTTGACAGCCTAATAAATTAATGCTGCCTGTCCGAAAACGCAACGCACGCGTTGGGACGCGTACCAGGGAACGGGCGCTGTGCAAGCTGGGAAGCGCGTCTAACGGAATCTGCGGGGCATGCCAAGAAGTGTGTCAGCAGCTGTGCGGGCATTCCGGAAGTGCGTCTCTGTCAGTCGCTCTGCATGCTGGGAAGTGCGTCTTCGTCGGTCGTGAAGCACGCCGGGAAATGTGGCAACGCATGTCCGAAAGTGTGGCTACGCAAAGCCCGGAGCATGCCGGGAGATAAGTCTAGCGTCAGTCGCTGTGCAAGCGGGAAGTGTGGCGACGCAGGCCCGGGGTATGCCGGGAGGTGAGTATTGCGTCACTCGCCGTGCATGCCGGGAAGTGTGTGTTCCGTCGCGCGTGAAGCACGCCCGGAAGTGTGTCGGCGCAAAGCCCTCAGCATGCCGGGAGGTGCGTCTAGGTGTGAGCGCGGGGCTAGTCCCGGAAGTGTGTCGGAACAACTTCCGGCGCACTGGAAAGTACGTCATTTGTAGGCGCGAGGCCCGCCGATTGGTCTGTCTGGCGGGAGACCCTGGCACCGCGGGCCGGGAGCAGGAGGCAGGAGGACTGGGAGGCTGACGGTGGAGCTGGTCGAGCAGGCGGCGCAGCGAGCTGGACCTGCGGGGTGATTGCGGGGACGGGACGGCCTGCCTTACGAGCCCCGCGGTGGGCGGGCGATGCCAGGCCGCCCCGGCCCGAGTCTGGCCTGGGGACGAGACCTGGGATCGCTTCCCGAGCCGCACTCGGGGACCCGGGTTCGATTTTACCTCGTGGGCCCGTTTATCGGTCCGATCTGCTCGAACGCCGAGCCTACACAGTCCCCAAGCCGCAACACGAGCGGGCTCTGTATAACTGCCTGCCTCGTGGACTGCAGCCGCTATACTCCTGGCAGCCCTCAGTGCACGCAGCCTGCAGCAGCTTGCCTGCAGGACCAAAGGCCCTGGGACCAGTATTGGCTTCCTCTTTTACGGGGGCGTCTCTGCCACAGGGGAGCTCTAAGTAATGGCGGCCTGCGGCGTCAGGCATGGGTCAATTTAGACGTCCCTTTGCGAGCACGCTGCATCTCAGGGTACTCAGCAACTCCCTGGATGCACTGACCGCCTCAACAACGGTGGCTTCTTCGTTTCAAAGGGGCTCATGATGTCAGTGCAGCAGCCGAAGCCGCCCTTTGCAGGGCTGGGGCGGCATGAGGTGAAGAACCCACAACTGTGACTTCGGTCCTTCCTGGGAAGGAATGATTGCAGCGCTGGCCAGCTTCGGTGATCTTGTGACCCTTTTTTTCCTGGGTAGAATGTTTGGTCAGGTTCACAGGGCTTTAGCTGGACCTTCAGCACCATGAACAGAGGCACAACGTGTTATTCCAGAAATGTCCACAGGAGGGCAGCAGAGGATTACTTTTGGACAAGAATTATCTGACAGCGTCTGTTAAGGAATCGAGTAGTAAGTACATACATAGACCCACAGACCTGTAGAGTATAATTGGGAACTTACTTGAAGTAAACAATGTAATGGTTTGTCCTATACATCCAGTGTATTAGTCTGCCATCTCTGTGATTACATTCTGAAAAATCACAAAATAAAGGATGCTTGCTCTTAGCATGTTTCTGCAGGATTACTTCATCTTTCCTTCTGAAAGAGACAGCCAGAGGTAATGAGCACAACCGTTCAAGATACAAGAACAGGTTTCAAAACCAATGTGTTTCAAAACCGAAGTAGTAACTGTAAGCTTTTATTCAGAACAAAAAAAGTTTACACCTAATTTACTAGGAAAAAAAAATACTCAGTTTTAATAACCTAATGTCAGAGAAGTAACTTGAAAAAATGTGAAGCAGTATTGCAATTTACTAGTAACCAGGTAATCAGTTACCTAGTTAACAGGTACCTATTAACCAGGTAACTAGTAACCAACAGCACGTACCACAGTAACTGGCAACCAGTATCCTATAAACTTGTAAACTTATACCTAGTAACCTCGACAAGAACTGTCAAATCCTGCCTCCCTCATTAGTGTATAGTGGTGACATGCCCCCATCCAGTTGCTTCTCACGGGACTCAGCTCCTCTCTAAATAGAGTGGTGACCTGTAAAATTGCATCTGCCACATTCTTCAAGCCGCAAACAGAGCGGGCTCCATATAACTGCCTGATCAAGGACTGGGGTCTCCAACCACTTGGTAGCCTCAGTAGAGCTGGCCAGCAGCAGCCTGCCTGCAGGGAAAAGGCCCTGTGCCCCGCACTAGCTGCATGGTTAGCCGGGGGCCTCCGTTTTACCAAAGGTCCCAGTAATGGCGACCTGCGGCTTACAGCTTGTGTCAATTGAGGGGCCTCACGCAAGCATGCTGCATCTAGCAGTACTCAGCACGTGGCTTTGCAAACTGGCTGCCTCAAGAATGGCGGCCTACACGGCCCGCAAGCCGCAACCCGAGAGGGCCTCGTACAACTCCCTGCCTGGAGGACTGAGGCCAATTACCTCCTGGCAGCTTCAGTAGAGGTAGCTTGCAGCAGCCAGCTCGCCAGAGTAAAGGCCTTGTGCCCCTCACTGTCTGCCTGGTCGTGGGGCCTACACTGTACTGAAACTCAATAATGGCGGCCTACACGAGTCTCAAGCTGCAACTCGAACCGCCTTCATATATATGCCTGCCTGGAGGACTGAGGCAGCTAAACTTCTGGCAGCCTCAGCGCAGCCTGTAGCAGCCTGCCTGCAAGGCTAAAGGTCCTGTGCCCCAAACTGGCTGCCTCTTTAGCAGGGCCTCTGCAGGAAGGAAACTGTAAGTAACGGCAGCCCAAGGCAAATGGCATGCGTCAATTAAGGCAGCCTCTCACGAGCACACTGCATCTCGCGGGCCTCAGCACCTCCCTGTATGGACTGGCTGCCTCAATAAAGGTGGCTTCTAGGTTTCCAAGGGGTTCATGATGTCAGTGCAACAGCCAAATCCTCCCTTTTCAGGGCTGGAGCGAGAAGAGCTGAAGAACCCACAAATGTGACTTTGGTCCTTCCAGGGAAGGAATGACTGCCTCCCTGGCCAGCCTTGCTAATCTTGTGACCGTTTTTTTCCGGGTAGAATTTTTGGTCAGATTTACAGGGCTTTAGCTAGAATGTCAGCACCATGGACTGAGGCAAAGGGTGTTATTCCGTAGATGGCCACAGGAGGGCAGCAGAGGATTACTTTTGGGCAGCAATTGGCTGAGTCCTTTAAGGATTAGTGTAATAAATACATAGATCCACAGACCTATAGAGCATAATCGGTAACTTACTTGATGAAATATAAGCGTACATCCTATAAAACCAGTGTGTAAGTCTGCTCTGTGATTAAATTGTGAAACATCACAAAATAAAGGAATCCTCAGTACCAGCAGCCTGCAGCAGCCTGCATGCCAGGATAAAGACACCGGCCCCCATACTAGCTGCCTTCTTAGCAGGAGACCCCAGCCATACGGAAAGTCTCTCTGATGGCGGCAGGCAGAGTACGGCTTGCGTCAATTAAGGTGGCCTCTCGCGAGCACGCTGAGGCTGGTGGTACTCAGCAACTGGCTGTATGGACTGGCTGCCTCAACAATGGCAGCCTACGTGGTCCCCAAGCTTCAACCAGAGCGGGATGCATATAACTGCCTGCTTCAAGGACTGCGAAGCCTCAGTGCAGGCGGCCTGCAGCAGCCTGCCTGCCAGGGTAAAGGCACTGGCCTCCATACTGGCTGCCTTGTTAGCGGGGGGGGGCCCCCTTCCGCAGGGATGGTCTGTCTAACGGCTGCACTCAGCGTACCGCTTGCGGCAATTAAGGCACCATTTTTCGAGCATGCTGCAGCTCGCGCTACTCAACACCTGGCTGTACTGACTGGCCGCCTCAATAATGGCTGCCTACACGATTCCCAAGCTGCAACCCAAGCCATCTCCGTATAGGTGCCTGCCTCGAGGACTGAGGCAGTCAAACTTCTCGCAGCTTCAGTAAACGCGGCCTGCAGCAGCCTGCCTGCAAGGCTAAAGGCCCTCTGTCCCGAACTGGCTGTCTCTTTAGCGGGGGCCTCTGCCATAAGGAAGCTCTAAGTAATGGCAGCCCGTGGCATAAGGCATGCGTCAATTAAGGCGGCCTCTCCCAAGCGTGCTGCATCTCGCGGTACTCAGCACCTCCCTGTATGGACTGGCTGCCTCAATAAAGGTGGCTTCTAGGTTTCCAAAAGGGTCATGATGTCAGTGCAGCAGCCGAGGCCTCCCTTTGCAGGGCTGGGTTGGGAAGAGTTGAAGACCCCAGAGCAGTGACTTCGGTCCATCTGGGGAAGTAATGATTCACGCACTGGACAGACTTGTAGATTTTCAGGGTTTTTCTTTGCTTTTGTGTGTGGGTCTGTGTGTGTGTGTGTGTGTGTCTGTGTGTGTGTGTGTGTGTGTTCTCAGGGTAGAATTATTTGTCACATTGACCAGACATTAGCTGCGATTTCAGCACCACGGACAGAAACACAAGGTGCTATTCCTTCAATGTCCACAATAACCTGGTAACTAGTAAACAGGAATTAGGTTACCAGTAACCTTGTAACTAGTCACCTGGTAAACAGTAAATCAATAACTAGTGACATGGTAAATACTAATATGGCAAGCAATTACCTGGTAACCAGTTACATAGTAACCAGGTAACCAGTTATCTAGTTAACAAGTACCAATTAACCAGGTAACTAGTAACTAGTGGAACATACCCTAGTAACGAGCAACCACTACCCTAGAAACTTGTGAACTAATACCTGGTAATGTCGGTAAGGAGAACTGTCAAGTCCTGCCTGCCTCATTAGTGTATACTGGTGACCTGTCCCCAGCCTGCTGCCTGTCATGGTACTCAGCACCTCCCTGTGTGGACTGGCTGCCTCTATAATGGTGGCCTACATGGTCCCCAAGCCACAATTGATCGGGCTCCTTTTAACTGCCTGCCTCCAGGACTGCGGCCTCCAACCTCCTTGTAGCCACAGTGAAGGTGGCCTGCAGCAGTCTGCCTTCCAGGGTAAAGGCACTGGCCCCCATACTAGCTGCCTTCTTAGTGGGGAACCCCTCTAATGGCGGCAGGCAGCATGCGGCTTGCGTCAATTAAGGCGGCCTCACGCGAGCAAGCTGCAGCTGGTGGTACTCAGCAACTGGCTGTATGGACTGGCTGCTTCAATAATGGCGGCCTACGTGGTCCCCAAGCTTCAACCAGAGTGGGCTGCATATAACTGCCTGCTTCAAAGACTGCGGCCTGGAACCACCTGGCAGCCTCAGTACAGGTGGCCTGCAGCATCCTGCCTGCCAGGGTCAAGGCACCGGCCCCCATACTGGCTGCCTCGTTAGTGGTGGAATCCCGTGGTAAGGAAGGTCTCTCTAATGGCGACAGGCAGTTTAAGGCATGTTTCAATTAAGGCTGCCTCTCAATGAGCATGCTGCATCTCTCTCTACTCAGCACCTGGCTGTACTGACTGGCTGCCCCAATAATGGGAAGAGACTGAGTCTCACCTCCTTCCCCCAATCAGCTCCAAACAGCCACTGCTCCTTTAGCATAAGCCCCTAAAGTGTTGCAGTCACACAGGCTGCTCCACAACACAACCCTCGTCCCTCGGAAACACATTGACTTCCAGCTGCTCTTCTGCCACCATCTTGTTCACTATCCACCTTGAACAACACCAGCCCTGGTTGTCCCCACTGGGACCATCACACCAGTTATGAAATAAAGTCAATCGCACCAGTTATGAAATAAGTCATGGAGATGTAACCGAAGCATAGGAAATAGAGACAGATGTGAACTAGATTTACCGGGTAATCACTTTGTAAGGTATGTAAATGTTGAATCACTATATTGTACACCTGAAAGCCATGTATTACTGTATGTCGATTATAGTTAAAAATAAATTCAGAATAATAACAAAAGTGCATACAATGCACAGCTGGTGTTGCTCACTGGTTAGAGCGTCAGCCTGTGAACTGAAGGGTCCTGGGTTTGATTCCGGTCAAGGGCATGTACCTTGGTTGCGGGCACATCCCCAGTGGGGGGAGTGGTGTACAGAAGGCAGCTGATCAATGTTTCTCTCTGATCGATGTTTCTTTTTTTAAAAATATATTTTATTGATTTTTTACAGAGAGGAAGGGAGAGGGATAGAAAGTCAGAAATGTAGATGAGAGAGAAACATAGATCAGCTGCCTCTTGCACACCCACGACTAAGGATGTGCCCACAACCAAGGTACAGGCCCTTGACCAGAATCAAACCTGGGACCCTTCAGTCCGCAGGCCAACGTTCTATCCACTGAGCCAAACCGGTTTTGGCTATTCCACAGTATTAACTAGAATCTTTTATTCAAGAAAAAAAAGTGTTCACAACTAATTTACTAGCAGAAAAAATTGCTCAGCAATAATAACCTAATGTCATAGAAGTAACCTGAAAAAATATGAAGCAATATTGGAATTTACTAAGATCCTGGAAGGGGCGACTCATTTTGATGCTACTGAAATACCATCAGAAAAGCCACCATGGACCTTATCATTGAGATGTCTGTGATGGTGTAGGACTCTGAGTCACTAACCATGTTCACATCAACTAACTCCTGCATTGTCATGGAAAGACTAACAACATTGCTGCCCAAACAATGGAGTCCCACGCCACCTGCATAGCCTACTCCCCCATGCCTATAATAATCGTTGACTTACCCTAAATACACAGTTGGCTTATGGGGTGCAGAACAGATTTTTGTGAATGACCTGCTGCTTTCTCATACTGCCAGCAGTATTGGAAGAAGCGCGCCTAAATTATTCAACCTGTCTCTGCTTAACCGGCTCAGATTAAGTGACAGGCAGCCTGGACACATTGATTGAACGGTTACAAAGCCATCCTCTACTCCAACTCACCCCCAGAAAGTCTCTCACTGAGACTTGTTTTTTTTTTTTGTTTGTTTGTTTGTTTGTTTGTTTTGTTGTTAATCCTTACCGGAGGCTATATTTCCATTTATCTTTTAAGTGCATTGAGCATGCTAGCCTTTGTAACATAGTGAAAGCTGCATACAGAGATTTACAGCTCGAAGCTATAGATGACTGCCTCCATTCTTACCCAGTGTGATGCTTATGGAGACCTCATCTTACACAGGGACCCAATTCTTCTCAGAGAGCAGCTAAGTATACTGGGATATGACAGAGTTCATCTGTGCAGAGTGGGGACATTCTGGTTGTTTCTAGTCTCCTGTACCCACAGGTGTTTGCCGAAACAGTGTAAGCAGCATCTCTTTGGGGTTATCTGCTGTAAACATAAGCTTGCCCAATGTCAAAGTGTGTTCACATCTCAAATAGATATTTCCTAATCACCTCCAAAGAGTTATAAACAGCTCATTCCCAACCTTTGCTACCAGGGTCAGCATCCCTGCCTTGGAGGGGGCTGATTCTAAACCTACAGATAACCCATGCTCACTACTGAATAATTAGAAAATGCACCTTGGTAAGAAGAAACAGTTCCTGTGTCCAGAGCAACACCCTACACAGCGATGAACTCACACCTGCAGACCCACTGTGAAACTCTCCTCATTCTGCAGCATCTGCCAATCGGTGTGTGGAACTGGGTCCAGAGATGGGGACAGGGGTGGAAGGTGGCAGAGTGGGCTGGAGGGAGACAGAAGAGGTCAGAGGGGCCCCAGGAGGCCAGAGTGGTCACAGTGGGACAAGAGCACAAGCTCATCTGTCTCCTTCTGCATCAACCATGAGTCATTACTGCCCCCTTTTCACAGATGGGGAAACTGAGGCATTGTCACAGGGCCTGTTGGGACACAGTGCAACACCTTACCTGACCTTTGAGAGGCTTCCATCAAAATACTGACTGCCCTGCCCGAACCAGTGTTGCTCAATGGATAGAGCATCTGCCCTTGGACTGAAGGGTCCCAGGGTTGATTCCCTGTGGGGGCACAGGCCCGGGTTGCGGGCTAGTTCCCCAGTGTGGGGTGGGCAGTCGATGTATGATTCTCTTTCATCATGGATGTTTCTATCTCCCTCTCCCTCTCCCTTCATCTCTGAAATCAGTAAAACGATATATATTTTTAAAATATGCTGTCTCAGTATGTGATCAGTACCGGGACCCCGCCAGCAGGCGAGGGGACCCCAAGGCAGGTACTGGACGTGGAGGCCACAGGGGGGCATAGATTACAAAGGAGACAGAACTGAACCTCACATCACCCTGTTTGGCCCAGAAGGATGGCTGGTTAGCCAGAGACGGGTAAGATTCCTCAGGGAAGGAACAACCTAAGACAGGCACAGTCGCAGAAGGGCCAACAGGAGAGAACTAAAAGGTCAACAGAGGTGGGGCACAGACCCTCATCCACAAACCTTGCAGGGGTTTGAATTCTCAACCCTCCTAAGGGAGGTCTCCTACCCCCACGGCTGCTTCGCCTCCCACACACAACTCATATGGGGACCCAGGTGGCAGACAGAGACTCGGCCAGCAATAGCTGCTCTATATCTAAATTCAGTCTATTACCAGGAATGCTCGGGACCTACTCAAAATTGCAAATATTCCTTTCCACTAGTATTCACAGGGTAAACTAAGATTTCTGCTTGAGTATTAAAATTGACAGGAAAATAGTAATCAAGTTTTCAGATTAATTTAAATTGGCCAAGTGAAATATGAGAATACTCAAGAAAATTATAGTGTACTGGACAAAAAGCCTTTCCTAAAACATTAACTAAAAAATCTATTAGTAGTTCATCTCACTGTAAAATTGCCTAACATCCAAAGAACCTAAAGCAGTCACTTGGTGTGCAAAAATTAAAATTTAAAATGATCAAGACTGCAATATAAAATTTCCAAAAGTCCCCACTAATCAAAAAAGGGGAGGGGACAGCGGGGTAACATCATGTAAGGGAAAAAAATATATATCGAGTAAGTAAAATACATCTAGAAAATTCTTACTCCAGTAAATTCCATTTGTAAAAACAATTGCAGGACACCCATGAAAAAACACACATGGTGTCAAAATAAGCCAAAGGAATATCATTTAGGCAAAAATTAAAAAGAATCCCAAGTCTATTTTGCATAGAGGATCCCTTTGTTAACTTTTGGTCGAGAATGTGTTTGTGTGTTTTCAGAGAACAACTCCAAGACCATGTGGGTTCCTGCGACGGTGAGGAACTGATGGATCTGTTCCAGTCACGAGGGCGGTCCAGAGATGGGGGACACTGACGACACCTTGCCATGCTAGCAGTCAGCAGCTGTGCATGTCTGCAGGCAGCCCAGGACCAAACCAGAGAGGATGGATCTTGCATTGACACTATATGTCCACCATCTGGATACCATTGCTGACTTATACACATAATGAATTATTTGACACTGAAACTGGGACTCAGAAAAGTTGGACATTGAAACCGAGACTGAAACACTTTTTGTTCTTATACATTTATTTCTAGTATGCAGAGGCAAGATATTTTTGAAGAAAAGAAACAGGGGAGAGTGATTGATATAGGGGCAGGATGGCCTTGAACAGGCTGTCAAGCTACAGGGGGAGGCTTGGGTGGATGGGAGGCAGATGCGGGGGGAGATCAACTGAAGGACTTGTATGCATGTATATGAACATAACCAATGGATGAAAGACACTGGGGCGGGGAGGGGGGGAAGCTGGGGATATGTGCTGGGGGGTGGGGGGGGCTGGGGGGAGGATAAGGGGGAGGGGGAAAGGAAAACATGTACTACTGTTATACTGCAAAAAATCAATAAAAAAATAATTTAAAAAAATATGCTGTCTCAGAAGGTAAAAAAAAAAAATCCATGTTATTTCTGGGACTCCTGGTGGGCGTCAGGCTTGCGAGCCACCTCCAGGCCCAGTTAGAGGCCCCTGGGATCTCAGAGGAACCGCCCTCCCACCTCCACCCGCCTCCAGCCCCACCCAGCCCCTCCCGATCAGATCTGTCCCACGAACACCGCCCATCCCAGCAGGCCTCCTCGATTTCACTTCCGGTGGGAGTCGCCTCTGCAGCCCGCAGGTCAGTGCGCCCCAATGGCCCTCCCGGGCCCCTCCCCACAACCCACCCGGTTGGGTCAGACACTCAGGTCCCGGTCCAGGGAGGTATCAGCAGGACAGGGGTGGTTGGGGAGGCGCCCTCAGGCGGAGGCGGAAGCGGGTGACCTCAGCTCCCGCTGTTCCCGTCTACTGGGCATGAGCTCGGCGTCTGCCCCGCGGCTGCGCGCGCTCCAGCGACACCTGGGCTCCCCGGAGGTAGGGCGGGATTCCCGTCCCATAGGCCCGGGCTCAGGGCTGGAAGTCCTCCCCCCCCCCCCCCCCCCAGCTGAGCTGGGAGAACAGGGAACATGGCCTGGTGTCCGCACCGGCACTGAACAGCGGTGCGCACAGGAATGGTGGGTGGAGAGGAGGGTCCCAGTGGGGATGGATGGGGGAGAGGTCAGCGTGGTTGATGAACTGCACTTCAGTGTGTCCATACCAAAGCCTCTGTCCCCCGGCCTAGGGACATTTGGGGACTCCCGTCCCCCAGGGCTGTTTGCAGTAAGTGTTGCCCCCTTGAGGCCGGTGTGGACACAAGGCTTGTCCGGTCCCTCTCTCCCGGCCCAGGGCAGAAGCATGGAGCCAGTCAGCAGCCCGCTGACCACCCATGTGTTGGACACTGCCTCGGGGCTCCCAGCCCAGGGCCTCTGCCTCCATCTGTCGAGGCTCGAGGACCACGGCCAGCAGTGGACAGAACTGAGGAGAAGGTCGGTTTGGGGTAGCACTGCATCCAGAGCCCCCTCCCTCAGCACAGGGCCCCCCACGGCCCCTGCGGACTCCTGGAGCCTCTCCCACCGGGGCTCAGGGGTTGGGCTCGGGCTGGTGAAGACCTGAGGAGGAAGGGGGAAGGCTTCCCAGTCACCACATACTTTCTCTTCTTTTAGTCTCGCTGCACCAGTGACCCTTAGACAGGGGCAGGGACAGCGCACACCAGCCTGGCAGCCAGGCTCTGGGACGCCCCGGCTGCTGCCCCAGGCTCAGCTCTGCCAGGGAGGCCTTAGTGGCCATGTGAGCAGGGGCAGGCTCTTCTGGAGGTGGCAGTGGGGGCAGGGCCCCAAAAGTTCAGGGCCTGAGAGTGTGGAACTTGTCCCCTCCCTGTTCCATCCCTCACAAAGGCTTCGGGCACAGGTCCCACCCGGAGGTCAGCTGTGGTCTTGGAAGAGCATGTGGAGTCCTCTGGGGGGTGGGGGTGGGGGGTCACAGGGATCCATCCCAATGCCCAGAAGTGCAGGAAGCGGTGCTGTGACCACAGTGCCAGCTCGGCTGGGGTCACGGGGGCTGAGCACCATGGCACTGGGGAACTTGGTGCACCTGGGACAGGAACTGACCCAGAAAGCCACACACAACACACTACATGAATCATCCGGGTTAAAGACAATAGGAATCGTATAATCCACCTTACATTTTTTTTTTTTTTTAGTTTATGAATAAGCATACTTATAGAGAGCATCTGGAAAAATATAGGTGGAATAAAGTGATGACTGCTCCTGGGATAAATTGTAGGGCTTCCCTTTCCTGCTTCTCTGTGCTGCACAAGGGCTGCTCCAGAACCCCAGGCACTAGTGTCTCTCAAGTCAGACTGCAGGGGCCTCTGAGACCGCGAGTGTGGAGACCAGAGAGCCAGACAGGGGTGCACCTCATCCCCACAGCTACACCGATCCTGATGGTCGCTGCCCTGGGCTCCTCCTGCCAGGCCAGATGAAGGCGGGCACCTACAAGCTGACCTTCGACACCAAGGGTTACTGGACGAAAAGAGGGCAGGACAGCTTCTACCCATATGTGGAGGTGAGAGCACAGGCTGGCGTGGGTGGAGGCCTGTGATTCACCGTGACTCCCAGGTGGGCAGTGCGACTCCCCCCTCTCTCAAGGCAGTGCCCCTCTCCCTTCTCCCAGGGCAGTGCCTCCCCCCTCTCCCAGGGCAGTGCCTCCCCCCTCTCCCAGGGCAGTGCCTCCCCCCTCTCCCAGGGCAGTGCCCCTCCCTCCTCTCCCAGGGCAGTGCCCCTCCCTCCTCTCCCAGGGCAGTGCCCCTCCCCCTTCTCCCAGGGCAGTGCCTCTCTCTCCCCCAGGGAAGTGCGCCCACCCCCCCACCCCCCAGGGCAGTGGCAAGCAGTGAGTTCTGTTTTGAATTCCCAGGAGAAAGCTGTCTCTGCTCTGGCCCTGGGTCAGGTTGTGGGGGGCAGGGGCAGGGTGACTCAGCCTTTGTGGACACAGGTGCTCAACAAGCCCCACCCAGCTCACTGGGTCTAACCTGCTGCCTCCCCCTTCATCTGACCCTGTTTCAGGGGGACCCCTTAGGAAGCCTGGCAGGCCCAGGGGCCCTCAAGCCAAGAGCTTTACCTAGAGGGAATTCAGCCTTGTCAGCAGTCCTAGTTTCCAGTTCACCGTCAGGCGCTGGCTGGTCTGGGCTCCCTAGGAACCAGCCCTCGGCCCAGAGTCCGGGCTTCTCCCTGGAAGCACTGGGGACAGTGCTCCTTCCGGTGCCTTCTGTTCTCAGGTTGTTTTCACCATCACCAATGAGACTCACAAGTTCCACGTCCCCCTGCTGCTGAGCCCGTGGTCCTACACCACTTACCGAGGGAGCTGACCACCACCTGGTCCAAGAGCCCACCGCCCTCACGGTGGCCTGAGCCTCCCCCAGCTCCACAGGGCTCCATGCTCCTCGTGGAGCCCAGGTCCCACTTCCTGGGGGAGGTCTGGCCCCCGCGTGCTTGGGCATCAATAAAGTCGTGGCACCTGAGGTGTGTGTATGGGAGTGGGGGGAGGGGGGGCAGCCGGGAGGGAAACAGACTGGCCATGGCCTTGGCGCTGCTTCTGCCACAGTCGTGCACCAGGACACGCAGCAAACATGAAAGCCTTCATTGCTGACCCAACAAATAAAAAACACACCTGCTGTCCGTGGGTGTGAAAGGGGGTGTCATGCAGGGAGAAGTCCTGGGTGGGGGCTATGTTGGGGTGCTCACAAGTCCCGCAGGGCCCTGGCCCAGGGTGTGCCCAATCACGGCCGTCTCCAGGGGCTTGAAGCCCACGTTGTCCAGAGGGATCCCGAAGGCCAGGAGCTTCGCCTCGTAGGTGCGCAGCAGGTCACCGTGAGCCTGCGGAGACAGCGCATGTTGGGTGGGGCCGAGAGCCCAGCAAGGGCTCCCCCGCCCCCCGACAAGGGCAATGCCCTCACTTAGGACACCCAGCTCTGTGGAGGGTGGGAAGGAGGGGCCACAAAGAAGACTGATGGGGAGCACAGGGGCCCCCACGTCCCAGAAGAGCTCAGGTATAGGCAACAGTGCTGCCAGGTCCAGGGCCATGGCTCTGTCCCTCTGGAAAACAGGCGTCTTTAAAAGGGTCAATGTCGTCGGTGGCTGTAAGGGTCTGAAGAAGTGATGCCTGAGAAATGCTTGGAGTGTGACTTGACTCGGAACAGAAACTCCAGAGGGCACATCATCCTCACCGTCCTCACACTGACGCTGGGACTCGGGTCAAGAGTTAGAGGGTGAACTGAGTGGAGCTCCACAGAGGAGTGGGGGGCTGGGCCTGGCTCTCGCCCTTCATGGGGTACAGGCCTCCTGACAACCAGAAACAACTTGTGCAGATCCTCCCAAGAGCTGCACAGGCTAGTAGTTGGCACCGATTTTGTGTGCACAAGTATCAGGGGGCCGGGGCATCCAGGGAAGGGTCCAGATGGGAAGGCGAGGCTGGGAGGGTCAAGGGAAGGCCCAGCACCACAGACGCCTTCATCAAAGGCTGCACAGCCCGAGCTCACACATAACAGAAGCAGCAGAAAACCGAACTATGGGCACATCTGAGTCACCCGTGAGGTGGCTGCTCTTGGTAAATGCATGCACAGGTACCTATGTGTCTGCGTCACCACAGGCAAAGCCCAGACAGCTGTGGGGAATGCCAGAGCTGGGGGGGGGGGGGGGGGGGCAGTTGGCGTTGGGTACAGGGCCCAGGCCACTGGGACTCATGGGACAGACAACAGTGAGGAGGTCAAAGAGGCCTCAGCGCCAATGCAAATGGGAGGCAGCTCTCATCAGACTCAGAAAGGAATCTGAAAGGTTAGATCTAGAACTCCCTGCTTGGAAGGGCAGACTCCCGTCATCCCAGAGGCCAGGTCAGGTGGGAGAGGAAGGGTCAGACAGGGAGGCAGGAAGAGCTGCTGGAAGAGACCAGCCGTCCTCTTCCCAAGTCCTCCAGGCTGGCCCTAAGCCACAGGCAGCTGGACCCTCAGGCTAAGGCAGGGACCACAGGGTCCTGGGTGGGGCGAGCACTAAGGCAGGCTCCTCATACCTTGCAGACGCGGGCCAGCTCGTACTGTAGGTCCTTGATGGTGCTGTTCTTCGATTCCAGAACACCCTAAAGCAGAGAAATGCAGACGTGAGTTTGAGACAGACTGGGCGGCCGTGGCCCTGGTGTCTTGGGCTCTAACGGTGACCCCAGATGTCCAGGGAATAGTGATCTGGCTCCATCCATGTGTGTCCACTGGGGAGCAGGCTGTGCGGAAAGGTCCCCCAGGAAGAAAGGGAGGCAGCACCTGCCCCTGCACGGAGATGGGCACTGAGAAGTGAGAGGCGCAGGCCTCGTGGGTTCCAACCAGGAAAGCCAAGAGCTCACCCACACCCACCTTGGCCGCTGGTACAGCTGCAGTGACCCTCGTGGGCAAGACTGTTTTTGATCCCCCTGATCACACCACTGGTAATCCACAGGGGCAGAGTCAGAGATGAACCCCAGACCCAGACCACAGTGCTGCCCACCCAGACAAGCCCCTCCTACATGCCTGCACTGTCCCAGACCCCGCCCAAGCCTGTCCCAAGCGACTGGGGTCCCACAGACACGACAGGCACTGTGGCCCACTGAGCCAGGAGGCAGGAACGACCTCACCTTGGCTTCTCCAGCCCTACCTCAGTCATGACAAGTCCATCCTGCTCAGCCTTTCCTGCACGTCCCTGTGGGCGCTCAGATCCGGTCTGCCCTACCCAGAACCGTCCACAGTCCTCCCTAGTTCCAAACTCAGGGACACAGCTGATAGCTTCAGCATTCCCCCACCCAGATGGCAGCACCAAGAACCCTTATCTCACATCACCAATTCTGTTTGTGACACCCCCCTCCCCGCCCCCAAAATCAGGTCGGGGAGCAGAGGGACAAGGCCTACCTTCCGGTGGGAGGACCCACAGGTGCTGTAGAGCTCTGCCTGCGAGGCAGGAGCGATCACTACCCTGATGCCTCAAGGGACCTGCTGGTCCTAGGGCACGGCACATCTCACCTGCCTTGACTACTGCTGCACCCCCGTGCCCTGCCCGGGGCGATCCCAGCACAGAAGAGGGGTATCATGAATAACTGGATTCAACAAATGCTCTCGCCCCTTCCCAGCCTCACTCTCTCTGGGAAGCCCTCTGAGTAACTACCACAGAGGCTCACCACTGCCTAACTGCCTGGTGGGACACAGCTTAGCAGCTTCCCTGAGAATACAGGAGACTCAGCTGTCCCCCAGGCCTAGGTCTGGGTCAGCTGCCAGATGCCCAAGGAGCTCAGGCCCACAAGTTCCAGAACAATTGAGACCTAGAGCCTGACAGGCTAAGCTGAACCCATCCTAAGAAGTAGAGCAGCAAGCTGAGTTTCGAGTATAGAGTCGGGGAGCCCCTCCCCAGGGCTGACCAAGGCTGTTAACTGGAATGATGGAGGCTACAGAAGCTTAGGGTCTCAACATGAGACAAGTGACCCCCAGCCAGAGCCCCTGCAGGCCACCCGCCAGGGCAGGAGCATGGGCACCGACCAGCTGCCACCCAGAGCCCGTCTGGCACTTACCTCCAGCTTGCGGGACAACAGGGTCAGGGTTGCAGGATCCAGGTTGGAGGCTGCCAGCACCTCATTGAGCTGCAACTCCTTCTTCTCCATGGCAGCGCTGAGGGCCTGCAGCTTGCGCTCGAGGAGCAGGTTCTTGAAGCCCGTCTTCTGCTGCACCTCCAGGATGGCCGCTGTGAACTTGCTGTAGAGCTCATCCCGCTCCCGCTGCACCTGCAGGGACGCCTCCGCTGGGCCATCTCACTGGCAAGAAGCCCTCCCACGTCTGCCCTCAGGCCAGAACACCCCTTTCATTGTGCCTTCTACACTCGTCCACCCACAGCCGGTGGAGTGTCCACCCACAGCCAGGGGATCCTATGGCATCTATACCTAACCCCTCTTGCCTCAGGCTACCCATTGCCTGCAGGCCCCTCTGAGCGTGAGTGTCGATCTGATGCACTCATGGGCATTCCTGCACGTCAGTGAGAGGAACCTGGCCCATGTGTGCCCTGCTCTGGCCCATGGCACATCCTGCACTGGCCACGGAGCACCCTGCACTAACAAATAGGGCGCAGGTGGCAATGCTATGCCCTGGTCAGACCCCGGACCCTGCAAGGAGGACCTCTCAGACTCGCTGGAAATCCAAGAAAAGCACATTCCATAAGACATTCTCCACCAATCACACATCAGCAGAATTTGGAATTCGGGAGAGGTGGTGCAGCAGGAAGTGGCCCCTTGGGCACTTTGGGTGAAATCAGCACTAGGAACAGCCCTCTGGGCACACTCTATCTGAAATCTGATTGCAAACCTTCTGGCCCAGTAACTCCACCACCAGGAACTGACTTTCCTGAGGAGGCTCCCACAGTTGCACAGATGAGCTGACACTAGAAGATGACAGGGCGTCCCTCAGGGCACCAGCTGCATGAATGGCAGCACTCCCCGGGGAGCACGGGCAACACCAGAATGAGCTGCTATGCAAGTGCAATCTGCAAGCCCAGGACACACCTGCGAGATGGAAGGTGCTTCATCTAAGGCAGGAAGTCCCACCCACACTGGACACACAGGAAGAGGTGGGAGAAGACTCAGAAACTGTTACCACTTGTGAGGATCGGTGCCGAGCAGCAGGGGAACCTTCTTATTTTTACTTAGACTTAGGCCTCCATGACTTCTTCCCACTGTGCACATAATAATTTACACTAGATTCATGTATGTAGAGGAAAAGGATGCTGGCTGGAGAGGCCAGGCTGCCTCTGTGTTTCAGAAGTGAGCGTGAGGGGCCAGGTGGACAACTGCTCCCCACCAGGGACCTGCTGTGTGAGACCTGGGCCTTCCTAGAGGGCCGGGTAGGAGCAGGCAACAGGACCTTCTGGAACCAGTCTTGGCTGGGCTGCTGGCTGCTCACCTGAGTAAACCGTTGCTCCAGCACCTCGTGCTCCCACTCCAGGCTCTTGAGCTCTTTCTCGGTGACTTTCAAGCGTGCCTTTGTGCACTGCAGAGAGAGGAGCGGTGGGCACAGAAGGCGCTCAGGATTCAAGCGTGCACACATGGAGGCTCCTGGAGATGGCAAGGCCAGGAATAATATCCAGGAAGAACTGGCTCAAAGACACAGTGGCTCATCCCCACCAGCGTGGATGTGGGCACCAACTCTACAAGGCCACCCCCTTCCCCCACATCTCCGCTTACAGAAAATGGAATTCAGACACCCTCCTGCCCGAAAGCCCAAGCCCTGCACAGCCCCCAGGAGGCATCTCACAGATGTCCCTCCTCTCCTGAGCCCAGGAGGAGCCAAGGAGGGAGGTGAATGCAGGTGACACTCACAACCAAGGTCTGCTTGTCCCTTTCGTGGTCAACCAGTTTCTTCTGCATCTCGCTCATCTCCTCCCGGGCCTTCTGCAATGGCTCCGCCAGGCGCCGATTCTGGGCAGACACCTCCAGCATCTCCTTCTCCAGATGGTCCTCCTTCTTCCGCATGTCTTCCATCTGCTCCTGTGGGCACAGGCATGTGCAGGAGGGCTCAGCAGGCAGCACCAGGGCTGGGAGCTCACCTGCCACAGGCAAGTCCTGCCGCTATGGGCACGCAGGTCAACGAGACCTGTATTATGGAGACACACAAACCTACTGTGAATGTTCTAGGAGTGAGGTTTTCATGAGATTACACTTTGTTCAGTACGCCATGGAGGGCATCCTGGAAAGCCCATCTCTGCCAGCATGTGGGTGGCAAGGACACCTGCCCATGCCTCTGTGCTAGGCTCCGACCACAGTCCTGCCTGAGCCTACTCTCAGAACTGACACTGTCCTACTCATTCTCCTACCCAACATCAAGGCAACAGCCTGTTTTCAGCTACAGGTATAGGGAGGTTACATTCCCTGTGAATTTCAATAGAGGACAGTGAACGGTATTATCAGAAAGATTTTCACAAGGGCTATTGTGTCTGGTGGTGAAGAGCTGCATGTGGACCCGGCGTGGCCCCCAGGAACCTTGAGGGAGTTGATGAGGGCCAGGTTGTTGAGGGTGATGTCGTTGTAGTAGTTCTTCATGTCTGTGAAAGCCTCCTCATGCCGCTGCATCAGCGTGCTGATCTGGCCGTTCTTCCTCTCCTCCACTTCGTGGATCTCAGTCTTTCTCCGCAGGTCGAGCTCATCCCTAAGCATCTTCATCTTCTTGTCATACTTGGCCTCAATCTCTGAAAGGCAGCAGCACCCACAGCAGCTGAGCAGAGCAGCCAGCAGTGCCAATGCTGTGCACGCTCATCTGCCAGGGAACAGGGTGGGTTTCAGTGGGCACGTGAGGCACACACCAGGCTGCTGTCCTTTGTCCGTGGCAGTTATTTCTACTCCACCCCTGCAGGGGGCTCCCAATAGCTAAGCGTCAGCCCATCCCATGGCCACTAGCCATGACCCCTGTGGCCATCCAGTCACAACACAGGGCTTTGTTACTAAAACTAGACAGACTGCCTCAGACCAGAAGCCAAGGGAAAGACTAAGAACATAGCCCACGAGACTGAATAACTACACCCTGCTCCAGCCACCAATTTCTGCCAGGAGTTGGGCAAGTGGGTGGTGACCACAGCCTCCACCCACTGACATACAGAATACTTGGTTCTGGGGCGCTGAGAGGTCCATCAGCCTTAAAAATGACCGAAATCTCTCTCCTCGCATATCTGGGCTGTGCTGACCTGGTTTACCAGCCCTGTGAAGATAAGCCCTGGAGAGGAGTCACTTTCTGATTGGACGGCATGCCAGGAAGTAAGACACTAACCTCGCACTTGCCTCTCAAAGTCGCTGCGCAGCTTGGTGATCTCCTCAGTGTGTTTCTGCAAAGGCGGAAGCAGGCAGTTACGAGATGACATAGAATCCGCATGGCATACCCTCTCCTGTTCTGGCGGGCACCTCTGCTCCCAGCTCAGGGCACATCCAGAACAACACGGTTCGGGTAACTTCCACATTTCAAACTCACTTGGCTGAAGTCAGCTCTGAGCCTGAGAAAATGTTCACAGAAATTCTAAGGACTGACAGCAGCCGGCGGCCCCTTGCTGGCCTGCCTGCGGGGTGGAGCCATGGCCACGAATTCCAGACCTGCAGGCTCCACTAGGGGCCTGCTCACGTGCTCTAGCTGTGGCTTAGAGCAACAGTAAGAAGTATTTCAATAGATGTTTATTATATACAATTCCGAGAGTAAAATGGTAATTATTTTATAGCATTATTTTTACACACAAGGGAACTCTGACCCACATAACTGATCTTTATATAGGCCTTGGGTAAGCAGATAGCCTCAGTCTCCAAATTCATTGGAAACCAGCCCACTGTGTTCCTATGTCAGGAGAGATGAGACCATTCCTTTTTATTTATTTATTTAATCCTTACTCAAGGATATTTTTTCCCATCTGATTTTTAGGGAAAGTGGAAGGGACAGGGAGAGACAGAGAGAAACATGGATATGAGAGAGACACATTGACTGGCTGCCTCTAGCATGGCCGGGGATCGAGCCTACAACTGAGGTACATGCCCTTGAACCGGAATCAAACCCTTGACCCTTCAGTCTGCAGGTCGATACTCTAACTATTGAGACAAACCGGCTGAGGCCAACATGTTCACACCCTTGAACTTGGCTGCAAACTCTGCAGTTTCCGTGTTTTCCAGATCCATTAGAACCTAGCTCCCTTCACATGAGACAAATGTGCTGACAAAGTCTCCTCAACCTGCAGCCAGGAAGAACCTTTAAAAACCAAAGTCCAGATGCACTCTCTCTCTGCCCAAATCGCCCACAGGCCCCTGACTCAGCCAGGGTCCAAGCCCGGGCCTTCTGTGGTTTCCGAGGCCGACGAGCTATGACTTACTTGCTCCTCTGGCCTTCATGCTAGCTCATTCTCTCTCTTCTACTGGCCTGGTCCCCACAGCCTGGACCAGACCTTACTGCCTTTACCAGATGTCACCTTCTCAGTGAGCCATTCCCAGAACTCCATGTAGAAAAATGTGACCCACTCTCATTCCCATGCCCCGCTCACACTGTCCTTCCTCATAGCCTAGGGATGTCCTGTGTGGATCTGACACTTGTTTTGCATTCTTTGCTGTGTGCAGTTTCTCCTTTGCAGACCACGTGCCACACGTGGAAAAGGCATTTTATCAGTCCTCCCCAGAGATCAGAACGGGGCCTGGCATCTTCCGTGCACCCCAACCAGCCTCCCTCAGAATGGACTAAAAGCTCTCAGAAATCAGCCAGGTGGTCATGAGCCCAGCTTGTCTGACAAGCTGCCATAGTGCCTGTGGACTGGGGTGCTGGACACTTCCATGGTTGTGTGTTTCCAAATGCCCCTGATGGGCAGCCTGGGAGAGCAGCTAGGTGTCAGGTGTCAGAAGCACATGCAGAGGAACCCTGATTGATTTTCCACATGTCAGTTTGTTGCTCAAGTCTGAGACAGGAATCTGTACTTGACACCAAAGTAGATCTGCTTAGCTGTGTGCTTTTAAAAGAATATTTCAATTAATTGCCAAAAATGCAGGAGTTTTTAAACAAAAATGTGAATTCCCAGTTGCTGTTGCACACCTAGCTGCCAACAGATTACCCACCAGCCGCAGGTTCTTCACCACCACCTCGTTCGCCAGCTCCTGCTCCTTGAGCTCGACCTTCAGTGCCCGCATATCCTTGCGCAGCGCGCCCTCCTGTGTGTGGTGCTCCTTCTGGGCCAGCTTCATGGCCACGGTGCCCTCCGCCTTCATCTCCGTCAGGTTGTTCTGATGCTCATACAGCAGGTGTTTCACCTTCTGCTTGTAGACCTGTAGACAGGAGAACTACCACTTGCTCACCGGCACTCACACACACCTGCACATGCATGCTCTCCTGCTTGCATGCAAACACATGCTCAACAACACACACTCGTGCACACCCATGTTTACCTGTGTGCACATCATCTTTTATAAAAAATGCCTTCAGGTTCCCAGGGTGAAGGACATGCACAAAGGGCTGTAACCCAAAAGCAAGGAGATAAAATGCCACTCACCCTACCCAGCATCACAGCAGTGACCCCCGTGGGACAGGTGGTCACTGTCCCACTCACCTTGATCTCCACCTGGTGCCGCTCCTCGGCCTCCTCCATCTCCCGGTCTTTGTTCCGCAACTCAGCCTTCTTCTCCTCCAGCTGCCTCCGGGTGATCTCCCAGAAGGTGTGGATCTTGTCCCGCTCCAGCTGGAAGTAGTTGCGTTCCTCCCGCTCTCGGTCCAGCTCCTCGCGGATGCGGTTGATGTGCCCCTCCACCTGCAGGCCGAGCAGAGACTGTGAAGAACCCAACAGGGTCCATCCACCCAAGGGGCACATGGGAGGAGAAAGGCAAGCAAGAGGGAGGGGCCCCTCTCATCTACAAATCCTTAACATCTGAAAGCAAGGAGGCAAAACACAGTGCGTCTGACTAGGGCCCCCACAGAAGACAGCATCCTCCATCATAGGCCACTCAGAGTCTGGTCATGGTTCAATTCCAGGTCAAGGCACATGCCCCACGTGGCAGGCTCAATCCCAGGGTGGACGTGCAGGAGGCAGCCGATCGATGATTCTCTCTCATCATTGATGTTTCTCTTTCTCTCCCTTCCTCTCTAAGATCAACAAAAATGTATATTAAAAGATTAGAAAATAGCCAGCCCCAGAGTTGGATGCACAGGCTGCTCAGGAGCCTGTCTGCAGCTGCCTGGCTCTCACTGCCACCTGAGCCCCGGGCCCTGGGCCCTGGCACTGGCCGCTGCCATGGAGTCCATGCCCCTGCAGACCCACCACTGCAGGTCAGTGCTGTCCATAGGGACCAGAAGTATACAGGGAGGTAAGAAACAGCTCAATTGTTGGGGCAATGCAGTGTGCAGTCAGTGATCTCTCCAGAATACAGACTGGACCCCACCACCCTCTGCTTCAGCTGGTTTCCCTGCATGGACAGTTCTCACTGAATGTCATCAACAAGTTCGAAGCTGTGAAGACAAATGAGCGTAAGGAGCCAATGTTACCGCTGGCTAAGTAACACAAGACCTAAGTTCCTCTGGGTCTCCTCAACGCTGTAACGATGTGTTATTTAAGGACCTACTGTAAAACAAACCACTCTTACCATCAAGGGCCCTTGCTCAACATCCACTTCGGCTCATATGACTGTTAGTCTGCTTTGTATTTATTTTTTATCTTAAAACTATCCAAGGCAGTAAAGGTTCTGACAGCAACACCAGTTGACACAGAGCCTGCAGGTCCGTGGCAGATACACACAGGCAGTCCCATCATCAGAACACGGAGGTGGGAGTGGGCACCAGTTTACTCTCGTGATGTGCCATGTGCTGCAGTTTCCAGGAGCCTTTTAATTAAAATTGTGATTATACAATTGCGTTATCTAGCCCCTGCCTTCATCAAGAAGGACATGTGGCTTAAAATAATTCCTAATGTTTCATGGTAAATACACAAGAACACTGTAATGCATACACTATGAAAACAGCTCCGTAGCATCAGATGAATGAAGGGGTAAAACTGAAAGGGAGTACAAAAAAATGAAAAATGGCTTTTATACCAGAAAAAAAAACATTTCCTTCCAGATTCTTACCACCCTATAAAAAAGTTCTTCAGTAATGTGCCTGAGAGCTTTGGAGCTGATGGGGATTATGGAGATGGGGAAGGATATGCTGGTTCAAACACAACTGCAAGAGCCAGAATGGGGCAGGTGAGCACAGAGGAGAGGGCAGGATGAAGGGTGCACTGGTCTGACAGAGGCTCATGCAGATAAACAGCCAGAGATGAAATGAAACAGCACCCCCGCACCCATCCACCCCAGGACTGGACCAAAGCACAGGGCCAGCCTGCTCACCTGCTCCTTGGTCATGTCTTCTGGAGCAAGCCCGTCAACAATTGGGGTTCCTTTGCCCTTGCCTTTCTTTTTGGGTGCCTGTGGTTAAAAAAAGAGAGGCTTGGTTAAGGAAGGGAGGCTTTGGGTAATGGCTTCCCTTTTGGGCTGGCTTGGATCCCCTCCTAGTCATTTGGGAAGGGAGTACTGCCTGGAACCTCTCTTTCTTGCTCACTGTCTTGTGCCCACCCTCTGCAGCACATCACTCTACCCTAAGCTCCCACCCTTAACCGCAGGCACATTCTCTGCTGACACCTTTGGATCAGCAAGAAGGATAAATATTCCTTATCAGAAGAGAACTTTTTTCTCCCTCAGGAAGGAAGGGAAGGAAACTAGACCAAATCCACTCCTTAATACATGGCAGAGGCTGCCTTGTTGTGGATGCAAAATGTACTTGGCTTCCAAAGGGAGAACCCCAAAACCAGTGTCAGATGTTACATCGTTGGCTATAATGTTTGGTAACCACCCCAGAGAAATGTGCAAGAAACTTTTGATATATGTTGGCAGAAATGTCTCAATAGCAATGATCAGGGTGATAATGAGACTGTCTTTGTTCAAAATACAAAACTCCTTCAGGGAATGACAGCAGACAGCCCCAACTCATCATGGGGGCTCTAACTGCTCACCCATCACATCACCTTTTACCAACTTTGACCAGAAGAGAAAACCTTCCACCCCACTCCCTTCCTGAGCAGTCACTGAATTTCCAAATCCTTATCCTCTGCCCTCACTTTTCTCAACTGTCTGTGGCCCATATTTGTGTGTGTATATGTGTCTATAGCATTTTTTGTGTTTTTATCTCCCTGTAACATTTTCATGATTACAAACAAAATTATGTGGAAGTCTTACATAGAGAAACAAAAAGAATATCCTATCCCTCAAGCTAGTAATCAGTAGAAGTATTTTGGTGGCCTTCATCCAGTTGATAGTCAAACACCCATCCACTGAAACCTTCACTCCTATTGTTCCATTTAATCCCTCAACTCCAAGAAGTCCACCCATCAGAGGTCCCTCATCCGTAGCTTCTGGGACATTCACAGCCAAACGCAGCGGCTCCCCACGAAGACATCCTCTCCCCACCAGCTACTTGCCCCATGCATTTGCCTGCAAACTGAGTTACTAACAACTATATGGGGTGGGGTGGCGGTGGGTAACAGCTGATGGCCCTGTCACATGAGACAGGTGAGGTCTGACTGCTCCCGGCCTCTTCAAGGAACCAGCAGTTCTGCACGGCAGGCCCTGCCCTGGGCGCCCATGGCACTGGACCTTCTGCTCAGGACCCCTTGCTATAGAGAGACCTGCAACCGCCCTGGCACGCCCTGAGTTCTCCATCCCAGAGACTAGAGGTCCTAGGTTATCCCCTACACACCGCTGTCCTGTATGGGGACACGTGTGCCCCAGGCCCCTGGGAGATTCCAAGGCCAGGACGGGCTAAGCCTTCCAGTCCCGGTGGGGCATCCCTCGGGGCTCTGCCCGGGCCTGCTTCGTGTCGTCCTCACCATGGCTCCAGGCGTCCGGACCCGCAGCGGCCCACAGCGACCCGCAGACAAAAGTTCCCACTCCGAAGAGGCTGCGCTGTCTCCCAGCAACGGGGGGAGGAGGAGGGTGTCTCGCGAGAAGTATGGAAGCTCCTCGCGAGACTCCGCATGCAGCCACAAGCCCTGGCAACTGGAAGAGCGCGTCCCTACCAACGCGCGCTGGGCCCGGTCCAGGGCTGCAGAAGTCGGGTAGGTCGTTCTGCAGCTGGCCATCATCCACACTAGTGATCTCCCCGACAGCTCAAAACGCATTTCTGTTGCTGGATATACGCGTACATTGCCGTCCTCCCCCGCTGTTTCATCCACTTTTTACCTGCTGTGCCTAGAAAAAGCACAAAGCAGGTGCTTGATAAAAATGTCTTTAATAAAGGAGGGAGGGAGGAATTATCCAAATCAGATTCAAAATCTGGGCTGAGACTGCCCGGATCCTGACCTCACCCTGTCCACCTTTGAAGATTCCTTCCCTGATGGTCTGGTGAGGATGGAAAATAGCCAGGTTTCCATAAACCATCTGAATAATAATAATAATAATAATAATAATAATAATAATAATAATAGTAAGGAAGCTCCAAAGTTTTGAAATCAACAAGTGTCCCCTTCACAGAAGTAAACTGCTCAGCCTGAAGAAGCCTCTTCTGTAGCCCCTCCCCCGCTCCTGCTCATGGTGGGGAAAAACTAGAAACTCTGCCTGAAGAATCCAGATGGGCAGAAAAAAAAAAAATGAGGTATCAGTTCCTTTCCTAACCATGCTACAATTTCCGAAGGAATTTCCGTTGCCTTGACACTACACTGTTACCTGCATGTATCACTCTGTGTCGCCCAGAAGGCTGGGTGTTTGGCATAAGCTGGTGCCCATCTTTATACACCATTTCTGGTCGATTTCTCCCTACACTCTCAAATTTAGCATCCTCCTAACTCGTGGTTTTGCAGCAGGTTTTTTGCATCTATTTGGGGATGAAGAGTCCACAATCTTCCCTTGCAGAGTTGCATCAGGAACACAGTGTGAGTCATGAAGAAAGGCTTGGATCTGTCTGTCCCTGCCATGAAAGAATATGCCTTATTTGCTCCCTGGGCTTCAGACACCACCCAGTGTCAGTGATCTGAGAACCACAGTGATGAACCGGAGGGCCTTCCTCTTTGCCCAGCCAAGCCCTGATTGTTCTGGGAGTGGAGCAGCTGGTTGAAAGGCTGCATTGACCTAGCTTGCACAGAGCTGTGATTTATTTATAGCAGGCCCTGAGGCCTTTGTGAGATCTGGTCCTGCCACTGTGCCTGGCAGTGAAGGCCTCTGTGCCAGACACCACTGGCCTGATAGGAACCTCCTCCCCCAAGCCAGGCCTCCTAGAGGGAATTTGGCAGGCAAGACAATGCAGCTGGATAACACAGTGGGGTAATTATTATTAATTAACATTTACTTTACAGACCAAATATACTAGGTGCCTCATGCTGACTGTTTTTTCCATTAGAAGTCTGGCTCAGAGTTCCTGAGTTAAATAAATACATTAATAATAATTCCTTTCAGTAAAAAGGGCAAGATTAGGAAGGTTAGCTCAGGATAACCAGGCAGGGTATTCATTTATCGCAAAACAAGAATGTCTCAGTTCATCAGCATGAATTGCCCAGATGAAAAGTTCATGGAGTCCCAGAGAGAACAGGGGGAAGGGGGGAGGGGGTCAGGAAGAGATTAACCAAAAATCTTATATGCACATATACATACATTAACTATGGACACAGACAATAGAGTGGTGAAGGCCTGGGGTGGGGCGGGAACCAGGTGAAGGGGACAATAAGGGGAAAAAGAGGGGATATCTGGAATATTATGAACAATAAAGATTTCTTTAAGAGTTAAAAAACGAGATCAGTCAAGAGCTGGTAATCACTGAATCGTGTGCTGGTAATTGTATATTCTCTCTACTTGGTTTGGAAATGTTCTTTTTTAAAAAATATATTTTATTGATTTTTTACAGAGCGGAAGGGAGAGGGATAGAAAGTCAGAAACATCGATGAGAGAGAGACATCGATCAGCCGCCTCTTGCACGCCCCTACTGGGGATGTGCCCGCAGCCAAGGTACATGCCCTTGCCGGAATCGAACCTGGGACCATTCAGTCCGCAGTCCGACGCTCTATCCACTGAGCCAAACCGGTCTCGGCTGGAAATGTTCTTAATAAAAAAAAGTTAAGCCCTAACTGGTTTGGCTCAGTGGATAAAGCATCGCCTGCGGACTGAAGGGTCCCAGGTTCGATTCCGATTAAGGACATGTACCTTGGTTGCTGGCACATCCCCAGTAGATGTGCAAGAAGCAGCTGATCAATGTTTCCCTCTCATCTATGTTTCTAGCTCTCTATCCCTCTCCCTTCCTCTCTGTAAAAAAAAAATAATAATAATAAAATATATTTTTAAAAAACATTAAAAGCCATGGCCAGCTTGGCTCAGTAGTTAGAGTGTCAGCTCAAGAACCAAAGGGTCGCCGAAATGGTTTTGGCTCAGTGGATAGAGCGTTGGACAGCAGACTGAAAGGTCCCAGGTTCGATTCCGGCAAGGGCATGTACCTTGGCTGCGGGCACATCCCCAGTAGGGGGCGTGCAAGAGGCAGCTGATCGATGTTTCTCTCTCATCGATGTTTCTGACTTTCTATCCCTCTCCCTTCCGCTCTGTAAAAAAATCAATAAAATATATATTTTTTAAAAGAACCAAAGGGTCATTGGTTCGATTCTGGTCATGGGCACCTGCCTGGGAAACAACCAATTGATGTGGGTCTCTCACATGCATGTCTCTCTCTCCTCTCTTTTCCTCCCTCCCTTCCACTCTCTCTGAAATCAATGGAAAAAATCCTCCAGTGAAGACTAACCAAAAAAAGGTAAAAATAAATACTGGCCTCTGGATGTCTTTGACAAGACTATCTCTGTATACATTTATTCATCTTCAAGCAGGAATTATTAAGCAGCTACTGTTACAGTTACTGTGGCTGCATAACAAGTTATACCCAAAACACAGTGGCTTCATATAGTGTGACACATCTGTTTTGCCCATGAATCTGCCACTCAGCAAGGACTCCATGGAGAGAGTTAAGCTATTGGCTCCACATGGTGTCCCACAGGAAACACGCCGTGGCATCCCCAGTGGCTTGGGCTTCCTCACCCAGGGAGGCTGGGCTCCAGCGGAGCTGAGAGATCCTCCTTATGACCCTGCCGTGAAAGTCACAGAGCATCCTGCAGCCATATGCTACTGGCCAGAGCAGTCACTCAGCTTGCCCCGCTTCAAGCAGGAGGAGTAAGATGAGGAGTCTGAACTGGAGTAGGAGGTTCTAGAAGACATGTGGAATGAAAAATATTGCCGGGACCAGTTTGAGAAGATGCAATCTGCCGCTCCAGCTGACTTTGAGTAACCAATGCCCGCACACACACACCCCCCCCCCCCCTAGCTCAGCTTTGTACCTGAGAGGCCAAAGCCTCTGCCTCTTGGAGTGGCATAGACCAGTCAGTGGCTTACAAACTGTAAGATTAGTCCCAGTGGGTCTTTACATCGTTGAAAAGGGTTTTAATCAACCTGGGTCACTGACTGCTGTGTCTTCGAGGCCTTAGGCTCTGGGGGAGGGAGCTGGGCTGGGCAGTGCAGGTTTGGGTGAGCTGAAGGTGAACGCACTGGCTGGCCTTTGAGGTGGTGATTTCACTGGAAGCCCAGAGATCATACCCACCGCCCTCCTCTGCCAGCCTTTTCCGCTATCAGCTGGAAACAAACTCTTTCTCCCGACACTTTTCTCTGGTTTGATTTGTTTTTTGTAAAAGTGCAAACCTTGGGCTTGGATCCGGGCCTCTGGCTCTGCAGTCTTAGTCGGGTTACTCCCCCTCTCGTGCTGAGTTTCTATCCCTGAAAAACAAGGGTACTGTTTCCTTAGGATAGCTGGGACAGCTAATGAGATGCTGTGCCCCACGGGCTGGTGTGAGGTCCCAAGCCGCAGACTGCATTTGGAGGTGGGACTTGAGCGAACCAATCTCTGCTTTCAGCCAGCCGGCAGCCTCCATTCCCGGGAGCATCGCCCACCACCCCCCACCCCCCAACCCCCGCGTTGGCCAACGCCTCCTTATCTCCCATCCCCCACCCACGACCCTCCAGCCTCGCCCCCCTCCTCGCCCGGCTTCTTCATAACGTGGATTACATCCACGAATCCTAGGCGGTGGCCCCACGACTGCCTCTCCTTGTGCGAAGCGCGGGATCGTTAGCTGGCACCCCATAAAAATCTGGGGGTGCGCAATGAACGGAATTCAGCGCAGCTGCGGGACGAGTGCGATCACGGGGCTGGGAGGGCGAGGGCGGGTGCGGGAGGGTCCACAGACTCAGGTCCGACAGGGGGCGCGCGCGGGCCGGGCGGAGCCGCACCTGTGCGCGGGGCCGAGGGAGGATGGGGTGGCAGGGGCCCCGGAACAGCTGCGTGCCCCGCCCCGCGGGCTCCTCCCCGCCGCAGCGGCCCCCAGGCTGCTGCCCGATGCGCTGCGCCGGGAGCCGGGAGCCGGGAGCCGGGCCGAGTCGCCGCCGCCGCTGCAGGGCCGTCTGGTCCGCGAGGCCGCGGCTGCATGGAGCCCCCGGAGGGCGCCCGCCCGGGAGGTGAGTGCGGCCCCAGCCCCAGGACCCCGCAGCAACCGCACCCCTTGTCCCTGGGACGCAGCTGCCGGGCCGCGAAGACCTCTGGCCGCGCCGGGTCCCGCCGCCCGGGATGGGGCTCCTCCCGGATCAGCCGCCGCCCTGTGGGGGGCTCCCAGAGCCGTCTTGTCCCCTGGTCCTCGGCGCTCAGGCAGCCGCGCCTGCCTGCTCCTGGGCGAGGGACCAGAGTTTCCCCGAGCCCCTCCCAGCCGAGCCTTGGTTCCGGGAGTCAGGGGTGGGGCGCGCCGGCCCGAGTTTGGGGTCCCGGTGGGCGAGGTTGGGAGGCGTAGCGCCTTGGGCCGCGTCTGCTTTGTTCGCTCCAGCAGCGGCTGCTGGGGTGAGGGCGGCCAGGGGCGCAGCAGGGACCCTGTGACTGCTGGGCCCAGAGGGGGTCTGGGAGGGGTGCTGCCTGCGGGGGTGGGGACGGGCCTGGGCGAGCCCCTGGGACCGCGCGTCTGGGAGGGCAGGTGTGCACGAGGGACACTCCTTCAGCCAGTCCGCTGTCCCGGCGAAATGAGAGGAGAACTGTAGGAACCCCCTCCCAAGCCCTCAGAAAGGATTTGTGGGTGCCGTTCATCCGCTGGGAGCCAGGATGCAAACGCAGGGCTCAACCCGCCTGACCAGGCCCGGGTGCATCCTTGTTCCCTGGAGGTCCCATTCCAGGGGCCTCTCCCTGACCACACAGAGACCCGATGGGAGTGCCCCGCGGCGCAAGCGGCCTCCCCTGGAACCAAACTGCTGGCCCCGGAAGTGTCCCAGAGCGGTGGGTCCGTGCTTGTCCGCAGCCCTTGTTTGGCAGGTTCATGCCAGAGGGTTGCCTGGACCCTTTACGCTCCCTGCAAGCACCACACACATCAGGGGCTCTGGGTGTCGGGTGCCTTTGTTTTGTCACTTAGCCTTTTCTCACAACTGACAGCCGCCTCTCCCCACACACACACTTCCCAGTGGCAGCTTGAGAGCAAGGGCTGCGAGGTGTGAGCTCCTGCTGGGCTGGGGCACAGGAGCCTAGCCACCCTTCAGTCTCTGAGTCGCACTTCCTGGAAGCCCAAGATTAAAGTCATTCAGGCACAGACATGAGTTTACCAGGGGCCTGTTCTGTGCAGACAGGGGGGCTGGTGTGTCCAGTCCATGGGGTGGTTGTGACAGTCCTCTCGGTTCATTAACTTTTGTAAACTTCACTTTGGAGAATGAAGAACACACACAAAAGGAGAGAAAACGGTGTGGGAAAGGCCTGACTGCCACCTTCGATCAGACCCACCAACTCCTCCCTTCAAAAGTCGTGTGTAGCAGCAAATCTAGACACATTATTTCATCCACAATTGTTTCTGCAATTATCTCTAAAAGATAAGGTGTTTGTAGAGCATCATTCAAATCTCATCTTGGACTTAAATGAACTAATATCCTAATAATCCAGGAGTGCAGATCCGGAGTTGAAAAGATTAGGGTGTGTGGTGGGTAGTGAACTTCTTGAAGGACCCCAGCTGTTGACTATGGAAAACTAGGGTTCTAGCCCACTCACAGGGAAAGAGAGCGGTTGAGCCTGAATGGGGTGAGGAGGAGGGGCAGAGTCTAGGAATCAGGACTGGGGAAATGGGGTTCCAGTGCCCCATTTCTCTGACATCTCTCCCTCACTGTAGCCTTATGACTCATTTATTAATTTCATTACTTCATGTGCTTGTGAGTGCGTGCAGGCAGCCTCCTCGATGATGCTGGGGCACGGCCCTGGACACACAGAAGAAAACTTGAAATTTGGGCCATTCTCAGCAGAGTTGTGCTGGAAAATAGGTCAGCAGCATAGCACAAGGTAACCCTATCCACTCTATACACATTTGCAATCAGCCCTGGGGGAGGGCAGACTGTGGCACCCCAACTTCAGTCTCCCCACAGGGAGTGTCCTGGGCATCAGAGACATCCGCTGGCCTCGGACCTGGCTTGCATGACCCAGATTGTGGCTCCATCAGGCTGCCAAGCACTCTACCCATGCCTTCCAGGGAGCTCCTGCTCTGCTATGCCCCAGAAAGAGTAGCAGGCTGACCTGTGGGACATGTGTTCCTTCGTCCTCCCAAGATCAGACTGATTGACCAGAGAGCCTTTTATGAACTACTAGAGGTCCGGTGCATAAATTTGTGCACAAGTGGGGTCTCTCGACCTGGCCTGCTATTGATCAGGACCATCTCACCGGGTCCTGGAGGGAGAGACCATGGGAGGTTGGCTGGCTGCAGGAAGTTGGCTGTGGGAGCACACTGACCACCAAGGGGGCAGCTCCTGTATTAAGCATCTGCCCCCTGGTGGTCAGTGCACATTATAATAACTGGTTGACTGGTCATTTGGTCAACTAGTCATAATAGTCACTTAGGCTTTTATATATATAGAGAGAGAGATGGCACAGGTTTTGGGACTCAGTCATTCCACAAACATTTATGATGCACCTACTGTGTACTAGGGCAAGCCCAGATCCTGGAGCTCAGACCCAGTCCCAGCCTCTGAGCCAGGTGCCTGGCACATAGTAGGTGTATAGCATTATGGTGCATGTCCAAAGTCATCCTGGCTTTGCCCTTTAATGCCAGCCAAAACCAGCCTGTTTCCACTGAGGATTTTAAAAATTGAGATATAAGTCACATATGCTAAAATTCACCCTTTTAAAGTTTACAATTTATTATTGTTAGTACTTAAGTTAAACTTAAGATGGTTCAACTTAATTTTTTTTTAAATTTACAATGGCAATCGGCAATAAGCATTCAGGGGAAAATGTACTTTGAATATTCAGTTTTGATCCTTGCCCCATTCAGGCTCAGCCGCTCTCTTTCTCTGTCTCTTGTGTTGCTGGGCAGCTGTTGGCTAATGTGTGTGTTCTTCTGAGCATGTTTGAGGTGTGCTGGACTAAGCTACAAAGTTCAGTACATTAGGAATCTTAAATGCATTTTTAAATTTACAATACTTTTTCTTTTTTAATCCTTACCCAAGGATATTTTTTTCCATTGATTTTTTGGAGAGAGGAAGGTAGAGAAAGCAACATCCATGTGAGAGAGATGCATGAATTGATTGCCTCCCACATGCCCCTGACCAGGACCAGGAGCCTGCAACCGACCAGAATCAAACCCAGGAACCTTCAGTCTACAGGCTGACACTCTACCCAATGAGCCACACTGGCTAGGGCTGCTTACAATATTTTCAACTTGCGACAAGTTTTTCGGGGTATAATCCCGTCATAAGTTAGGAAGCATCTGTATTCACAAAGCAGTGCAACCATCACCAGCATCTAATTTTAGGTTTTCAGCAAAGAAACCCATCAGCAGTTACTCCACATCCTACACACACCCCAACTGCCAATCTACTCTGTCTTCTCTAACTTACCTTTCTACTCTATGGATTTGCCTGTTCTGGACATCTACACAAATGGTGTCATAACATGTGGCCTTTTTGTGTCTGGCTTCTTGCATGTTCCATGTTTTCAAGGTTCATCCATGTTATGGCCAGTGTTAGAGCGCCATTCCTTTCTGTGGCTGAGCAGCATTCCAGTGATGGATGGACCCCATTCTGTTTATCCGTCATCCATTGAAGGGCATTTGGGTTTCCTTTCACTTTTGCCTTTCATGACACTCGGTGCGCTGTGAACATTTGTGTACAAGTGTTTGTGTGCACATGTGCTTTTAGGTTCTTTTGGGTTTAAGCGTAGGAGTGGAATTGCTGTGCCATGCGGTGACTCCGCATTTAACAGTTGGACTGTCTAGCACCCTGGCAAGCTCAATCCTGACCTTCCTGGGTTCCTCTGACTGTAGCACCAGCAGTGGCATATTGACTCAATCTCCCTTCCCATCACAATCTTCTCGCCCAAGGATAGGTGTCCTTAATGGCAGAAGCTACATCTCCTTCCCTAAAACTTGGAGACAGATCAGGGCACCAGGATTTACAGAGACCAGGCAACTGCCAAAAGGAGAAGGAAAAGACTCAAAGGACCACACACACTATATGCTGTTGACTCTACAGCACATAGATGCTCTGCTGTTTCTGGGATGTTGGAATTTTATAACATGTGCTTCTTACGGCCAGTGCAACAGGCCATGATGCCTGTGCAGTCTGTCTCAGGGGCTGTCCGAGGCTCCTGCCTCCCTCTGTCTGTAGGGAGGCATGTGGACGCTCCCTTCCCGGCTAGATGGGCCAGGAGTGTGCTCTTTGGCTGAGGTCCTTCTGGGTCCCCCAGACCCATCTTAGCACCTATGGTCTTTATCCTTCCCACCTGGGCTGCGTCACTTAAAAGTGCAAATAGATGGTGCCCCTTCTCAGCTCAAACCTTCCAGCATTCCCCAGCTCGCTTGGAGAAGCAGTCAACATCTACATGATGCACCCCACCATGTCCCCTGACCCATGTCCCTAGGGCCTGGCCCTGCTCCCCTCAGGTGTGATCCAGCTCCCGCCCACCTTCTGACCCCAACAGAACTGTCCTCCCCCATCCCACCCTCCTGCACTGCTCCCCAGTACTGCATGTCCGCGAGGGTGGGATCATCCACTTGGCTCATGCTATGGCTCCAGCACAGAGTGTGCACTCAGGAAACCTTTGTTTGAAGAATGAATGAATGGATGCTTTCTTGTCTAGAGGAGGGCCCCACCCAGCTACAGAGGGACAGGGCAGCTGTGAGCAGACCCCTGCCTCTCTTTCCATCTTTCAGATGTCCACTTCCACCTGGGGAGGGCCCAGGAACCATTCCAGCTTCCCTGCAGGCACTGGCAGGGGTCTCCTCCCTCCTCGGCCCCTGCTCTCAGCCCTGCCCCATGGCCTGGGAATGGAGGCCGAGAGCTCAGACTCCATGGTCCCCTGGTTGCTGCCTGCAGGGAGCTGAGTCGCTCTCTAAAGCACAACATTTGGCACTCGGCGTCCCACCCTCATGGCTGGTTGCAACGTCCTCTTAGAGAGCAGAGCACTGGGCAGTGCCTGGCACAGAGAAAGTCTGAAAACCGAGAGGCATTGTCATAGTTACCATCCTAGTCACCCCCATAGGTCAGATGCAGGAGTGTCTCAGGGTGTGACAGGCCCCAGACACTTAGACCCGGTGCCACGCTCCCCTTGAGGACACAAAGCAAAGTGTCCTGCAGACCCCAAGAGCTTCCTTGGCCCAGCTCCCCCAGCACAGAGCAGGGTCCGAATCTCATCTCTCTCGGCCTCTGGGCGGGAAGGTGTCCTTGCTAGGTTGTGGGGGCCAGGACAGGGGTAGATGTAACTCTACCCTCTAAGAATGCTCAGAAGCTACACTCCTGATACAGCAGAGGTAGAAACCGGATCTCAGGCCTGTCCAGCACGGGCTGCCCACGTGAGGGCAGCAGGGTGCAAAGCTGGACAGGCTGCCAGCAGGCAGCAGGTACACCCTCCCTCAGCCGCATCCAGAGCGGGTGATGCCCGTCCCGAGGCCAGGCGCACTGCGCAGCTCTGCTGCTGTAAGCTGGGGACCCTTCAGACCCACATGGTGGCGTCCAGGCTGCTGACTACAGTGGGGAGGACAGGCCCACCCTCACAGGCAGCTGTTGGCACCAGGAGCCCCAGCGGGGCCCCTCGTCGCGACAGCAGCAGCTGCTCCTGGGGCTTCATCCACTCTGACTCTGGCTTCCACCCGAGGCATCGCAAAACACTGCAGGGGGCCCCCGGGTCGGTCCCTGGAGCCTACCTGCTCGGCTGTGGGGTCCCAGGGGATATGTGGGAGCCTGTGTTCCTGTGGTACCGGCTCCACCAAACACCTCCCTCAAGAGGCCTCCTCCTGACTTCACCTCACAACAAACTTAAATATGGATAACGAGGAGCCTCCTCAGAGAAGCCCCCACCTCGTCTGGGGTACTGGCCTGAGGCTGCCCTGAGCACCTTGCTCACTGTCCAGTACCCATGAGGCAACTTCTCAAGTCCTCCTGCCTGTGTCCAGGGGTGAGGGAACCCTATGCATCCTCCAAGGTAAAGCATTCTGTCTTTTGCAGAAATAGTTAAGGAGATTGAGGTGCCACTGGCTGCTCTGGATGCCCCAGCCCCTGGGACAGGAGACAGCAGCCACTTGCCTGTGGCCGAAGAGGAGGAGGTGGGAATCCCAATACCGGCACCGGGGTTCCTGCAGGTCACAGAGCGGAGGCGTAAGTACAGGGAGCTGCCTGGCACGCTCCATGGGGACCTGTGACTCCCAGGGAGTGGGGACCAGGGGCCACATCCTGTCCAAACACTCCCACAGTGTGGTGAGCACTGAGCTCTTCAAGCTCTTGGCTGTACCATCTATTAAGTGGGGCTCTCCGAAAGGCATTTGGTCCTGAGTGTGGGGAGCAGAGTTAGGGGTCTGGCTGTCCCATCTTATTTGGGCCGTGCTGACCTTTACCCAGAGCTCTGGGTCTCCCCTGGGCCTCTTGGGGGAAGGGGGCTTCATGGATGACTGCACCAGTGACATGGCTCCTACCCCCAGAGCCACTCAGCAGTGTGTCCTCCCTCGAGGTGCACTTTGACCTCCTGGACCTCACCGAGTTGACCGACATGTCCGACCAGGAACTGGCTGAGGTCTTTGCTGACTCCGATGATGAGAACCTGACCGGTGAATCGCCAGCTGGTGAGGCCGATGTTGGGACACGGTGGGCATTGGAGGTTCTGGGGCCCGAGACCACTAAACACTGCTCCTTGAAATACCGTTTTTAAAAATAATTTTATCTCGATTGTGTTTAAGTAGTTGTACCCACAGCACTGTTTTATTCAATATTTCTGCATTCTACATATCTATGTGTCTCCTGTTCCTACTACCCTCCTCAGTTCTGCTTTTCAAACACCACAAAGGGCAAAGGCACAGACCCACTGAAGGAAGAATTTACTAAATGGTCACTCGATAAGCACCGCTAGCTGGAGCTCAGTTGGCTGGAGCACCGTCCAGCACATCGAAGGGTCACTGTTCCTTCCTGATCAGGGCACATACCAAGGTTGTGAGTTCGATCCCCAGCCTGGTTGGGGCAGATGGGAGAGACAGCTGATCAATGTTTCTCTCTCTCTTTCTCTCCCTTCCCGTCTAAGAATGAATGAACATGTCCTCAGGTGAGGATTAAAAATAATCTAAAAAACAGTCACAAGTTAAGCTGAACACAGAGGAGGTGCCATTCACCCAACCTGGCCCCACCTTAGCGCAGCCTGATGGCGTGTCCACTTTGGTTCCCAAGGAAGCATTGTCCTTGGCCCAAGACCCCAAAAGCCTCAGAAATGGCAAGGCAACCAGTGGGGTGTGGGACCAGGGACACTCCTCTCCCCTTGCTCAAACCCCATGCAGGTGGGGGGTTCAGACCCACATGTCATCATTGTTGGCACTCATATTTTCTAAGTGCCCAGGGGACCCCAATGTGTGGCCGACACTGTGTTGGAAGCACACAAGGGCTCAGCCCAGTAGCTTCAGAAGAGATGCAGGACCCCAGACCATGCTGACCATGCCCATGTTCCCAACAGGCCTGCATCCACTGCCCCGGGCTGGCTGTCTGCGCTCCCCATCCTGGACTCGGACCAGGGCCGAGCAGAACCGCGAGAAGCAGCATCTGGGCGACCCTGAGCGGCAGCCAGCAATTGTGGACACGTTTCTCTCTGTGGAGAGGCCCAAGGAGAACTAGGCCAGGCAGCCCAGGACCCAGGCAGAGGAAATGTGTGTGGCTCCGTGGACACTCTGCCCACCCCACATGGCTCCGGGTCAGGGTCTCAAGGCACACAGCACAAGCACCGCCCAGTGGCCTGATGTCCAATTTCTTCCTGGTCCCTGGATCAGGGCTGACAATGCCCGGGGATGAGACAGGAGTGGATGGGGCCTTCTGGAACCTTCTGTCCACAGGACTGGTGCTCTCATCTGTCACAAGGTTTTCGAGTGGATGCTGGGTGACAGGGGGATCTGAGCAGTTGACTGCCGATCTGCAAAGCCCTGGGGTCTAGCCAAATGCGTAGTGGAAGAGTCTGTCCTGAAAACTTCCACCTCTGTTCCAAACCTGTCCCCTTCCAGCCACCCAAGGAGCAGTGCCAGCAATGGGGCCCCTCTCAGGCCCTAAGACCCTGCTCGTCCTGGTCCCTGCAAGACAGCGGGGCTACCCCCTCCTTAGCTCAGAACACAAAATATGGCACGACTGCCTCAGACTGCTTGGAGGTGGGCCACCTTCTTCCAGTCCCTTCCCCATGCTGGCCTCATACTTGTTGATGCACATCCTGGCCCAAGGGGGTTGGAGGTGTGGGAGAATATGGGCACAGCCCTGGCCCCCAAATCAGGCCACCAGGCTTAGCTGCTCCCAACACTGCTTTTTATGTGCTAAGGGACAGGACAGGCTTCTGGTCTGACTGCAAGTCCAAGATTGGTTTTAAAATAAATGTGTGAGCTTGCTTTTTGTCCCCACAGATACCTGCCCTGATCTGTTCCCCACCAAAACTCCACTGACATGTGCTCCTCCATAGGAGCCCTGGGCAATAGGCCCACTGTGCTTGGCTAGAGGAAGCTCCCTCAGGCAAACTGGCCTGAGAAATGCAGGGGGTTGCCTTCCACGTAAGGGCAGGAGAGGCCCTCTCCTGCCACATGATCAGCAACAACATAGAGACACTGACTGACCAGGCACAGTCAAGCATGCCCCTTAAAACCCAATCCTTAAAGGTGGCCTGCCTGCCCCCTCCTCCTCACTGGGTATCCCCCCTACATCCATTCTTCCTGCTGCAGTGGAGCTAATTACAGAAGCAGCATTAAAACATCACCCATCATAAGGCCCAAACACCCAGTCTCTTCCTTTGTAGCCGTCCCCAGTGTGGTGGGGGAGAGTGCAAGCCAGGGAGTGCTCCGTTTTCTCCAGCCTAAGCCCCTGGGGCCTGCTGTGCTGCACTCAGGGCAGCTTATTTGGATCACCCACCAGGGACAAGCTCCCTGACCTTTAGTCATTACAGTGAAGATCCTCCCCACAAGGGCCTGGGGCTCCTGAGTAAGCCTCCCCATCCAAGAGCAGGCTTCCAGGAGCTCCAGGCCCGGATTGCAGGTCCTCACATGGAGGCAACCAGCAGGGACGGCCCCACTTGTGAGCAGAAGGCCACGATGAGGCTGAAACCACAACCAAATCCAAGCACGGGGGATCTGTCTTGCCTCTTCTTCACAGCTGCACCTGCGGGTGGGAGGTCCTCACAGAACGGGCTGCAGCAGCCCCTCCCACCCTACAGGGAGGACAGGCATGTGCGCAGACAACAAAGGCCTCCACCACAAACTCTGGTAGGAAACAATGGTTTCCAACAGCCACCATCACACAGAAGAAAGTCCAGATTTCAACTGTGTGTGATTTGGGGCAATGGGGGCGAGTCCTCTGCTGTTGCATAATGTTAACCTACCTGATCAATTCTTACACTCAAGCCTGAGCAGCTCAGCGGCACATCACTCGACTCAGGACCTGGAGGATAAGCCAGGGAGGGCTCTTGCTGGTGGAACACCAAACACAGGGCAGCCCACAGGGCAGGTATGTACTGAGAAAGAATCTCTAAATCAGATATGAGATGAAATGTAAGATGAATAAATAAACACAGAAAAAGTCTTAGAAGCAAAAGCTAAAAAGGATCCAGTCAGGCCATGATTCTAGGATACCTCCACCCAGCAAGATGTCTGTGCCCACAGCTGGCCTGCTCAGGACTCAGTTCACAGGCCATGCAAATGGACACACCACAGCCTTCCCGGAAGACAGACTATGAAGTCCCCTCACAGACCTCCCACCAGGTACTACTGTGTGAAGTGCTTCCAGGTGATTTCTTTCCCAGGATTTCCAAAGTAGAAGCAGGAAAATCCCAGGGCAACACCTGCCCAGAACAGCCAGACTGTGGAAATCCTTGTCGGCCCAGGGGAACTCCCCAAGGAAGAAGAGAGCACATCTCACAGTTAATGACGGTGGTTCCTTCATGAAAATGGCTAATTCTTTTTTTCTGACATGATAGTTGTCCAAATCTGCCCCTCACATCTGCCATGTGGCCCTTGTGTGTGGCAACACCAACAGTGGTCTTTGGGGAGGACTCTGTCTGGTGGATGAAAACACACCCAAGCTGTGGCTCAACAGACCCCGGGAGAAGCAGGGCTCCCACACAGAGCTCTGCCCTGGAGCCATTTCTGGCCTCTTCAAATTCAGATGTCACTCTCCATGTTTTCCTAAATTAAATTCATTTCTTGGAATCTTTGAATTAGCTGCTCCAAAAGCATCAACTGCTTCCCTGGACGGGCTGTCTGGGACTGGTGCTCAGATGCGCACGAACTGTTTCCAGCAGGAAAAGTCATCTCGCTTTCTCCCTCCCCCACCTCCAGCTGCTCCAGGCCTGGCATCCTTTGGTTCATCAGTTCCTAAAGAAAAGGAAGTCTGACCTCAGAAAATAATCACACATAACTCTGTAGAGAAAGAGGGTTCAGAGAACAGGAAAATGCTTTCCAACATACATTTCTCTAACACTGATGCAGGGCAACAGGGGCAGAGTGGGAGCACGGGAGGGAAGGTCGGGACCACATCAACCCCACACATTATCAGACAAGAAGGAAATTTAAAACAATTTCCTCAAAGCCCTAAGAAATCACCAGTGGCTAGTGCACACATGCCAGGCATAAAAAATGACACGTTCTATGCTCCTGCTTAAATGCCTCGCTTCTTATGTTCCTGAATGCTCTGCGTAACTCCCCTTTTTAGGGAAAACGATACTGCTGAGGAATAGCTTTAGATACACATGAAATCCTCCAATTTCACCTTGCTGGCCTAGGCCTGAGCTTCACTAAAAAATCTTTCCTGTTGTAGTCACCTCTCCACAACAGTAGGTGGGGGAAGAAAGGAAGGAAGATAGTGATGAGACAGGCCAGCAAGGAGGAACTTCTCAAGAAAACTGCAACACCAACATGTCCTCGTTCTCAGCACAGCTCCCTCAAAGGATGGACCCAGCTCCATTTGGCTGTGCCTGCAGCGTGCACATGTAAAGCACCTACCAGTTCAGATTACTCAAGTCCAGCTTGGAAGCACCCAAAAGCCCCACCCTCCGAAAGGTGCATGGAGCGACAGGTCTGACTCGGGACATGCCTCTCTGTAGTCTTGGATCCCCACTTACCTCACATACAATCAAGGTCCTAGAAAACTGGGCACACCCATGAAGAAAACTCCAGTCTCCTCAAGTTACTAAATCCACTACACTTCTGATAAAAATTTCCAAAAGGTACAACAGCATACACAAAAGTGACAGGGGGAAAATAGGAAACCAAAGCAAATTACTAGCTTACAGTCTCTGCCAAGTATTTAGCTTTGTTGGGCTTGTGTGGCATTTGACTTGTGATAAATATACCTTTGGTCTTCCTGGCAGAGCTCCTAAAACCCTTGTAATTTCCAGGTAACGAGAGGCAAAAGGATGTCCTTTGTTATCCTTAACTAGCTCTTTTAAAAACACCCAGTTTGTGTTAATAAGGTGACTTTTGGAAAAGCCCTTAGGACAGTGGTCGGCAAACTCATTAGTCAACAGAGCCAAATATCAACAGTACAATGATTGAAATTTCTTTTGAGAGCCAAGTTTTTTAAACTTAAACTTTATAGGTAAGTACATTGTTATTAACTTAATTAGGGTACTCCTAAATTGGCCTTTAGCTAAAAACGTCCTCAATCTGATTGAGGTACACTCAAGGGGTCAAAAGAGCTGCATGTGGCTCGAGAGCGCGCAGTTTGCCAACCAGTGCCAGCACTGGCTGGTAGGGAAACCAATTGATTATAGCCCCAGGTTCCCAGTCCCAAAAGAGGATAGAGTCTAGGGCAGTGGTCAGCAAACTCATTAGTCAACAGCGCCAAATATCAATTATTGAAATTTCTTTTGAGAGCCAATTTTTTTTTAACTTAAACTTCTTCTAACACCACTTCTTCAAAATAGACTCGCCCAGGCCGTGGTATCTTGTGGAAGAGCCACACTCAAGGGGCCAAAGAGCCGCATGTGGCTTGTGAGCTGAGGTTTGCCGACCACTGGTTTAGGAGTTGAATTAATCACCAAAGGTCAATGACTTAACGAACAACAAAACCCCCAAAGGATGGGCTTCGGAGACCTTCCAGGTTGGTGGACAAGAACACCCACATGGCAGAGGATGGCATACCCCAAACTTCCAAACTAGGGACTCTTCTGGACTTCACTTGTGTATCTCTTCATCTGGCTGTCAATTCCAAAGGAGATTAACTTTTTCTTGGAGCTGGTTTTTCTAAGTCTGTGTTTCTTCTACTCCCCTTCAAAGAATTTCTCAATCCCTCAGGAAGAAAATTGTGAGGTTTTGGCATGTGCATCACACTCAGAAAAGCAACCAAACTGCAAAGTCAGGACTATGAGAGTAAGAGAGGAAACAATATTCTTTCCCGACTTCTTGCTTGGTGAAATCAACAGGCACCTCCAAGTCCTAAACATGGGACAATAGGCACGCCTCCCACTCCACACTGCAAGTCCCACACAGGATCTCCGAGGGGCACATAACACAGAGCACAGTCCCACGGCCTGTCTGAAGGACAGATGAGAAGGACAGATGTGTGCCAAGCTAACTGCAGTTTGTACACTGTCTCAGTTCTGCTTTCCAAAGATGAGGCTCAGCCTTGTGGGTCCTCGAATGTGCAGGAAAAAAGCTTTGTTCCCACGCCTCCTAAAAGAGGCAACTTCCTTCTGAAAGAGTTTCTCTTTCACCGTCTTTACTGGGTATGGAATCCGTAAAGATGTGAAGCTGCTGTGTGACCCAGAATGGTAAGAGCTTAGTGTGGTTCAATATGGAAGCTACAAAAGGGAGGAGGCAGGGCATCGGGGTCATCACAGGCCCATTCCCTGGTTCCCCCACTGTTGGGAAGACCCTGAGAAAGCCGCACTGGGTTCCCGGGAACCTTGTGCTGCCAATCATAGTAGTTAAGTTTGGGTGGTTTTGAACACAGCCGCTGGGAAAATGACATCAGTTGTGTGGGCAGAACCTGCTGCTGAAAGCAGCTGCACTGGAGGCACCGACATGAAAACGGGAAAGAGGATTAGCTTCTGAACTGGACTGCATTTCCTACGATGGTAATTACAGGTGTGCAGGGACAGGGATTAAGCCCGAGGTGTAAGTTTGCTGCTTTTATTTCTCTGCTTAAATATCCCTTTTAAAAATTAATCCAACCAGAACCAACTTTACTGCAGGAAGACATAAAAAACTTTTATTGCTACAGCTGTCAAAGAAAACTAACAGTTTCTTGACCAAAGCATTTTTGGTAACTAAAACTACTGCAGCATCAAAAACAAACACAATTCTAAGACTAAAATTAAGTGAAACTTAAAAACAAAGGATGCTACATAATTTATATATGATCAACCAAAGATCAGTGTTTGTCAGGCCAAGGAGAACAAATGCTCTTCTATGGCCTGTTTCTTCAGTCCTCAAATAGGAAAACTCCAGTTTTTAGCATAAGCTGCTAATAGTTACATCAGTTAAAGACAGAATTAGAGACAATTTAAAAAATTTTTAAATTGATTTAAGAGAGAGAGATCAATTTGCTGTTCCACTCCTTTACACATTCAATGGCCACTTCTTGTATGTGCCTTGACTGGGGTTCCTACCCGCATCCTTGGTGTGTCAGGACACTCGAACCACCCAAGTAACCCAGCCAGGGCAGAACTGGAGATAATTTAGGTTTTTCACTACAGTAGGTCAAAAGCCAATATAGTAAAAACAATCCCAATAAAAGCCACCATACCTAAAAACAAAACAAAACAAAACAAAAAACCCCCTAAAATCAAGGTATCTCTCTTGTATCAAAAACCCAAAAACGGCATGTAGGTGTATTAGGGGGAAAATAATCAATGTGATTACTGCTCTCTGGGGTGTATCAATAAAAAAAATAAAACAACCTTAAATCATGGAGTAATATTTCAGATTCTAACCCAGGGAAGGGGTACAACACAAGTATTTAAAAGTGGGGGTGCTGGAGCAGGAGGCCACGAACTGCAAGGCGAGAGCACCGCTGATCTACTCTGGTCTGCGGGTTCCTCTTTGGTAGGAGGGTTGCACCAGCGCCCCCTGCAGGACTTGTGTGATGCTTAAGTGAGAGTCTGAAACAGCACGGAGGCTCCAGGGCAGTATGAGCGGTTATTGGTCGGGCTCAACAAGGGACGACTGAATTAGAAACTCCTAACGATTCACAAAACTCTTCCGCGTCCATTATCTTAGCCAGTGCTGACGGCAACTCTGCGAGGCAGACCAAGCGGAAGAACATCCGTGGAGTCCGGGCAGAAACGTGCTCGTGTCGGAGCGAGGTGCCGGGAGGAGCAGGATTCGAACCCAAGACGCTCAACCTGGGCTCTCTGCAGAGCAGAAAAGGAGGAGGGGTACCTACTGAGGTTTCCCTGGAGCCCGCAGTGGGAACCGCTGAGAAGCGTGGAGGGGCCCGCGGGGTTCGGAGGGCGACGGGTTAGCACCAGGGGCAGCCATCTCGGCAGCGGGACGGTGCTGAAGCTGCTCTTGCTGCTTTTCTGACCCTCTCATCCTGGCACCCCCGACCCAATTCACCCCACCCCATATCACCCCCCCGGCCCCGGCCCCCGCTCAGGCCGGCACACTAGGATGGCGTCAGGCGTCACCCGCCTCTCGGATCCGGCGGGCAGCGCTTCCCCGCTAACCTGCGGAGCTATTTCGAGGGTTCTCACGCCAGACCCGGCCATTCTGCAAGGTCCCGGGCCTCCGCGGCATCTCCACAGCTCGGCGAGCGGCCGCCACCCGCCGGTGCGACATTAGCCGCCGACCACGAGCCGCTGGGGGGCGCGCGCGCGCAATGCAGAGGCAATCTGATTACAGGGGTTTGGGGAGATGTCCGCATGCGCAGCAAGGCCGCGGAGCCAGCTCCCGGACCTCTTTAGGAGTCTACTTTTCGCCTGCGTGTAAGGATTTGAACGTGAGCGCCGCCTTCCCCTACCCAGACAGCTGAGCACAGAAACCAGCGAACGAGTCGGACCAGGTGCTAGGAGGAATACTTAGACTTATTTTGAATCAGGCATATACAAGAACACCACTTCCGGGGTCCTCCACAGGCAGCGGCTCACTTAAGAGAACGCCACCCTTTCCCCACGGAGGCGTGAAGCAAACGTGTAGACTGCTGCCCAGATAACCCTCAGAACAAAGGATCTGATTCGGTGTGTGTTGTGCAGCGTTATTCCCCATCACGACGTTCTGTATGTTCTCTGGACCACAGAAACCCACTCCAGTTTCGATGCGCCTGCAGCTGTGCAGTCCAGGAATTTGGACATGATGGACCACAGAGGCCCTTGCTGCCTGCCTTAGGAGGATAAACAGCCTGTTGATGGGCCATAGAGCTGGGCAAGCCTGTGGTGACCCACGTCTCCGGGGAGGCCCACCCAAGTTCTGCAAGCGAGCCAAGTAAACAAACCCCCTCTTTCCCCGGAGATTGCTGTGCTCTTATTACACTTTGGGGGCAAACATGCCCGGGAAAAGGCCCATCAAGGTCATCCCAAATACCAAAAGGGAACGGAAACCAACAACTATCCTCGACATAAAATTGGAAATGTTAAGACGATTTGAAGTAGGTTGAAAAGCTCAGCCAGATTGCAAAGGCCTTAGACCTTGCTGTCCCTACAGTGGCGGCGACAATCCGTGATAATAAAGAAAAAATAAAAGTGAGTTCACAAATAGCTACTCTCTTAAGAGCCTTTCGGTTGACTCGCCATCGAGGTGCAGTCGTGGAGACTATGGAGCGACTGCTGCTCCTGTGGCTAGAAGACCAAAGCTAGTGAAACATGCTCCTGAGTGTTACCACGATTCAAGAGAAGGCTAAGAGTTTGTTTGATGACTTACAATGTGAACAAGGTGAAAGCTGTCAAAAAGAAACACTTAGTGCAAGTAAAGGGTGGTTTGTGAGATTCAAGGAGCGCCATTGTTTGCCCCACTTCAAGATGAACACAACTTCTAGCAGCAAGGACACCGGGAAGTGCTGAAAAGCATTATTGAAGAAGGTGAGTACACTCCCCCAGCAAGTTTTTAATATGGATGAGATAGGGCTTTATTGGAAGAGAATGCCTGAAGGAACGTTTATTTCTGTGGAGGAAAAAATTCAGCCAGGGTTTAAATCGTCCAAAGATCGTTTGATGCTGCTTCTTGGTGGCAACACAGCTGGGGACTTTAAGCTGAAGCCCTTATTGGTGAACCACTCAGAAAACCCTAGGACTCTGATGGGGTACTCCAAACCCAGTTTGCCTGTGATTTGGCACTCAAGCAAAACAGCCTGGGCAACCAGGAGCATTTTTCATAAATGGTTCACGTACTTTTTTTGTCCTGCTGTTGAAAAATACTGTGCCAAAAATAATCTAAGCAACAAAGCATTGCTCATCCTAGACAGTGTACCATAACTATCCCAATAAATTTGAGTGATCTGTCTGATAATGTAAGAGTGGAATATCTTCATGACAGTACACTGACTGCATCCAGCCCATGGGTCAAGGTGTAGCCTTGACCTTCAAAGCTCATTACCTGAGAAGGACTTTTGAGCACATGCTAGAAGCGACAGATGGGGAAGATACAGCTATGATCAGGGAGTTTTTGAGAAACTACATCATCTTGGATGCTGTACACAACATTGCAATAGCTTGGGAGGCACTCAGGCAAGCAACAGTGAACAGTGTGTGGAAGAAATTTTGGCCCCAGTGTGTTCAGTTCCAGAATTTTTCCCAAGCAGATAACATTGCACAGCTTCAAAAAAACATTATGACCCTTGCCAAGACTCGGGCTTTTGAAGAGCTTGTGGAAGCTGATGTGGACTGGTGGCTACAGTCCCACTAGGATGATCTCTCTAATGAGGAGCTGATGCAGCTGGAACAGGAGTCAGCAGGAGAGGAGAAGAGTGAAGACACTCAACCTGTTCTGCATCAGTTAAACACAGGAGAACTCTTGGCAGCCCTCTCACATTTTGAGGCTGGCTTACAGATCCTTACCAGTAGCAGTCCCAATAATGAGTGGAAACTGAAAGTTTGGAGAGCAGTCAGTGGTGCCATAAATTGCTACAGGGAATTGTACAATGAGGAAAGGCGACGCTCAAAACAGCTATCTTAGGTTGTTTTTCAGTGTGTGTAACCAAAAGTTAAAGTAAAGCCAGAAGCAACAAAATGACCTCAATGAATGAGGCTCAGCCAACTCTCTGCTTCCAGAGATTTAACATCCCTGAAAACCCTATTTCTGATATTTTGACACTTGAGTATCAAATCTTGTCATTAAAATTTTATTTAAATATGTGCTTTAAAAATTTTCATGAGCCCTGGACAATGTGGCTCAATTGGTTGAGTGTCATCTCATGCAGTGAAAGGTCACTGGTTCAATTCCCAGTCTGGGCACATTCCCAGGTTTTGGGTTCATCAGTTCCAGGCCCTAGGGGAAGTAACCAATCAATGCTTCTCTAAAATCAATAAAAACTTTTTTTTTGGTAAAGAAAAAAAAAAGTGTTAGAATACTCATTAAAAAAAACAACAACTGAGAACTGAGGAGACCAGCCCTTCTACATATTAAAACACATTGGGTTTGTAATTAAAGCACTTTAGTAGTCAGAACTGTGGAATAAATTAGAAAGTCCAGAAGTAGATAAAGGTAGACTTTTTAAAAAAATAGCACATGACAACTTGTTAACCAATGTTAATTTCCTGATGTCTGCTGATAATTGCACCGAGGACATGTAAGGTAATTTCCTTGGTTGGAAGGAACATACACAAGTATTGAGAGGCAGTGGCATCCTCTCTGCAACCTACTGACAGATGGTTCAGAGAAGAATGAACCACATGGGAAATGTTGTTCACATGTAGGACATCCAGGAGACGGGTACATGGGGATATTTTTGCAATGTTTGTAAGTCTAAAAGTGTTAATTACTATTTCATAACCTAAAAGGGGGGGAAAGATTGCATCCTCCCCCTAATATCCAAAGTAGAGCTTTAGTTATTTGTAGCTGAGGTGCAGTTCAAACCTTTAGGAATAGGGTTGCTGACACCTTATCTGGATTGCAACTGGATACAGATGATGAGCAGAGATTTCCGAGTTTCTCTGGGCCATAGCCCCTTTGAGATCCTGGTCAAATCTGCAGATTACATCTCTCTAGAAAAGTGAGGTTTGCACGTGGTTTGCAATAGGGATATATGGTTTCCTATAGTCCAAGGGGAATGGACATAGCCTTGAGTTTCAGTGAGAGCTCTTGTACTGGCCCAAAAAGAGGTAACAGGCATGGGACCTGTGGCATTCTTGTGATGCCGGGTCAGTGAGACAATCCTTCCACCATTAGGACACTGAGCATTCTCTGCATGCCCTGCTCAGTGACTCCTAGACCCCAAACAGCCCAGGAGACAGGCTGCGTTCTCATCCATCTCATAGAATAATGGAGGCTGAAGGGAATCAGAGCACTCAGGCCTATGTCTGACACCCACACCTGAGCTCCTCACCCATTAAGAGTGCTTCTCCCCAAACCAGATTAGTGAGGCTCCATTGGATGGGGCAGGTTGTGGGCTTTTCCTAGAACCCACAATTGGGTTGCCTGTCAACAAACCCTGACCTGTCCTTGATTCACCACACACAGCAAAGTCTAGAGAACACAGATTTAATGAAACGGTGACTGCAGCATCATTCCAGCTGGGTGCCCCCCCTCAGGTGCTGGCTGTGCAAATTGTGGGTTCTTGTTATAGTGCTGTGGACTCAGGCCACATGTGATTCTGTTTGGAGACTTTGTCATCCAGAAGGGATAAGTGGGGAAGAGGTGTTGGGGCAGAAGGTAATTGAGGGAGCTAAAAAAAATTTAAAAAGAAATAAAAGCCAATTCTGTCCGTCAAATGCATGCTAAGGTTTCTTCTAACACATAAACTCAGGAATGGCTTATGTCCCCACGACAGAAATGTGCAGCTGTGAGAAAGGTGCAGATCTGAGGCACCTGCCCTTAACCCACTGTATGCGGTAAGCATCTATAGACGCAAGTGGCGGACCTTCCTCACACGCCATGCGTGTCTATTAAAAAAAAATGTTTCCCTAAGTGGCAGCTCTGACCAACTTTAAAATCATTTTTTGTGTGAGAAGTTTCAGCTGGAAATATTCAAGAACACCCAAATTGTATTATATTTATTTTTACAATATTGCAAATTGATTTTTTAAAATTAAATTCAAAATATCGTCGCATGTGGGGATGGTGATAACTATCGTGGTAGTTAACTGGTTAAACCCTCTTCAACTTGACCAGAGAGCAGGCTGAGGACCTGCTGTTGACCCTGCCTTGCCTTGCCTTGCTTCTTGCTTCTCGCTGTCACACTGAGGCAGGTCAGAGCAGACAGCAAAAGGATCGCCTCAAGCCGCCACATGACACTGTCTTTAGCACCCCTTGTGTTGGCCAGTGGCCAACAAGCTGAGCTGACTCTTGCTCGCTGCAGCCTCTCCTCTTGGGCTTCCTAGTCAAAGGTCATGGTGAACCCAGTGGCTGTGTTCCCTGCCGACCACCACTACCTGTATGTGACAGCCAATCACAGGGCAGGGCAGGAAAGATGTCCCCCAGGCCTCCCAAAGGCAGGGTCTTTGATGCATGAAACATCCCTGCAGAAGTCGAGGTTGGCTGCAGCTCCCCCATGGAAGCACTGAGGGCCTCATCCTCCGTCGGGGGGTCCTTTGTCAGAGGAGGTGTCACACACCTCGTGCTCATCTTCCTTCATGTACTGTAGGCTTCCTGCCTGAACTCACTGGAGCAAATATTCCCAGCACTGGACCTCAGGGTCCCCCCAAGAAGGCCCTGGCTGATGGTTTTTGAGCTGTCCCAATTCCTCCACAGGCAATGTAGTGGGACAGACCACCTCAGGGGCAAATGTGGTCCCCCAAAATGCCACTCAAACCTACTGGAACCTCTCCCAGGGCCACACCTAGAGGCAGGCCCCTCAGCCACCCAGCTCAGAGCACCACAGTGAGCTGGGCTAGGCCAAATCAGGAGCCACGGCTGGTCCACCAGGGGAAAGAGCTCCATTGCCCCTTCCTTCCATGTTATGTAGAAAGAACCGGTAACCCCGGACTGGCCCTGTCAATCCCTGTTTTCTTTAGACCTCTAATCTGCAGGAGAGAACCGTGAAGGCAGGGCCAGGCCCTTGTGAGAACCTGTAAAGAGCCGCAGCCAGGAACAACAAGGAGACCCCAAAGAGACAAGGGATGGGGAATGGGAGCCTCCAGGTAGATCCCAATCATCCACTACAGATAAGTCTCAGGCCAAGGCTGAGGGTGTGCAGCTGGCGTCCTCAGGTCTTGTTAGCCACTCCCTAGAAGCCCTCCAGGGTTTTTAGGGTAGCCAAGACCAAGCAGCCTGGCTCCAAGGACATGGGGGGGGGGGGGGGGCTCTTCACCATAGGGAAGACGAAAAACCCTCCCTCATTCCCCTGCCCATGGAGCCCTGCAGCGGTAGGGGGCACATTCTGGCCCTCACAGCAGCACACCCAGGAAACAGCCAGGCACAGCCCTGAGTCCCAGCAAGACTGGGGGCTGATGGTCTTTGAGGTGCTTTCACCCTCTGGCCCAGTGGGTGAGGTCCAGGGGCTGCACCCTAGGGGTGTCCAGAGCACAAGAAACACCTTGACTTTGGCAATGACCGATAGGGTGGGCTCCAGAGAGGCTTGGGAAGGGTGCCCGTGGCTCTAGGCATCCACGTCTGGACCAGGCTCCTGGAAAAGAGACTGCTTCCGCAACATGAGCCGGGCACACTTGGGGCACGTGGTAGAGTTGTCATAGTAGCAATCCCTGGGGACAGTGACAGGCAGACAGGATCAGACCCTGGGTACAGGGCGGGGCCTCTGCATATAAAACGTTAGCTATGAGTCCTCAAGCTCCGTAACTCAGGCTCTCTCTATAGCTGGGGAAACTGAGGCAATGTCTCCCAAAGGGCACAGCAGAGTCTGTACCACATGTGCCTACCGGGCCTGTGACTGGCACCTATTAATGTCTGACAAGGACAGTCTGGCTTGGATTTCTTAGAGTCTCAGGGATCCTACCTGCCCCTTCTCCACTGTGCACTCTGCCCCAGGCACTGGGGAGGCACAGAAGCCCATGGGCTAAATTTCTGAAGGGGGCACAGCAGCATTTGACATGTCACACACCATGCAAACTGCTAGCTCCAGGGACTTCACAGCTTCAACAGGAACCCTTCCTGTGACAGCAATCCCAGTTCTGCAAAGCTGTGACGTCAGCTGCTGCTATGACCAACAGCAAGTGGCAGGAAACCACCAGTGTAGGCAGAAGAGGGGGTGCTGTCCCGTCTGAGGCCACTGTAGGAAGTTGGGCAGGGCCCAGCAGGCAGACTTATATTATTAGTAATTGTGCTTCTTAAACAGTTAAAATACTTTCTTCCAATTTATGTGTATCCTTTTCCCAAATATTCAGTAAGTCTTTAATTCAAAAATGCTTACGTTGTTTAACCTAAATACTTAATGAACAAAATGTTAGGTATTTCTGTCAGCCTAGAGAAGTTTGAGAAAATATCGCTTGGACATTAGAAGTACCAAGAACTAGATTTAGGACACCATGGCCTATGCTAATCCTGAGAGGCCAACCTCAGTCCTGGGGATAGGGAAGCAGGACAGCCATGGGGCTCACACAGGGGCCCTCCCCAGCCCCACAGGTGCTTGTCCCAGTGGATCTTATGATTCAGGCACAAACATCAGGACCTAACTCCCTATCTAGGATCAAGGAAAAGGGCTTTGAAAACCAGGCAGCAAAGACCAAGCCCCAAACATCTTCCCCCCTGTCCCTCTCCCTGTGACTGGGGCAGGGGAGGAGCACACCAACCTGTGGAAGACGGCAGAGCAGTCACTGCACACGGATGTGTGGCTGTCGAAGGGGAATAGCACATCACCCTCTCTGCAGAGCTCACATACGAAACCCTTGGCCTGGCACCGCTGGGGGTGGGGTGGGAGCAAGTCAGTGCTGCTTCACAGGCACCTGAAGCCAGGACACACCACCCTCCCTGCCCTGGGGGCTGGGCGAGGAGAGGTGCCTAGTCCTCAGGGGGGCACCCACCTCACAATCGAGCTTGATGTGCTTGGCGAAGAGCGTGTGGGTCTCGGTGAGCGAGCAGCCCAGGCGGCCCGTGTGCGCATCCAGGAGGTCCTGGACTGAGTACATCTCATCGTTCTCCACAAAATGCTGCCGGTCCTGGAGCTACGGGCCCAACAGCCATGACTCCGAGCCCTAGGAGGGCCCCTCCCCCTGCCCACCCACCGTCTGGGTCCTGGAAGCTCATGGAAGAAACAGGCATCAGCCCCTCCAGCCACACTGGCCACCTTGTTGCTGCCCACGTACCCCACCTCTGCCTCAGTTTCTGCCCACGCGCCCCACCTCTGCCTCATGCACCCCAGACACTGCCTCAGTTTCCCCAGCCTGGCACACAGCTCTTCCTCCCGTTCTGCCCCCAACATTCCATCCCCTGCTCTGCCTCCTCTTGTCCACAGACCTCAGCAACCTCGTGAACAGCTCATTTTTCTTGTCTTCCCCCCTGAAGGGCCCCCTCTGAGATGAAGCAAGGATCTTGTTTTGTTCTCTGCTCCCCGGTATCTACACGTGTTTGCCCATAGCAGGCACTCAGTGAGTATTGGCTGGACGAATAGGTAAGCCTTGAAATATGTGATTCCTGGTCCACTGTGCCCCAGCAGGCCTGCGCCTGGTCCGTAGCAGAGTCACGCAAAGGCTGCAGGGATGCTGCTGCTTCTCACAGCACCCCACACACTCATGTGGTCAGAGAACACTTTGGGGCAGAATGCCTGTTTGCTCATGACAGGCCTGGTATTTATTGCCTGGGACAGTGTGGGAGACCCTTTGCTAAAGGCTGTTGTACCAACACAAACTGTGGAGCCATCTGAAAAAGACCTGGGCATGACGGGTCCCCATCTGGCTGTCCCCACCTGCCCCCACCCCTCCCTGCACAGCGTCTGACCTGCAGGAGCAGACGTGCTTCCATGGCCTCCTTGCAGGTGATGAAGTATGGCTTCATGAGCAGGATGTCCTGGCGCAGCTTCTGTGGACAAGAGAGGCAGGTGGGCCCCTGGGCCAGGGCAGGGCTGCCCCTGGGCACTTCTGTGTGGCCGTGGGGGCTGGCCCTGGAGAGAGTCGTGTCATCTGACAACCCCCAGGAAGGGCCTTGTTGTGAGTGCTCCAGCTAAACTTAAGGGCAGAGCACAGCTTCCAGGCCAGCCAGGACCCTGAGGCTCCGTCACCCTGTCGCTCTACCCCCCCGTGTCCGAGAGGGATACAGAGCCCTCCACAGCCCAGGTGGCATTGGCTCTGCCTCAGTCACCTGCCCTGTAAATGGAGTCTGATCCTTTCTGACTACCTCCTGGCCTGGCACTGCTGGGCGAGGAGAGATGCATGGCATCTTTCCCAGCTGTCCCACCAGCCACGTCCTCCTGAGCACTGGAGCTGGCTGGGCTGACCAGATTGCCACACGTGTAAAAGGCACAGGGAATTAAAAGATGGAGGACAAAAAATAAAAATAATATAATCTATACACACACACACACACACACACACACACACACATATATATGACAGCTTAAGTGACCATTATGACCGAAATGACCAATAGACCAGTAGCTATGGTGCACATTGACCACCAGGAGGCAGATGCTCAACAGAGAAGCTGCCCCCTAACAGTTCCCTCCCACAGCTCCTCCCCCTGGCTGGCAGGCCCCAAATGGGACTGAGGGAGAATGCCCTGATAGGCCCTGATTGCCAGCCAGGCCTAAAGACCCCACCTGTGCATGAATTTTGGGGACCAGGCCTCTAGTGTCTTAATAGGGTATAGTGATTATATTCAAACAATCTTCTGGGTATATTAGGTGAAATAAATATGTTATTCAAAATAACTTTACCAGCTTCTTCTTACTTTTTGAATGTTGATACTAGAAATTTTCACATTTCCTCTGGGCCTAGAGCAAACCGCAGCTCTCGAGCCACATGCGGCTCTTTGGCCCCTGGAGTGTGGCTCTTCCACAAAATACCACGGCCTGGACAAGTCTATTTTGACGAAGTGGCGTTAGAAGTTTAAGTTAAAAAAAATTGGGCTCTCAAAAGAAATTTCCACTGTTGTACTGTTGCTATTTGGCTCTGTTGACTAATGAGTTTGCCGACCACTGGCCTAGAGGACAGCTGACAGGCCAGTAACATAAGCAGGGGGGTCCCTCTGCTCTAACAACACGGGGTCCCTGCCCCCACCCCTGCCTCACCCGGATCTCCACCAGCTCCTCCACGTAGTTGAACAGCAGAGGGTTGATCTCCCGAAGCCTGAGCACTGGCCGAGACACCATCAGCGCCAAATAACGCAAGCTGCAGCGGGACACCTGGGGGAACGTCAAGGAGTGGCCCCTCCAGCACACACCGGCCCCCCAGGCCCAGCCACACCCCCACCACCAGTCAGCACCTGACCATGCCCCTATCCCAAGGACCACTCCCCAGCCCATCTCCCCTCCCAACACCCCAACCCCCAGGCCAGCCCTTCTTGAACCACAACCCCTCACACACCCTCAGGGCAGCACCCCAGCCCTCCCACCCTCACCTTGCGTGGCTCGAAGTCCCAGTTGTGCACCACGCGCGCCGGGATGACTGCCAGGTCGTTCCAGTGGCAGTGGCTGCAGTAGTACTGGCCTGTGTAGTCACACAGCCGGGCCTCACTGGGCACACCCCCTGCAGAGGGGGTGGGTGGTTACAAAGTCCAGACTACTTTTAGGGTCCCAGCCACACGAATGCGCACAGGGCTTCTGCCCCACATGGTGCTGGTCCCATGGTCCAGCTAAACCCACAACACACAGGAAAAAGAGCCATGGGTCATCAGGCAGGTTAGGGCCTCTTGCTGCCCTCAATTTTCTCATCAATAAAACAGGACAATAATAGAACTGCCCGCAGGACTGCTGAGCCGACCCAATGAATCAACATCACTAAATCTCTAAGACCTGACACAGTGCGTGCTGACTGTGGGCCTTCTGTTGCAACAGGGCTGCACACGGGAGGCTGACTGCAGGCCCACCAGCCCCGCGGTACTCCTAGGCGACCTGGGCTGGAACCCCAGTCTGCCTGTACCACGTGGAAAAGTGCTACAGCAGCCCCCGGTCGCTTCCCCAGGGGAGACAGACGGCCCCTGCAGGAGCCATGCTGGCCTTTACCACCTGATGTACCCAGTGCTCTCCCCCAGATGTTGGCCTGTTACCTACCCAGGACAGCTGCCTCCACCTGCCCCTTCCCGGGCACTCACGCAGAGAGATGGGCGCCCGGCACTCGGCACACCGGTAGTCCTGGCTGTCCAGCCCTGCCTCCGGGCAGATGTTGAGCTCGTACTCGGCTTGGTGGCTGACTTTGGAACGCACGCAGGACTTGGAGATGAGGTTCAAGCACTTGCTGTGACAGCGATAATAACACCCTGGGGGTTGGGGGACCAGTGATATGCCTCTTAGAGGTAAGGGGGGGGGGGCCTGCGGCGCAGGCTGACCTTCAGCTGCCCCAGAGGGGCTACTTGGATTTCCAGGCCAATCTAAGAGCTTCTCACCACAGGTCCCTTGGCCTGAAGGAGTGTGCACTTTGCCCCTGAACTCCAGATTCAAACCTGCCATTTACACCTGGACACCTAAAGGGCTTTAAACCCACCTTGTCTGAGTGGAACTTAGGCTCTTCCTTACCAAACCCACCCCAGTGTTCCCACCTCAGGCCTCAGAAACCCCATCATTCCATCTGCTGAGACGGAAAACTATAAACCCAACTGTTCTCTCACGCACCCGTTTCTAGTTCTTCAGCTAGTTCTTTACTGACCACTTCTCACCCCAACTGCCTTACCCTGGTCAGAGTGCTATCCTCCTCCCCCTCTACCTTGCATCACTCCTTTAGTCCATGCTCAGCTCAGCAGCCAGAGTGACCCTGTCATAACTTAAGTATATGCAGCATCTGCTGAGGCCACAGCTCACTCAGGCCCAGCAACCTCTGAGCCCACATCGACCACACCTCCTCTCTGACACTACGCTCCAGCCACGCTGCTCTCTGCTCTTCACTGTGGACACCGCGCACAGGGACCACAGGGCCTTTGCACAGACACCTCCTGGCAGGAATTTTCTTCCCCAGATATATATACCTGGCTTGTCCCTGACCTCCAAGTTTTTGCTTAAATGTCAACAAGATGCCTTTTCATTCCACCCCAAAGCCACACCCACCCCTCTCCCCGACACATGCTGTTCCCTTGCTTGTTCTTTTTGACTGTACTCTGTTGTCTAACACGCCACGTCCTTCACTCATTATTTGCCTTCCAACAGCGTGTTCTGCAGTGATGGAAGCGTCCTCTCTGCACTTCCCTCCTGTGGCCCCTGAGCTCTTGTACTGTGGGTAGTACAACTGAGAAACTAAATATGCATTTAATTCATTTAAATTTAAGTTTAAACAGCCATGTGTGGCTAGTGGCCGTCAGACCAAAAATGCAGGTGTGGATGGAGCCTGGTGAAGGTGGGTTTCCCTTATTCATGCCCAGGGCTCAGTGAACACCAAGTACATGATCAAGAATCAAGTCACCTGAATACCAGATACAGCAGCAGACCTGCGAGGTCTCTGCCCTGCCCTGGGGTCCTGACTGCCCACCCAGAGGAGCCGGTCTGGGTCCCTGCCCACCTGTACAGGTGTACCAGGTCTGAATGAGCCCCCAGATGATGGTGTTACATTTGTCGCATGTCTGCTTGACACTCTTGCTCTTCTCCTTGTAGAAGCGATGTTCCAGGAGGACTCGAATGTTGGGCTCATCTTCATTGGGGTCCTGGAGAGAGCCCAGGGTGGGGTCACAGGTGAACCGGGGGTCACAGGTAAGCCCCTTGACTTACTTCTTCCAGGCATCTCTTGTACCAGATTGAGTGTCTCCAAATGTCACCCCTTTTCACTTTAGCAATGGAACACCCTTGTGATCAGTCAGGCCTAGACCACCTTTTCAGCATCTCTTGCACCTGGGTGCTGCACCTAGGGCCAAGGACATGTGAGCAGGAGGGACATGACCTTCTCTGCCCTTCCTCCCTTCTTTTCTGCTGGCTCAGTGCAGCCCAGATGGGAGTGTGGCCACCCAGGGACTGTCAGAGCAATAGGAAAGGAGGACCTGGGGCCCCCATCACATAACCTGCCACGGGTCCTGGACCACCTATGGCATCTGAGTAAAATGACACAGCTAAGTCCCTTAAGCCATTGTGGTTTGGAGTCTTTGTTACTACAGCCTTATCTACATCCTCATGAATACAGCACTTTCCCAATTCCCAGGGACTCACAGACCAGTGCAGCCAGGCCAGATGCACAGACTCCAGGACAACGTTATAGACATGGTTTTCAGCTGCCAGGATCTATCACCCAAGCTGTCACCTTCAGGAAGCCCCGCCTCCCAATCTGAGTCATGTGGTTTAAGGTGGGACTTACTTCACCCACTTGCTACAGTGGGTGGGCACATGATCCAGGACTGGCCACTAAGAAGAGACTGATGGAGAAGGAGTTTGCACATGGACTGAGAGCTCATCTCTACTTGCCCTTGTGCTAGCCTCTGCGGGCCCAGGCCTCCCACTTCCGCTCAGTTCCAGCTGTCTCCCTGGTGGGCTGGCTGGCACCTGCCTTTAGTTCCTGGAGCTTCAGCCGGAGGTGGATGAGCCGCACCACGGCATCCTTCTGCCGCTCGGACTGCTCGGGCAGCTCCAGGATCGCCTGCTTGCACTCCTCGATGGCCTGCCGCAGCTGCTGGATGTCGGAGGCCAGGAACAGACCCTTGGGAGACACCCCAGTCACATGGCCGCCACGGTCTCCCGTCCACGCCAGACCCATCCTCATGGACAGTCAGATCCAGAGGAGACCTTGCCCAAGGCCCAGGGAAGGCAGCAGCCCAGCAGGAACCACCCACACCACCGGCCCCCCAGCTGGACCCATCTACCCACAGGCCTCTAAAGACCTCATTCAGGATATTTTTCAAAACACAACTTCCTTCTTTTAGAAATTCGCTCACTTTTCTGGCCATGTTATTTCACTAAAGCTGGGGAAATGACACTTGCCTGTCATCAAGGAGAGGAAGTGGCTTCTGGCTTAATCACCAGGCCCAGAGACAGTCCAGCCCCTGCCTTCACCCCCACAGCACCTCACAGTGACCAAGCAAACCATGCAACAATATATACAACAGACGAGAGTAGCCATCCTGGCTGCATGGCTGGTGGGGGTTGTGGGCAGGGAGTTTCCCTCTCTCCCTCCCTCACCCCCCCTCACCCCTGCAGATGTCTGGAGAACCCCAGATGAAGTTGGTCCTCACATTTGCTTCACAAGAATCCAGAGTGTAGGGAGAGAATCAGCCCTACATGAGAATAGCAGCCCCCAAACCCATTTCCCAGGTCCAACCCTCCAATGGGTTTGCTGATGGGTCTCAGGTGTCACGTGGGCCTCAGATGTAAAAAACCCTAGCTGAGATGCACATGACCCCTCTGCCTGCAGGTTGGGGGACAAGAAAATATCTGGCTCCTTACGCCTTGGGTGCACACCAATATATGCCCTCCTTCCCTGCCCACCTCAACCACACACACACACACACACATGCACACGCACACGCACACACACACCCTGAACCTTACCACGGGCCGGGAGAAGTGGTCCTCAGACAGACCGAGATCCATCACTCGCTCAGCACAGTGGAACTCCAGCTCCCCAGGGGCCAGCTCAGGCAGGGTCTCTGGAGTGAGCAGGTGTGAAAGACAACAGAGAGAAGTCAGTCTGCCTTTCCTAGCCAAAAGCTGGGCTGCTGGGGGTCAGAGGGCCCCTGAGGCTCAGGGAGCCCTTAGGAAGTGCTAAAGAGGAGCTGGTCCTCCCCATTTGCAAAGGAACGTGTGGAGATAAGGAAGCTCTGGGGGAAAGCCAGCCCCTTCCACCAGGGAGGGCGGGTGGGTGCTGGTGTGAGGGTCACACTGCCCATCCAGACCTCCAGCCCCCCACCCCCGCACCCACCTTCAGAAGTGACGTCTGGGGCCTCCTCACCAGCCCGCTGCTCATGCTGCCTTGCCTCACACTGCTTGTTGAAGGGGTTGAGGTGGGCCTGCCGGAACCGGGCCAACTTCTCATCATATTCCATAGCATCCCACCTGCAGGGCAGGGCAAGGCAGAGGCAGAGGTGAGCAAACAGCTTCCAGATCGCCTGTCCCGACCCCTCTCTGCATTTCAGGGGGTTCAGAGCGATGCCTGGTCTCATTCACTCTCCATGAAGGTCCAGGTGGAGGCCCACACACCACAGCCTCTACTCTCGGTTAGTCCCAAACCAGCTCAGCTCCTGACCCAGGCCTCCCGGTGGTCCCCTCAGTAGGAGTGATGGTGTCCAGCACACTCCCAATACTCACAGGCAGGGACAGGAGGACGTGACCTATCCCAGGGTGCCCTGCAGGACAGCCCAGAGTCCTCTGGTCCCAGGTGCCTCATTTAGTTCCAGTCCAGCCCTGCCCTCACTGTCCGCTGAGAGGGCTCACTGACACACATGACACACACCCATCAGGACTCAGTCCCTCACTCCTGGCCCACAAGCAGCTACTTCTCCATCAGACCACCCCAAACTACAGCCGGACCACAACTCCATGATGACCGCCAGAGCCCGGTATACGTAACCCTGGAGCCAAGCCGGGCCCAGGCCATCTCTGCCACCTGCACGAGGCCTTGGGCAGGCCCCTTCCATGACCTGGGTTCCACTGAAACTCCACGCGGCCTGCGGCCTGCGTCAGTTCCCTCAGACCTTGGGATCCCAGGAAAGAGGCAGGAAGTGCCTATGTCACTGCCTGCACGGCTCCCCAACCCCCATCACTGCCTGCACGGCTCCCCTCCCCCCCACCCCTCCACCCCTGCTGAGAGCTCAGCAAACTGGACACAGGCTGCTGTGGCTCCCACAGAGGCAGGGGCTTTCCCTGGGGGCAGTTTACATTCAGGTCCCGACACCTAGCTAGCTGGGCCACATTCCTTGGCCTCCAGGGAGAAATGAATCTACAAGAAGTAGAGTGTTAAAAAAAACACACCACAACCCTAACCGGTTTGGCTCACTGGATAGGTTCAATTCCGGTCAAGAGCATGTACCTTGGTTGTGGGCACATCCTCAGTAGGGGGTGTGCAGGAGGCAGCTGATCGATGTTTCTTTCATCAATGTTTCTAACTCTCTATCCCTCTCCCTTCCTTTCTGTTAAAAAGTATATTTAAAAACAAACAAAAAACCCCAAAACACCACAAAGATTTGTACTAAGTGCCTGGGTGTGGGTTATGCTTTCTCTACACCCGTTTACAGTCAGAGGTAATTCCTAATTATAAAAGACAATCCGCCCTAGCCTGTTTGGCTCAGCGGATAGAGCGTCGGCCTGAAGACTGTAAGATCCTGGGTTCAATTCCAGTCGGGGCACATGCCCAAGTTGCGAGCTCAATCCCAGTAGGGGGCGGGGCGTGCAGGAGGCAGCTGATGAATGATTCCCTCTTAGCACTGATGTTTCTATCTCTCCCTCTCCCTTCCTCTTTGAAATCAATAAAAAATATATATATTTTTAAAAAAGACAATCCCATGGTTCTTACCTGCCCTCCCCCAAGAAAGAGAACTGAACACAGAGGGGACAACCCTACCCAGGGTCACCCCCACCCTGCCCACTGCACCGTCAGGAACCCACCACCACCTCAGACAGGGACCTGGTTTCCTGTCTGACCTCTGTGGTGGAATGTGGGCTGGCAGCTCCAAGTCTGGCAGAGCTGGCACCACTGACTGTCTGCCCCCAGGTCAGGACAGGGGAGGCCCAGGTGCATGGGCTCAAGCCCCCTCTCCTATTACCTGATGGCTTTAAGCAGCTCACACCAGGTGTTTAGACCCCGATTCCCAGTGACCCCCCACCCCCGATGGCAGGTGCCAGTGTCCCAGGAAGCACCCTCACCCTCCCTCCTCGGGTGACAGAGTCCCTGCTGGACCAGACTTCAGGCTCCTGAACGTCTCCCAAGCCCATCTGTGCCCTTCCTAGTGAAGTCAGTCTTAGCAAATCGGCTAAGTCAGTAAGTCACTTTGGCAAGAGTCCCTCACCCTCATATCTGATTGGGGTCCTCATTCCTCTCCCCACCCCTGCCCCTGCCTCAGCTTTCAAAGATGTTAGGTCCTTTTACCCAGAATCCCCTGTACACTTGACATTACTGCTTAGCAATTTTTCATCCACTGCTCCCATCCTGCCTGGCTATAAGTCAAGTGGCCAATGCTGTATTCAGAGTTCAGTTCCATACAGAGGCTTCTATCCCCTATTGCAATCCTCCTGAATAAAATATGTTTCTACTGTTTTAGCAACAGTACAGGCCTGGTTTTATGTTGATAGTGAGGAACCCTGGTGTGTTTTTTAATTTTTTTCATTTGTATTGATTTCAGAGAGGAAGGGAGAGATAGGAACATCAATGATGAAAGAGAATCATTGATCAGCTGCCTCCTGCACACCCCACACTGGGGATCGAGCCTGAAACCCAGGCATGTGCCCTTGAGCGGAATTGAACCCGGGACTCTTCAGTCCACAGGCTGATGATGGTCTATCCACTGAGCCAAACCGGCTAGGGCAGGAACCCTGATTTTCATCTTATCACATGATTTCCCAGCAACTAGATGTTGTCATGTGACTATGTTCTGACCAATATGATGTAAACAGAAAGCTCTCCTGAGACTTCTGGGAACTGTTCTTAAAAGGAGGGTGCCCCTCTTCATCTCTTCCGACCTCTTGCTGTCTGTCTGGGATGCAGATGTGAGTGAGGCGTGGAGCTGGAGCAGCCACCTTGGGTTGTGACACAGAAGCCCAGTGTTGCTCACCCTGGGTCTTCATTAAAATGATAAATAAACTTGTTTAAAGCACTGCTATTGGGAGGAGGATTTCTATCTTTTGTGGCCAGAACATATCCTAACCTATCACCCCAGCATCCTTTTGGAAATCATAAAAATTGGCCTTATTCACATCCCAGCTCTGCGAGCGCCTCGCTGTGTGCCCTTGGGCAGGTGCCTAAACCTTTGCTTTCAAGTTCTCGTGTTTTAAAGGGATAATAATGGTGCCCACTGTACAGTGTTGTTGCTACGATTACATCAGTTAAATCAGGTTCTGAGCATCCTGGTCAGCACATGGTAAGCATCCCGTGGATACTGGGTAACACTTACCACGGGCACTATTATCATCAAAAAGCAGACAAACCTGATTGACACCCTGCCTCTCCCAGCGATTAGCTATGTGGCCCCATTTTCCTGTCATAAATAAACAAGGGAGCATGCCTACCTCCTGGGGTGGGTGGAAGGACTGAGTACGTGTATATGGCAGAGGAGTACTGTCCAGAGTGGCTGCTGAGCAGACGGACACTGCCATCACGTGCCCACCCTGAGGTCTCTGCCTGGAAAACTCACAGCATTTAAATACGGCCAGAGGAGCCCTGGCCATGGGTCAGCACGCGTGCTGGGAGGCAACAGATCAATGTTTCTCTCTCTCTCCACTCCCTCCCTATCTCTCTAAAAACAACAACAAAAAATATATTAAAAATAGGTATAGCTAGAGGAACTCAAGGGCAGGAACAATTCAGCTCTGCCCTGCAGCTCTCATTGGCTGCCAGGCCCCTGCAAAAGCTCTTTCATTCACCTCCGGGTGGGCGGTGCCAGTCCCAGGCCTGGCACAGAGGCCCTGGATAAATCAATGAGTAGGGTGACTTCACCTCTCTCAGCCTCAGTCTCCCTCCTGACAAGTTGGAGAATCACATTTTCCTCTGGGCTGCCAGGCGGGGGGACAGATAATGTTCTCACACAGGGGCCCAGGGACAGCAGCTATCCCACTGCCCACCAGGGTCACCCCACAGAGCTCAGCCCTCACAGAGGAACAGTCCGGAAGGCAGAGATTGGGAAGAATAAAGAAAAGGACCACCCAGAGACTGCCTTCTCTGGAGAGTGCCCCCCTCATGGGGGCAGAGGGCTCCCTGATGAGCAGTGAAAGGAAACCGAGGAATAAAGCCCAGAGCCCCCTGGGTGCTGAGGGACCCCAGGCTGAGACTCTGCCGCCCTCACCATGACTAAACATGTCCTGCCTGTGACTGGAACATGAGGCCCTTATCACCCCAGCAGCGGGAGTGGGGGTGGGGGGGGAGCATTCCTTCTGGAGAGGGAGGGTCTCTGTCCATCCTCTCTGCTCACACCATGAAGGAGGCGTGCCAGGATCCCTCAGGGAGCAGCAGCAGGGTCACTGTCCCTTTAAGGATTGTTTGTCCCTGAAGCCCACCTCCTCCAGCCTCAGGGACCCCGCCACCCCCAAATGGAACCTCCTCTACTTTCACTCCAAACAACAGGCATACACTGGGGGACCCTCACTAACCAGCTCTCATAGGGACAGGTCTGTTTCATCCCCCGGCCCCACCCGTTTGATTAGTGAGGAAACTGAGGCTCGGAGTGGCCCAGCCTCCGCGGACAGTGACACAACCATGCGGGTCCCTAGGGACTTAGGAATCTCACTGACAGCGAGTGTTGACAGCCGGAAGCAGTGACAGGCAGTGACAGTGTCACGGGGGGGGGGTCCCCCCCTCGTCCGGGGTGCTCATCCCTGCCCAAGCGTGCGAGGGACAACCGAGGTCACCAACACCCCCTGCGCCCGGGTGAGGCCCGGAAGGCAGGCGTCCCGACCCGGCGGGTCTGAACCCTCCTGGGCGCGGGCGGGTGCCTCGGGCAGATCCCTCACCCCGGGCGTCCTCGGTGACCGCGTCGGGAAAAGGGGCTGCCCAAGCTCCAAGAGCGGAAGGCCGAGTGGGCACCCGAGGGCCGGGAGCCCCGGTTCCCTCCACCACCGGCACCCCCCGCTCTCACCGACCCTCCCGGGCTCCCCCTCCGCCGCTCACCTGACCGCCGCCGCCCAGGCTACATTGTATCCCGCCCGCCCTCCACGCTACATTGTATCCGGCTGCCGCCCGCTGCTGCCGCCTGTGGCCGGGAGGCTCATGGCACGCGCGCCGGTCCTACCCGCGACCCACTCTGGGAAATGGATGACACTTTATCTCGATACTTTATCTCGCCTGTTGAAGATGGTATGGCCAGGCAAGGGTGGGGAGAGGCTGCATAAATATAATCCATAACATTTTTAAAGAAATTGGTTGCTTTTCTTTTTCTTAAACCCTAGGGGTTGAGCGGAATAGAAGGGATAGGGAATAAGGGGCAAGCAGCAGCCCCTGCGCGCTGGTCCACCTGCTGATTCTAGGTGTTCAGAGCTGTCCATCTACACGTTTTACAGAGGAGGAAAATGGGGCTCAGTGGAGGATGGGGGTGGGGTGATGTTGAAGCCAGTGTTACCCTCTCTTTGTTATCCTTATTGCTGTCCTACACATTTTTACTCTAATTGTCAGTCTCCACCCACTCACCACCCGCTGGGGCAAGGGTTTTGTCTGCTTTCTGCACTGTTTCTGGGCCTACAACAGGGAGTACAGTGGGCACTTAGTTCCATGGACGGAGGAAGAGAGTCCGGAGAGGCTGGCCCTGCCAGGGGGAATGTCCCACTGGTGTGTTAGCACCAGCTGTCGGGCTGAAGATCCAGATGGGGAAAGTGCAAGTGCAAAAGCCCCAGGAACCGAAAGCCTGCTGTGCCTGTGAAACGGAAAGCAGGTCAGTGGGGAGTTGGTTCCCGGAGTTGGTTCGGTGAAGGGGAAGTGAGAGGACAGATGGGTGAGGTGGGGGTATTTGTAAACACAGTGCTTTGATTTATACTGAGATAGGAGGCATTGAAAGTCTCCTTTTTCTTAGCAGCTGATTGAAGTAATGTGTGCATACTACAAACTGCACGCGTGTAAGTGTTCAATCTGAAAGCTTTGCCATGTGCAGGCACCTGAGAAACTATCGCCGTAATTAAGTTCATAAGCCTGCCGTGACCAGGTGCCTCCATTGATTAGAACATCGTCCCATACACCAAAAGGTGGCGGGTTCGATCCCTGGGCAGGTCAGGGACTTCTTCTTTGCAACTGGGAAAGCCTCCTTGAGAGGGAAAGAGGCCTGGCCACACGCCTCAGTATCTCGCCTGTCCCCAGGCCTCAGTTTCTTCATCTGCAAGCACCTGCCTGTCAGGGTTGTGACCGGGTGAACAGCTCACCACTGAGGGTGCTGCCAGGAGCCCCCAGCCTCGGATGATTGGCATTAGCAACTCAGAAACCATTGCTTAGTATGAACATGCCCTGTGGAGTGTTGTTTATCGGACATTCCAGCTTCACTGGGCTTCTGGTATTTGCTCTGGCAGGCACCCTCAGGCGTGAGGGTATCTCCTAGCTCCCAAACTGCCCCTGAACTTGGCCAGGCAGAGGGCACCGGGAGGGTTGGGGCTAGAGTGTGCCTAGGTATGAAACCTTGGCCCTTCACCTGGACTGCAATGGGCAGGTGGATCTGGGCAAGACAGCCAATGAGGTGGCTGACCCAAAACACCTGCACGAGGGTCACCCACCCTGGGTGGTGTCGGGCCTTCTAGGAGGTTCTGAGACAAAGCAGCCACTTATTGGCTCCTCCTGCCCCTCCTGCCCATGCGTTCCTGCAAAAAACTCCCCTCGTTAATAGTAACAGGTACAGCCCAGCCAGTGTGGCTCAGGGGTTGAGCATCAACCTATGAGTCAGGAAGTCACAGTTCCATTCCCAGTCAGGGCACATGCCTGGGTTGTGGGCTCCATCCCCACTGGGGGGTTTGCAGAAGGCAGCGGATTAGTGATTCTCTCATCATTGATGTTTCTAACTCTCTCTCCCTTTCCCTTCTTCTCTGAATTTAATAAAAATATATTTTAAAAAATAATAATAATAGATACATAGAGGAACGGCTGACACTTTCGACCTTGTTATGGGCCACCTGCTGCTCTCACCACTGTTCGTGTGTGCTTCAAAGCCAGCTCTTCCAAAGCAGGTGGCCGAAGGAGGTGGGACTATCGGCATGATGTGAGCAGAAATGAGGTTCTGTGGGCACAGGCGCTCAGGAGGGACATGTGATTTGGAGCCATTTAAAGCAAAGCTGAGGAGGGCACAGCCTTGAGCCGAACACCTGGCTCTGCCACTTGCTAGCTGGCAAATGTCCTCACTGAGCTCTCTTCCTTTGCCCTGAAAGGTGGATAATAATGCAAAGGTTCAGTGAGAGGAGGGCCCGGAAAGCAGTGGCCTGGGCCCAGCATGAGCTCCTGTGATTGTTAGAAGCTGGGAAGACCTGAGTCAGCACTGAGCAGGTGTCTCAAGTCCTTTTAGGTCACAGAACCCTTTGAGAACCTGAGCTGTGGATGCCCCAACTTTGTTGAAGCTGGGGGCCCTGAGAAGCCCCCCTCCATTACCCCTGGCTGTGGGGGAAGCCCTGCTGCTGTCCAGTTCCTGTTATGCGGCAGTGAGAACCCAGCACGGTGCTTAAGACCCCATCCCACTCTGTGCAACCTCATGTGGGGTGCTGAGCAGATGGGAGAGTCTCAGAGCCGCCCAGCACAGGCAGTCAGTTGCAGGATTGCCCTTCTCTGTGGCTCCCACCACAACTTGGCCCTTTCCGGCTTCAGTGTCCTTGTCTGGATCGGGGCCCTCAGTCCCGCTGGCTCTCTCTTTCCACACAGACACCCACATAGAACAGCTGCTCTCCTGCCGGGATGGAGCCGATTTGGTGACACCCTGGGCTGAGGGAGGAGGCACCTGGGCCCAGTGCAGCTCTGCACAAAACCAGCGTGGGCCCTGGGCACTCAGCACCTCGTGGGTGTTCACTTCTTTTCCTGTGGAAGGCAGTGGGCAGCCAAGTTCCACCCTTCAGGCGCCCATGCCTGGACACCAGGTGCGCTGCAGCCACAGGAAATGACCACTAGGGGGCAAAGGGGTCACCATCACTCCCTGCCCCCTCCGCCCTCCCCTCCTGCAAGCCCCAACCCTTCGGCACACATTTTCTCAGGGGGTGTTGGAGTTCTCCCTTCCTACTTCTCCCTTGGATCTCGGGCTTCCTGCCTCTGACACACAGCGCACAGGTGAGCTAGAGAAAAGCTCTGGAATGTACTTACCTGTAGGACTAGGGATTGTTTCCAAATCATGGGAGAGCCTGACTGGGGCTCTGAGTTGATGCTTCTTCCAAACGAAGCCCATTTCCCCACCATCATGTCCAGAAGCCCCTTGGGGGCTGGACCTGGAGAGACCTGCAGGCTTCAAGCAGAGGTCTGTCTTAGCCGCCTGCCGGGGAGACAGTGGACTCTTGCCCTGCCCCAGGTTCCATCTGTCCCTCCTCAACCCTCTGGGCCCAACTCCCCAGAATAAAAAGATATCTCCAGCACCAGGGAGGGGTATCTGACAGCAATAAATTTATTAAGTATCCCCCCCCCCCCAAATATGAACACAAACAAATTTTTAAAAAAAACCCACACGTAAGACTTCAGACCCAGAGCTGACAAACGAGACACAAAAATGGGAACGACCTATGGAGGGAAGACAGAGCTGAGTGCTGCAAATACAGAGGACAGACACTCGGGGGCCTAGGGTGATGTGCTGTGGGGTGAGGCGGGGGCGGTGTCAGCAGCTGCGTGGCTATGGGAACAGCCCTCTTGCCTCACTTGGGGCCCTGGGCCTCAGACTCCTCCTCATCGTCTTCATACATCTCCCCCTCCTCCTCGGCCGTGGCGTCCTGGTACTGCTGGTACTCGGACACCAGGTCGTTCATGTTGCTCTCGGCCTCAGTGAACTCCATCTCGTCCATGCCCTCGCCTGTGTACCAGTGCAGGAAGGCCTTGCGCCGGAACATGGCGGTGAACTGCTCGGAGATGCGCTTGAACAGCTCCTGGATGGCCGTGCTGTTGCCGATGAAGGTGGAGGACATCTTGAGCCCCCGGGGCGGGATGTCGCACACAGCCACCTTCACGTTGTTGGGGATCCACTCCACGAAGTAGCTGCTGTTCTTGCTCTGGATGGCCAGCATCTGCTCGTCCACCTCCTTCATGGACATGCGGCCGCGGAAGATAGCGGCCACTGTCAGATAGCGGCCGTGGCGGGGGTCGCAGGCAGCCATCATGTTCTTGGCATCGAACATCTGCTGGGTGAGCTCGGGCACCGTCAGGGCCCGGTACTGCTGGCTGCCCCGGGCGGTGAGTGGGGCGAAGCCGGGCATGAAGAAGTGCAGGCGGGGGAAGGGCACCATGTTCACCGCCAGCTTGCGCAGGTCAGCGTTCAGCTGGCCGGGAAAACGGAGGGAGGTGGTGACCCCGCTCATGGTGGCTGACACCAGGTGGTTGAGGTCCCCGTAGGTGGGGGTGGCCAGCTTGAGGGTGCGGAAGCAGATGTCGTAGAGGGCCTCGTTGTCGATGCAGTAGGTCTCGTCCGTGTTCTCCACCAGCTGGTGGATGGACAGCGTGGCGTTGTAGGGCTCCACCACCGTGTCCGACACCTTGGGCGAGGGCACCACGCTGAAGGTGTTCATGATGCGGTCGGGGTACTCCTCCCGCACCTTGCTAATGAGCAGGGTGCCCATCCCGGATCCCGTGCCCCCGCCCAGCGAGTGGGTCAGCTGGAAGCCCTGCAGGCAGTCGCAGTTCTCGCACTCCTTCCGCACCACGTCCAGGACGGAGTCGACCAGCTCAGCACCCTCCGTGTAGTGACCCTTGGCCCAGTTGTTGCCAGCCCCACTCTGACCTGTGGGGAGTCAGAAGGTGTCACGGACAGGGTCAGGCCTCCAGTGCCTGAACATCCCAACACAAAGGGCAACTGCCGCAGCCCCGTGCCTGCTTTCTCTCTACAAAGTGTGGGCCCAACCCTCCTCTCCCTATGACTCTCCACACCAGCTGTGCTGTGTGTCGGGGTCCCTTCTGCCTGGCACTGTGTGAAGGGCTCTGGTCAGGAACTGAGAACCTGAAGTTGCAGCTGCTGCTCTGTCTCTCTTGGGGGTCCTGGGCGAACCCATTATCCCTTCCCTCCAGCCCACCCACCCTCCTGGGCCATGCTGGAGGCGTCAACTACAACCCCAGAGTCCCTTGCAGCTCTGGGTCTGGATTGGACTGGTGCCTGTTGGTTGGAGTGCTAAACTCTGGAAGGCAGAAATGAGGGAGACCCTGCCGCCAGAGTCGAGGGCACAGGATCACCCTACCTCTGGGTCCTGTCCACATGGTTCTGGGTTGCACGAGCTCTAGTTGAAGTGCACAGAGCCCTCTCTCCGGGTCTCCAGTGCCAGCTGTAGAGTGGGGGTCAGCTCTGCTTGCAAATTTGTGGAGGGGGGGTGCCCTTTTGTTCCTGTTGACCGGGTTTGCGGTGGAGGGTCTGCCGTGACATGAAACTTACCGAAGATGAAGTTGTCAGGCCTGAAGAGGTGCCCGAAGGCCCCAGAACGGACGCTGTCCATGGTTCCAGGCTCCAGGTCCACGAGGATGGCCCGAGGCACATATTTGTGAGCTGAGGGGAGAGGGCGGGTGATGTGCATCATGGAGGCTCAGGGCTCCTCCTTCCTAATCCTGCTCCCACTAGACTCTGGGCCAGAGGGCTGGAGCCCAGTGTGATATGGGGACTGACACTGGACCGCCCAGACCAAACTTCTCCAGTTCAGCATGGACATCATCCCACACCAAAGGCTAAGCATTCTCTGCCTGAGCCCTCCAGGTGGTCCCTGCTCTGGACTCTCAGGAGTCTGTCTCCCTGGACTGTGCACATGTCTGTGGCCGAGAACACGTTTGATCTCACTGTGGTGAGTCCCAGGTTATACCTAACCTGCCAGCCCAGCAATGGGAGGGCAGGTCCAGGGGGCCCAGCTCAGGTGTCCCCAGACCCCAGGGAGGGTGGGGTGCTCACAGGAGGCCTCATTGTAGTAGACGCTGATGCGCTCCAGCTGCAGGTCCGAGTCCCCCACGTAGTTGCCACTGGGGTCTATTCCATGCTCATCGCTGATGACCTCCCAGAACTGCAGAGGAAACGGGGGTCAGCAGAGGCCATGACAAGCTTGGCCCCAAAGCCCAAAATAGCCCCTGGGAGAGACTTTGGAGAGCCCTAAGCTGCGTCGTCTGTCAGGAAAGTGTAATAAATGTCACCTCCATGGTGGCCAGAGCTCTCTGAGGGGTTGGAGACTCAGTTGACACAAAACAGCTCTGCACTTGCTGACCAGAGTTAGCAACAAGCACACCCTTTGGGTGGCTTTTATTATTCCATTTTCAGACAAGAAGACTGAGGCACAGAAAGGGGACAGAGTCCAAGATGCTTGTGCCCTCAGGGCAGAAGATATCCAGCGACAAGGCCCATCCGTGTCTCGAATGCCCTCAGCCTTAGCCACAGGAAACACAGGGGCCCCCTGTGGGGAGTGACATGCCTAGGGTTGCCCAGCCTCTCCATCCACAGCGGGCACAACCCTAATTCTTGGGGCTCACACTCCCCCTTGGGCATGAACCCACAGTGCTTCTTGCACTCTGCTCCCCGGACTGCAGCAGGCTGGGGAGCAGCCCAGAACCAAGACTCAGAGCTGGAACGCCTTTTCCCAGCTGTGTGACCTTGGGCAGGTCCTGAAGATGCTCTGTGCCTCAGTGTCCACATCTGTTTAATGGGTCTGAGGATGAAAATGGGTCGCTGTGAGAGTGGAGTTATCTGTGCAAGCATGTGGTGGTATGTGGTGAAACCTGAGTGCTGTGTGGAATTATGAGCACATGTGTCTGCAGAAGGACAAATCCCTTGCTGGACAGAGCTCTGCCCTCCCCCAGGGGCACTTTCAGTTGGCCCCTGCAGGCAGCAGTCACATGCTATGGCCATTGGTCCAGTGCCCCTCCCTTTTGTTCCTCAGGGTTCCTCTCAGAAGCTGAATGGGTGTGAAGTCATCGAGAAACAAGTCCCTCCATAAGAGTCATGTGCAGTGAGAGGCTGTCCAGTTAAAAAATCATCACACATCAGTTTGCATGTGCTTACTAGTATCTATCTATAGATGCCTCGGACAGACACACAGACACAGCAGTGCCACGGCCTGTGTTCCTGGGTTGGGGGAGAGAACTCTGATCACAGCATGTCCTTTGGTTCTTTTGGACTTCTTTGTCACGTGCACATGTTAACTTCACACGCAAAATAATAATAATAAAGATGAAATTGTTTAAAAACTGGAAAAGTAGTCCTAGCCATTTTGGCTCAGTGGATAGAGTGTCAGCCTGCAGACCAAAGGGTCCCAGGTTTGATTCCAGTCAAGGGCACGTACCTTGGTTGCAGACTCCTTTCCAATCCAGACTCTGGCCAGGCACGTGCAGGAGGCAACCAATTGATGTGTCTCTCTCACATCAATGTTTCTCTGTCTTTCCCTCTCTCTTCCACTCTCTCTAAAAACCAATGGAAAAATATCCTCAGGTGAGGATTTTTTTTTTTAAAAGGACATATCCTTGGGGAAAAGGCACAGAAGTAACAGTGTAAAAAAGGAAACCTCAGGACAGATGCCATATTTTCCACAGAGATCTGGGTGTACAGATCAGGAACTGGAACAATGACAGCTCCCGCTGTGGGGGGACCTGGAGGGGTGAGGTGGTTAAATGGGCACAGCCTTACCTGCAATGTTTCCATTTGTGAAGGGGGAATATATTAATAACTGGTTTGTAATTAAAACTAATAGAGATTATATTTTAAAATATTAAATAGATATACTTAGATTATGTAACATTTAATAAATAATAAACTACAATTTTTATATTAAACTAGAAATAATTATGATCACCACTACAGGTGGCCGCAGATCCCAGGGTCCAGGCCAAGCTCCTATTTCAGAGGCACTGGGCTCGGGCGCTGTCCGAGGTGCTGATCCTTTGCGCACCCCTGAGGGGCTGGAGGGGGCGGGCAGCATGGGGCGGGGGGCGGGAGGACTGGCCAATTCACTGGCTTTAAGCCCCTTTAAGACCCCAAACCTCTCCCCCTCTCCGCCCCCCCACCTCCCAGCTAGCCCAGCTGTAACCTATCAAGGAGGCGCAGGGAATGGGGCGGGACAAGAAAACGAGAGACCTCTCCTTTGGTTGGTTGTTAGGGCCCCACCCCTCCGCGGCCACGCCCTGCTGCCGTCGGAGAGCCGGGCCCAGACAAAGGCTCCAGGGCCGCCCTGCCTCCGGAGGGGCGGAGGGAAGGGTCTCTGGGCTTCTCGCCCCCATTGTGGGGGGGCCAGGTACCCCGTGCATGCTGATGTAATAAATTCAAACTCCCGCCTCGTTCCGGGAGAGCTGCTTTCTCATCCTTGGGGAAGGGCCACACCCTGTCACCGCACCCTGAAGGGGATTCCAGTAAAACACTGACTCGGAGCCCAACATGTAGTGGTTGCAGTCAGGAGTCATGATGTCCCATCACTGGGCTCAGGGAAGGCATAGTCCCCTAGTCCCAGATCGCCCTGAATTCTCTCCATCCCCACCCCACCCTCCCCAGAGCCAGCAGCCTGATCCTACAGACTTCACTCAGGTCTGTAGGCAGAAAAGTAGCCCCCAGATCACCCCAGTCAGCAGCTGCCAGTGGTGGGCAGGCAATTCTTCAGAAGGGACCTGGGGAAGTGGGGGGACCTGGGGGAGGTGGGGAGGCCTGGGGGGAGTGGGAGGACCTGGAGGGAGGGGGCTCTGAGCACTTTCTCCAGGGTTGGTCTCTGGAGACTTTCCAGGCAGGGAGGCCGCAGACGGAAAAGGAAGCAACAATTCTTCTCCTGCAAATGCACTTCTCTCTTGTTTGATGTGTTTAAAATGACCAGATATTAATTTTTAAAACTAACAGATTTAAAAGTCAATGCGAAAGGAATGAAAAGTCATGAGCAAACGTTCTATCTGCAGAGGACACTGTCGCCCGCAGCAGGCAGGTGCACCCCACTTTCCCCAGAGAGGAGGCCGTCCTGGCTATGGAGGGAGGGGCATGTACCCCCTCCCCCAGCCCCCAGGCCCCACGGGACTCAGGACTGCCCCACCACCACCCCGTGACCTCTGACCCTCTGAGGAGCAGATGTTCAGAGCAGGCCTGGACCTTGTGACTGCATGAAGGAGCCCCCGCCCCTCCCACCTGGCCCGGCAGCTGCCAGGACGGCCCCAGGAGCTCGAATTTGATTTGAGACCCCCATCCCCAGACCCCTCCTCCCCCCAGCCCCTCCCCGGTCAGCGCAGCTGTCTCCTCCGTGATTGGGAGACTCAGATTCCGCCTCCGGGACCCATCCCAGGGCCTCCACCCTAGAGCCCAAGTTGCAATTTACATGTCAACCACGTGGGTGCCCCAGCCCTGTAGAAATTAGCTTTTTGTTCTCGCCGTTTCCATGGCAACAGCCTCCAGAGGAAGCTTTTCCTGGGCCCCTTTCCCTCCAAGACCTGTCTCCAACCCCCGCCTCCTTGGGGAATCCTTTCGACTGCTTCCCCAGCTGGGTCCCTGGCCGTGGTCCTGACTAGGCCACGCTCCTCCGGCTCCTGGTCCCGGGAACCACGCGGGCATTGGGCATCGGGCTTCGCTCGCAGTCTGAGCCCCGCCCTGGGCCCCGCAGGGACTGAGCTGGGGGCGGCGCGGCTGAGTATCGCCCAGGCGGGGTGACCTTGGGCCCGGGACAACCTCCCGGGCTCGGTGACCTGACATCGCCTCGTGGGTACTGGGCATCTTCTGCCCGCCTCAGTCCCCACATCTGAGAGGGGGCTGACAATGGGCGGGAGGGGCCGCGAGGCGCAGCGCTTCCCACGTCCGGAGCCCGGCTTTGTTCCCACGTCCCACCCCCAGACTCGGTGGTGCCAACCCTTGGGGGGCTCGCCCAGGTGGGCTGCGCTGAGGGAGGGGCTGGTCCTGGACCAAGGTCACCTCGAGTCCGGGCCCAACCCTCACCCAACAAAGGAACAGGGTGGGGCCGGGCAGCCAAGGTTATCCCAGCAAGATTGGGGCCACCAGGCGGCTCTGGCTGGTCGAAGGACCTCCCGTTCCTGGGTTCGGTGGCAGCAGCATGACTTTGCAGGTGAGCCCACTCAGAACAGCCCACTCACCCGCCAGCTCAGGCCGAGCTGCGACCCCCGTGCGGGCCACGCCCAGCCAGCCCGCTGAATACGCGGGGCCGGGAGTGAGGGCGCGAGGTGGCGACAGCGCTGCGCTCCGCGAAGCCCTGGTGCTGGCGGGAGTCGGGGAGAGGCAGCGGGGGCGTCAGTGAGGCCCGGCACTTTGTTCTCCGTTTTCAGGGGCGACTGCGGCTAGAGGCACGCGGTGCTCCCCACTCCCCTCCCAGGGGCTCCCGCTTCCCTCCCAGGGACTGGCTCGGACAGGGACGCGGCAGGCGTGCGGGGCGCGGGTTCCACGCGCGGGGCGGCGCGGCCTCACCTTGGCCCCGATCTGGTTGCCGCACTGGCCGGCCTGGATGTGCACGATCTCCCTCATGTTGGCGGGCGGCGGGCGGCTGCGGGAAGCTGACGGGCCGGGTGGCTGCGGAGCCCCAGCCGCCGCCGCTCTTATAGGCCGGGCCCCGCCCGCCGCGCCCTCCGGCGTCACCGCGCGGCCAATGAGGGCGCCGCCGCCGCTGCGGCACGGCGGCCGCCGCATCTGCACCGCGTCTCGGCGCGGCTGGCGAGGGGTTGGGGACCCGCTCCCCGGAAAGGAGGGGCTGGCGGGATCCAGGGAGGACAATAGAAGGCCCTTGGTCCTCGGACCCCGCCCCGCTCCCCCTCCGATCACCCGGCTTTGCCAAGAAGGTCTTACCTCCCTGCACCCGCTCAGGACCCGACCCCATCTTCCCACCCCAATGGGTGAGGTGGGCGCCTCCCCGGTCCCTGTCTGTGCACGAGGGGCGGCCCAGGTACTCTGAGCTCTTCTGGAACCCGTAGAGGCTGGGGGGGGGGGGGGCGGGAGAGGAGGGAAGGAAAAGGCCCAACTGCCGGCTAGGGGCTAAGAAATCCTGAGTCAGAGTGGCTGTGGGTGCGGGAGGGCTGCGGGGGCTGTGGCGGCCGTTTCGCTGGCCCCTCTGCAGTGGGGGAGCCAACCCCTCCCCCCTCCGCCCGCTGCTGCCCACGATTACACCCGGGGCCTAGCTTTGTGACCGCCCCCCCCCCCCCCCCCGCCCCGCCGCCAGGCAGTGCCCGCAGGTAGCACTCTCAGGGAATATTGTGCCAGGAACTGTCATGAGGACACACCAGGCTAGGGACCGACAGAGAGGGGGTGTGCAGTCCTCTTACTCCTGATGTCACCTGTGGGTCTGAACCCTTGGTCCACGAGGGGCCAAGGCAGTAGAGGGAGGGGCGCATGTAGGAGCTATGTGTGCACGAGGTGCAGGGCCTTACAGGGAAAACTGGGGAAGGTGTCCACTGTCAGAGGAGCTGGGAGGGGGCCCTCAGGTGAACACAGACACTGTAACCCCACACGCAGGCCCATGGGCTTCTGTTCTGGGCTCAAACCTTCTGAGGTTTCAGGGACAAATCCTCCAGGCAGGGCATCATCAGCTGAGCCAGCTTGTGGGCACACCTGTGTCCTGAGCGTGTGCCCAAGAGGGGCCTGGCAGGGTGTGGCATGTCCAGGCACCTCTCTACACCCTCCTCCCGAAGCTCCCCAATTTGGCAAGCCTAGAAGTGGGTCTTTTGTTCTCAGGAGAAGCCCCTCCCCCACAGTGTCCATGAGGTGGCTTTCTGTGGTTGGCTTTTGGCCACTGGGGCTCCGCCCTATCCCCATTCAGGGGGTCCTTGGTGAGCATTTGGCTCTTCCCTGGAGCCAGCTGTTCCTCCCCGTCTGAGCAGCAGAAGCTTTGCAGCATCACCGGCTGGCCTCCCTGTGGAATGGCATCGGACCAGGCCGGCTCCCCCTCCATCCCCAGAGGCCTCAAGGCTGACTCGCTATCCTGTCCATCTTCCAGCAAAGGCTGGCCCTGCTGGGAACCAGTTTCCAGCCCCAAAGCCAGCATTCAGAGCTGGAGCTGCCAGCAGGGGTGGGGTGGAGACTGGTCTGGCAGCTGCAGACGCATCTAGAACAACCTGGGAGTTGGCTGATGCCGTCACTTTCACCTCCACTGAGCCTGTACTGGGAATAGAGCTAACTGCAAGCTCGGCGTTAGGAGGAACCAGTGGCTCCCCAGATAGAGGCCCCAGGGTTGCAGCACAGAGAGGACCCAAAGGCCCCCAACACCATGCGGCAAGGCCCACCCTGATACAAACACCAGGGACACCGCCTGCAGCCACTGGACAGCCTCGCCCCATTCTGGGCGGCCTTGACTCAAATATCTGCCAAGGCTGGTAATGCTGGAGGAACGAGAACCCCAGTCCTGACCCACCCTTTACCTTGGACCCCCTGGGGGTGACCCAGAGCAGGTGAGGAGGAGGGCCTGCTGTGCTCTGGCCAAGGTCACAGTGGGTCACGGAGGTCCTGCTTCTGCTGCAGCTGAGGGCAGCCTGGACCATTCAGCCTCCTCTCCATGGAGGTGCCTGGGGAAGGACTCCTCCCTCCAGCTGCCCAGGGCCGGGTTGGCATTTACCAAGGCAGACGCAGCATCAGAGCAGGTGCTACAGGGCTAGGGCTTCAGGCATGCTGGGTCCTTTGGGGGTTCTGGGATATACCCCTCCCCCTGCATCACTCCCATCAGGCCCTTCCATGGCTTCTCCACCCTCAAGCTTCAAGCACCTTTGGAATGAGCCAGGGTGGATGGCAATGGAGCTGCTCCAAGCACAGCATTTATTCCCAGATGCTTCCCGGCCCTGGGTACTGGTCACTGATTCGAACTAATGGCGGTGGCCTCGGCCTGAGCAGGCAGTGGCGGGCACTATTTGAGGGGCGTGTGTGGTGCAAACAAATGGGCCGAGCACCCAGCTCTCCAGCACCATGAGCCCTAGAAGAGATCAGCCCCGTGTCCACTACGGCTCCCTGTGGTCCCCTCTCCAGCCTCCTGCATCCCCAACAACTCTTGGAGATTTCTGCTGGTTCCTCTCTGGCCCAGAGGGTCCATGCGCCCGCACCTTCGGAGATCATCTAGCCTGTCCTTCCTGGCAAGTGACTGCCCCGGTCATATGGGAGTTGGCCTTGTGATAGTTCCACTCCCCCGCCAGCACCTGGCATTGGGCCCGTGGGCACTCCCTCACCAGGAGCACTGCAGCACTTCTTGGAGCGTCTTCCGGAGCTCCGGGCTGCGGAAGGCATAGATAAGCGGGTCCACGATGGTGTTGCAGATGATGAGGGCCAGGAAGAGGTGAACGTTCCTGAAGACGCAGTGGCAGGCGGGGTGTTGAGGACAGAGGACGATGAGCAAGAGGTGCAGGAAGAAGGGGCCCCAGCAGAGGAAGAAGATGCCCAGCAGGGTGGTGAGAGTGGCAGCCCCTTTGAGGCTGAAGCCCTGGGTGGTGGGGCGCTGCCTCTTGTGCAGCCGGGCGATGCCGCGGGTGTGCTGGCATGCCTGCACCAGCATGCGGACGTACAGCACTGCCATGAGTGCCATCAGGGCCACAAAGAAGCTGACCAAACAGAGAAGGACGGCCGTGTGGTCGTAGTAGGCGATGGAGAGGGTGCTGGAGACGATGCTGGCCACCCAGATGCCTGCGATGGCCCGCCACACCCGGGGCAGTGTCACGATGCTGTGGTAGCGCAGTGCATAAAAGATGGAGATGTACCGGTCCACAGCGATGGCGGCCAGGAAGGAGAGGCTGGACACCATGGAGCCACAGATGAGCACATCCAGGACGTCGTCCAGCTGCTGCACCGCGGGGGCCTGGGCCGCCAACACGCCCGCCTCCAGCAGCACCACGACGGCCGTGCCCAGCACGTTGCTCACGCTCACCAGCAGGTCTGATACGGCCAGGCAGCAGATGAAGAAGTACATGGGCGAGTGCAGGTTTCGGTTCTTGGCGATGGCAGCCACTACCAGCACGTTCTCCACCAGGCTCACCAGCCCCAGGCTGAGAAAGAGCCCGTCGGGAATGGATACCTCCAGGCACCAGGCGTCCGTCTGGTTGGGGGCCAGCCCGAGGTGGGGGGTGGCTGGAGGGGTGGAGTTGAGGATGCCCAGCAACCTCCTCTGGGGGGCTTGTGCAAGCATAGTCCCACTAGGTAGCAGGAAGGGGCCTCCCGTTGCGGGCATCCGCTCAGCTCATGGTACCCCCAATGGGACCCTATGCACCCCCAGGGCCCTCTCACACTCACCCACTCCCTGGCTGGACAGATGGCAGCTCAGGTGCCCCCGCTTCTCGACCAATCTGCTCACTTCCCAGTCAGGACCCCAAACTCCACAGCACCAACCCTCTGAGCCCTCGGGTGACTCCCTGCCTCTACCCTGGGGTGTGGTCGGTTAGGCCCTCACATTTCTTTGCCTCCTGCCTCCCAGACCAGGCAGGACTGAGGTCCAGGAAGAATGGACCTTTTCTCTACATCCCTCACATCGTCTGCTTAGCCCCGCCTCCCCAGGGCTGCCACATGATGGGTGTGTGCCTGGGGATTTATCAGAGAGCGCCTGGGCACCACTGCTGCCACCAGGCGGCATGCCTGGCACCCAGGGCCATCCGGCTTCCCAGACCCCTTGACTCCGGGCACAGCCTACATTCCCCTTCCTGCTCACAGCCACTGCAGCGTCACCTGTGTTCTGCCAGCCAGCACCGTCAGGCCTCGGCTCCAGGCGTCTGTTCTCTTGACCTACCAGAGGCTCAAGGCCTCCTCCACACACACGGCAAACACCACCTCCTGAAGGCCTCCTGTTCCTGAGGCCGGCAGGTGCTGCTCTGCCTCGGGAAAAGCCTTTGGCCATCCACCCCCAACCCTCACCATCTGTTAGATGTTCACTGAAGGCAGCCCATCCCCAAGGCCCCCAGTCCCTTTGCGAGTGCTGCCCGAGGACAGCCTGGCCACAAGGGCTGAACGATAAGCTTTGTCATCTTGGTGGGGGTGGAGGGGTTGGCACAGAGCCACGGCAGCCCCGTTTGCTCTCGGGAAGGACACCACAGGCTCCAAGCCAGGAGCCACTTTCAGACAGACCTCAATCTCCAGCCATGTGGTCGCTGTGGGAACGGGGTCCAGAATGCCTGTGGGTACCATGCTGGCCTCATACCACCCCAGCACTTCCTCACTGAAGATGGCCTCTGTGACCACAAACCCTCCTCTGGAGGCCTAGGCAGAAAGGGAAGGGGAAAATGAGGCAACTAGAAAGCTAAGTGACTGGTGGTGGAGATGGAGCTGGGAGGGTGTTGAGGAGGTGTTTTTTCTTTTGTTTTTAACTTTTTTTTTTTTTTTTATTGTTGAAAGCATTACAGATACTGGTTGATTCTTGTATGTGTCCTGACCAGGGGATCGAACTCGCCATCTTGGCACATGGGGATGATGTTCTAACCAGCTGATACCTGGCTGAGCAGATCTGTGTTTTGAGTTGTATCTATGATATTCCTGCTCATTCCTTTCTGTTCACTGACTGCCAGATGGCATGACGGGCCCATATGAGCACACACTGATGTCCACTTAGAAATATTAATCACTCCTTCCAGCGCACAACTTATGGTATAAAGCTCTCCCTCCCCCATTTGAAGCACATCACTGGTAAAGCACACACCTTACAAATATGCCCCCATCTGAACAGCGGGAAAGCAGCACTCGAGCTGGGTTTGTGCCTCCTGCATGGAGACCCCCCTAACACAGGGCATCAAGGCATCTGGGCGCTCTTCTCTGGTGAACAGCCACCATCCCTCTGGGCAACACAAGGGATTTCATGGCTGGAGGCAGATTTCTAGCTTTGGTAGGTTCGGCCAAACCACTTGCCATTGGTGGACCAGCTGCCTGTTTCTGGAGGTTGCAGTCCCCATTCCCCATGTGCGGATGGAATGACAGGCCTCTCCCAGTTCCACAGGCAGCAGGCACAGGACAGGCCACACCGCACCCCCCCCCCCCACCTTTGTAGAGGACCCCAGAGCAGGACCATGAGGCTGTGCTGTGGCAGGAAAGTGGTCCAAGGAGCTGTGAGGGCCCAGGGCCCCTGCCATACCTCCCAGGGCTCCACTGCAGCTCACGCCCCCAAGAACTGCCTTCCAGCCCTGGGCACCGATGGTGCCCGCTGTGTGAGCAGGGCCGTCCATGACATTTCAGGGATGTTGTTTCCGGCTCTATAAATGAGGCCTTTGAGGAGGCCAGTGCCTCCACCCCAGCCTGAGACTTCAAAGGGCATGAGACTGGGCAGCCGTTGGCAGGTGATCACAGCCCTCTTCCTGGGAGGCCTCAGGACTCCCACTGGTTCTCATGCACTTGCCTGTCAGGGACTGTGGGAGACAGACAGAAGATACAGCCGAGTTGGGAAAAATCAACTTTGTGATTAGTTACAGTCATGGGGGAAATATGTAAGAACATCAGAGAATCCTGAGGCCCTGTGCCTCATTTGCTCTCTGTGCCCCTGGGAGATGCGTGAGGAATGGCAATGGACACAGAGACAACGAGCCTGACTCACACGTGAGGAGGCTGTGAGAACAGAAAGTCCCTAATCTTGTAACTGTTGTCTCCCCAGCACCAAGAGGTACACGGTGGGCACGCAACATGCGAACATTCAGTATGCGAGAGCGCTCCATGGGGAAACGATAGTTCAGTGAAGGGGTGCATGTGTCCAGCCCCAGCAACACCAGCGGGGCAGGGTCACAGCTGTGCAGCGTGCAGCCTGCCCCGTGGCTCTCCACGCAGCGGGATCTCAGGAAGGGCTGGCCCAGAGCTGGGTCAATGTCTTGGTTCAGAGGTGGTCTGGTTTCTCTTGAACTTGGGGAGGTGTCCAGAAGACAGGATGCTTCCAGAACCAAACAGGCTGCTGAGTCACAGGCAGCCTGGTGAGGTTCTCAGCTGCCAATCAGCCAACAAGCCTGCCTCCATGTTCTGCTCACGACGCAGATCAAATGACCCCAATCTCTGCCGTCCATTCCTGAGCCACCATCTCACAGGCTCCTGACTCAGTGTTTTCCAATAAAACCACATGTCCAACTGGAAAGGCCCGCCTGTGTACCAGCCCGGGGACCTGGTGCTTGCCCTCCCGCCCTGGGCCTGCCTGCTCTGGTTCCGACAGAACACTTAGGGCCCTGCCTCACGCTGGTACTGACCCGGCCTGGAGAAGAGCTCACATGCACAGGCATAACGTTCACGTTTACAGGAGACAGGGAGGCAGGCGGACATGGCATTTTTACTTCAGGGAACTGGTCAGTCTGACCAGACGAATCAGGAACATAATTGTACAATGTGGGCGTGGCAGCTGGGCGCTCAGTCCCACTCCCCGTCCCCCTCGGCGTGGTCCTCGTGCGGAGCCTCTGGGTCGTGGAAGTGGAAGGTGGCCATCATGTCTCGCACGGCCAGCATCAGCCTGTTCAAGCCCTGGTTGTGGTCCAGGCCCTCGGCCCCTCCATCCTCTTGCCTCTCCCCCTGTGGCAACGAGACCCATCTGAGCAGGCCCCCGGGACCTGGCATGCCCACAGAGCTCACTAGGGTCCTGTTGAGGCAGCAGCCCCTAGAGGCCACATACACACGTCTACCTAACAAGGTCAGGCCACCAGAGTGGGATTCAGCGGTACTGCTGACTGAGGGGTGTTTTGTCCCATTGGCAGCTACAGGTTCAGGTAGCCATGCCCAGCTTCCTAGGCAGACTGGGTGCCCCTGCTGCTGGCAGTGGTGGCTCTGGACAGTCACACATGAAGGGACCTGTTGCACCCAGGTGAGCTCACCTACCTCCATGGTGTAACTGGGCAGTAGTGACCGAAAGAAGAGAGCGATTGTGTTTCCATGGCTGACAGGGCTCAGCCTGAAAGAGAAAGAACAGTGAGGAAATGAAGCAGACAAAAAGGCAGCAGCTGGAGACAGGGCTGAGTTAGGGCCTGAAGCCTCAGGGGCAGTCAGCTAAGGGGGTACTGCCAGCACACAGAGACAACGGGAAGTCTTTCCAGAGCTGGGGGATGGTCTGTTATAACCTGGCTTGTTGAAGCAGGTGGAAAGCGTGGCCCACCGCAGCCAGGTGCCTTGCTTATAAGAAAAGTTTTGGTGGCAAAGTTTTCTTCAGCATTCAGGTTGAAGGAGTCTAATAAGCTGGTCATAGAGATTACAGCCCTAGCCAGTGTGGCTCAGTTGGCAGGGTGTTATCTGGTGCACTAAAAGGTTGCCAGTTTGATTCCCAGTCAGGGCACATGCCCAGGTAGCAGCAGACTCAATTCCTAGTGGGGTGCGTGCAGGAGGCAGGTGACTGATGTTTCACTTCCACGTTAATGTTCCTCTCTCTCTAACAATCAATAAAAAAAAAAGTGGCCTTAGCTGGTTTGGCTCAGTGGATAGAGCATCAGCCTGCAGACTGAAGGGGTCCTGGATTCAATTCCAGTCAAGGGCACATGCCTGGGTTGCAGGCTCGATTCCCAGTAGGGGGTGTGCAAGAGGCAGCTGACCAATGATTTTCTCTCATCACTGATGTTTCTCTCTCTCTCTCTCCTTTCATCTCAGAAATAAAAAAATATATATATTAAAAAAAAAAAAAAAAGCAATTCCACGGCAGGTGTTGAGGTACTGCGACCCAGCTCTATGAGACTGAGGTGTTGTTCAGCAGTGACCTTTATTTGCTATGAAAGCTCAAGGTCTGCCCAGCTGGCGGTGGGGGACAATGCTGAGTCACTGAAGTCCTACAGCCACTCCTCCGTGCTAAGATGTCCAGCAGGTCACTTTTTTCTGAGCCTATGACACCAACAATAATTTCCACTGGAGCAGTTAATGGGGAACTGTTACCTTACGAATATGCAATCCAACTTTTATAACTTGGTGAGAAAAAGGACTTCTATAAAACTTAGTCTTTTGAGATCTGAAAGCTCATGCTCCCTTAAATGGGGCAATCTGTTGGTGACTCTTCCAGATCGAGGACACTGGTGAGGGCGCTGGGTAAGGCAATCACTCAACTTTAAAGGCCAGAAGGAAAAAGGGAGCCATCCACACACACCCAGTAGCTATGGACTGGGCCTGCTTCTCCTGGCCCAGCCACATTCTGATTCCTCTGTAGGAAGCCCAGCAGCTGTCACCTCTTTACCAGGCTAGGGCACCCCAAATCTCAGTGTAACCTCCTAAAGACCACACACCACCACTCTCAGCAGTTTCCAGATTCTATATCTGAGGTGTTTCCCCCACTGCATTGGACATGCCACCACGTCAGAGTTGGCCTTACCGCTTCCCACTGTATGTGCAGCACCTGCTACAGAACCTGATAGAGTGAAGCTTCTATGTCAGACAGATACACGGAAAGCACATGCCTGGAAAATGTGATCCATTACCCCAAACCACTCTGCTCTGAGAGCCTATGACTGGAGGAGGTAGCAAGTCCCAGGCCCGAAGCACTGATCTAAGAGCCAGAATGCAAAGGCACCAGGAGAAGGTGACAGGTACCTCTCTGGCCTGGTGTAGGAGTAGATGGTGTCTGAAGGAGGCAGAGGGTCAAATCCCATCACAGACTGCGTGGTCACATCCTGCAGAATGAGACAGAGAACGGAGATGCAACTGAGACCTGTGCTGTGCCTCTGCTCCCCTCTGCTGCCTGTCAGCAGATTCTGGTCTGGACTGGGCCTTTCTGCTGGAGTGACCCCAGCAGCCAGGCTGAGTTTACTATACCCCAGGCTTTGGGTGAGGGTGGGACACCCACCACCATCATATATGCTACAATCTCTGCCTAGGATGTGAGGATGCAGCTCAGAGCAGTCGACTACTGGCTGCAAAGCCCTGAGGGGAGGGGCCAGCTCCCACTGCAGCCCTGCTCCTTACCGGGGGCAGCGCAGCAACAGCTTCTTTGATCTCAGAGAGGACCACGTGACGGTGAATGTTTCTGGGCGCACGCTGGTAAAGCACCTTCCGCCTGGGCCCGGGGAGAAAAAGGACAGTCATGGAATGGAGCCCTCCATTCATGATCGAGATCCCCAAGTAGTCAGCCTTTATTCTTCTCCTATGGACCCGTCAGGCCAAAAGCTGCTGTCCACCTGTCCCAGCCCCAGTCTCACCTGTTCTCACACTCTTCCACGGTGGGGTCCCCAGCATCCACTGCCTGTAGGACCTCACGGACGTTCTCTTCCAGCCAGCTCATGATGGTGGGCTCCTTCCAGAGGAAGTGGGACCGCCCGAGGTACAGGCTCACCAGCTGGCTCAGAGCAGGGGGCTGGCTGCGGGAAGGCAGGGCCTGTAAGCATATCCCCCCACCCAGGTCCAGGCCTCCAGGTGCCTGCTGGCACATGCTGGGCACATCCAGGGTGTGCCGAAAGCCTGAAGTGAGTGGAGGCTGCCCGGGGGGCTGCCAACCTGGGATATGCCACATGCCACTGCCCAGAGGTGGGGTGCAGGTGCTCACTTCTGAACATCTCATGTGGTCTTTACTAAGTTTGAGTTCCTTAACAGGAACATAAAATACAGAAAGGACACGAGGCACCCATGCCCTGCCCCTCACCCCTGCATAGGGAAGCTTGTGCTTTGGGCTACAGGTTGCTCATACGCCGCCAGCTCCATGTCCAACAGGCCAGGCCCCCACAGACGTGCAGACAGCTTGCACTACGCACATGCCGCATCTGTGCCCCTCGGGGCATCCTCCCGTCTTTACCTTATTTCGGAACTGGGTCCAAAGAAGGGGTGACAGGCAACGGCGGTGTCCGGCCGAACGCTGCAGCACTCGAGCAAGGGCATTAGAACTGCGGAAGGAAGCAGAAGCCTGATGGGTCACTCACACACGAGAGGCCAACTATGAAGGAGCATTGTCTGTCCTGCTGCTTCCAGGGGCCCCGTCTGCATCTAAGGGGACCCAGCTGTGATCCTCAAGCATGGGTGCTAGACGTTCTCATTCTAAAGACCACACCCTTTACCCTTTGGCAGCCCTTCACGAGGGAGAACTCTTGTCTTCCCAGTGACTCGCCAGGGATGGGCTAAAACAGCACCAAGCTCCGTTCTGACACAGTGAGGCAGCTCCGTGTGCAGTGTGAGGCTCCTGCCCTGTGTCCTGCCCAGAGGGGCTTCACAGAAGGACACAGACCTCTGAAGCCCAGTGAGCGGGGGCACTGCTGGCAGTTCTGTGGCTCAGGGCTCCACACCCCACGCCTAACGCCCTGCCGTATGCCAACAGCCATAGGCATGGGGCCTGGCTCCTCCACACTTAACAGCTCCAGCTCCAGCTGGGAGGATGGGAGGGCCAGTTCCCTGAGGCCTGCTGGGCAGCCAGTGTACAGAGCAGCCAGGCCAAGGTGTGTGTGCAGGGCTGGGGTGGCTGAGGATGCAGTGTGCTGGGAGCTTGAGCGGCTTGGACTCCTCCACCCCAGAGCCCTCAATTTCCCCTCTAGCACCACCTCACATGCCAGCCCTTCCATAGAACATCAGCCCCAGAGGTGGGAATCTTGGCTGCTACCTCCTTGTAAAGCTGCAGGTGGTGTAAAGACGTGGGGGCGGAGAGGGGGACAACAGCAAGCTCCTTTCCCAGGCCACACTCCCTTTCAGGATATGCGGGAAGCTGCTGACTGCCACCCAGGGACGCGCCCACAGACCTCTGCACAGATGCCCGTGGGAAGGTAGTGGGAGACCCCAGGATAATCTTATGTCTCAGTCCCTCAAACTGGTGAGAAGCAGCATTGCAGACAATAAAGTGCAGCCCCCAATTTCCCCAGAGCCCAGGGGTTTACTTCCTACCCCTAAAAAAATGCCACACCTTCTTCAGAAGGTAACTTTTTTTCACACTACCAACATCAAAAGACATCCCAACACCCCAACCACCGAGACTCAGCTTTACTGCCACTAGGCAGGCCCGATGGGAAGGGCAAGCCTGGCAGCACCCACCTCCAGGGAACATGATGAGGGCCTGTCGCACCAAGAGAGAGGCCTTTTCCCTTGCCGAGCTGAGCTCCTGTTCTGGGAGGTCTGCCTGCTGACTCAGCAGGAAGTATGCCAACGGCACAGAGAAGGCGAAGTTTGGGAGCTGGGACAGGTTCCGATGAGCCTATGAGGAGAAGACCAGAGGCAGAGCTCTCAGATAGGGAGCACAATGTGCGATGACAAACCCCCTTCCGGGGCTTTTCCCTTCACAGAAGCGACAGACACAGTGGTTCTGCCTTTTCCTGAGCAGTTGCGCTCGAAGACCCCCGTGAGTGCCTGACACTGTGGGCAGTACTGACCCTGCATACACTGTTCTCTTCTATACACACATATCTGTGCTCAGGTTCAATTTATAAATCAGGCAGAGTAAGTGATTAATAGTAGTGAAATAGAACAATAGTTTGAGGTACGACAGCAAAAATAACGTGATTTTTTTCTTTCACAATTTCACAAATAGTCGCTACATTCTAGCCATTGATCTTAGTGACCTCACTACATGATGTGGTGCATCAGGAGGCTGTGGTTTGAGGCCATTAGGAAGTGAAATTGGGTGACCTGAGCACAAGTACTCTGACACTCCCCCAGTTGATCTGGCAGCCAAGGAGGCTGGGTCTCCCAGGACCCTTGCCACAGTGACCTCTGGATGACAGGACCGTGCAGGCCATCAGCACCCCCACCTACCTCCCACTCCTGGAACAGGCGGATCAGGTAGTCGTAGTCGCGTGCCCGTAGGGCCAGGTGGTCGACCAGCAGGAGCATGCACAGGGGGTCCTCATCGGGCTCCAGGCTTCCGGAGGCAGCAGGCGAGCAGGGAGGCAGAGGGAGAAAAACCCAAAGTGGGCCACGTGGTGCCGCGGGCCTGTGGCCACCGAGCACGCAGCCCGGGCAGACACTCACCTCAGGATGAGCTTGCAGTACTCCAGCGCCGTGCGCGGGCAGCCCCGCTTCTCCAGGAAGCTCATCTGCTTGTAGAGGGCCAGATAGAAGCTCCTAGACCCAAGACAGTTCCTCGTGAGCCAGAGCGACAGCAGGTGGAAAAGCCACATTGCCCAGGATCCTCATCCACACGGCCCTCTCGCGCCTGCCGGCTTCGTCGAATTTCCTATGAGGCCTAATCACTGTGAATGTTCGAGAATGTTCCTGTGTCTGCAGAGAAGGTGACGCTTTGATTGCTGTTTGAGTTAGATGTGCACCCATGTATATAAACCACACTTCTCAGTTCAAACCTTTATCTTGGGGCTTTTGCACCCCAACCCATGGGAAAGTTGTCTGTGAGGCCCCAGGACAATCTTATGTCTCAGTCTCTCAAATTGGTGAAAAGTAGGATTGCAGTTGTGATTTATGGGAAGAGAGTTAAAATCTGTGATTACAACCTTCATCTTTCCTCACATTTCCACAGTCACAGCAGCTCTGGTATTGATGTCTCAAGGCTGTGACTGGAATGATCTCAACAGGCCATTATTTTTATCAACACCTCCTGCCTGACTAATGCCTGGACTGTTAGCATCTTATAACCTGTCTGAAAGAACTAGGAATTTAACTGGAGCAGCCAGGCTGACAAACACAAGCAGCAGAGGAAGCTCAAATGCAGCTCCAGTGCAGATGGTGCAGTGGGTCATCATGCCCGAGACCCAGGATGGCCTCCAGGGCGGGGAAACGCCCAGGACAGAGGGCATGCCCATCCGCCAGGGCCTTGAAGACCAGGCACAGGGCAGTGGGGAGGCTGCTGTGGCCATCAGGGCCTGAGTGGGGGTGGAAGTTCAGGACGGCAGAAGTCTCTGTAAGACAAGAGCTCATGCACACAACTGCTCGCTGCAGAGCAACAGGGCCTGGCTGAATTCCAGCTACTGACTCCCGAACCCCCGCCCCTCCACGCAGAGCATCGCAGAGCTTTCTAAACTCGGGCACAGATCCTTTTGTCCAAAGATATAAGGAAACACGATGACAGACCCCATCATGGCGAAGTGGCTTATTAGACTCACTTCTAATACAAATGCATTTAACCCTAGGCCAGCTGACCCAACCGTCCTGGAGCCCAGCCCTCTTGCATTCAAGCTTTAAACACAATGAGATGCCTGGCTCAAGCCATCTGGTAGGACCCCTTGCAGACAGCCCATGCCACCTGCCCCCACTCCCCTACCTGGGTCTCATGTCACCTGTGAAAGCTCCAATATTCAAGAAAAAGAGCAGTGAGTGTGAGCAAAGTCCTTTGGGGAGGCCGGCTCACCTGTTCTCGGGTCTGCGGTAGTCCAGCCGGCAGGTCCCACTGGTGAGGCTGAACAGGGGGTGGAAGGCACACTCCATGCTGTATAGCGCTCTCTCTGTGGGCCACACAAACAAACACCAGGGGAGGGCGTCACAGCCACCGTGCGGCAGCTGCAACCCCATCCTCTGTAGCTCGAAATAAGGAAAGATCTGGAAGGAAGGAGTCAGGTTACTAGGATTTGGGGAAGCGACAGCACAAATGTGAGTGACCCTAGGGATCACCGAGCTGGCAATACAGATTCCAGACAAAGAAATGCAAACACACATTCTAACAAAACTCACACACAGGCCCAGCAGCTCATTCACAAGGGCCACAGTATGGGGACAACCCAGTGTGTCACATGCCGGTGGGCACACAAATGGGGTCCATTGACCACTGGAATGTCACCCAGTCTGGGAGACTGTTGTGCATGAAGAAGCCAGACAGACATGATCAGAAACGTCAACAGGCAAATCCAGAGGCAGAAAGCAGACTGGTGGTTATAGGGGCTGGGGACTGGGAGGTGACTGAAGAGCTGAGGTTTCTTTTTAAGTAACGAAAATGGTCTAGGATCTACAAGGCTGTACAACTCCAACACTTAATAAAGCTGTTATTTTAATAATATCCTGGGAAACCCATTTGTACCCTAGTCACTTTATCAAATGGCATCTATACCGCAGCCTCTGAAACACTCGTGGGAGGGGACATGGGTGCTGCAGCAGGGCCAGAGCGAGCAGCTCTCACCTACGAGGTCTCGCGCCATCTCCTGATCATCCTGGAATCGGCAGGCGTCGCTGAGCTGCAGGAGTGAGTCAACATGATATGGGCTCGTCTGCAGCAGAACCTGCGAGGCAAGAAGGGAAGCTGATGTGGCTGCAGTTAAGGCCTCCAGGGACAACATTGGGCACTTGTTTCTTTCAGGCATCTAAGTCTCGGGGAAAATATCACCGGGTTGAGTCACGACATCCTCCAGCCCAAACTGTGTTCAACACAGTTGCTAAGCCAAATCCCTAACCTGCCTGGAGTGGCAGCTCAGGACTCTGTACCTAGGTGTCTCTACCTTCTCTCTCCACCCAGCCTGAGCCCCACACTGGAGGAGAGCGGTGAGCCCCAGAAGCAGTGCCCTGGAGCATGGTTCTCAGGACTCAGTTCTGCCATGGGACTCACGTACCACGATGTTGTTGGGCTCCATTGACTCCACGGCAGCCAGGAACTTGTGTTGCGTCTGCTGGTACTCCTCGCTGTGCTCAAATGCAAAGCAGGACAGGCCTTTCTTGGACTCCAGCAGCCGCATCGACAAGCCTGGGGAGGACACAAGCCTGGTTAGGCTCCTCAAGGTGCTCTTGGCAAGGAACCTCTGTGTGCACTGAGTGCAAACTGCCCCAATGAAGCATCGGTTCCACCGCTGAGCGTGGTCCCAGGTGCTGCGGGCTGCCTGCACCCTCTCTGCTCTTTTTCTACAAAGACGTTTCTCTTCCCAGGAGTGTGGACAGAGGACCAACACCCAGGACAAGGGCAGGCATGGAGGAGACATGACTGTAACCTACAGCCAAATGCCCTTTCTGTCTGCTTCTCGTGCCCAACTTCGGGGGTACAGGGTCATTTCTGCTAATGAACCTGGAAACTCCCTCTTCAGCGCCTTCATGAAATAGGTCAGGGGTTCCCGGTCACCCTTGGCTTACACTTCACTGGCACTGCACTAAGGCACATATCGCAGGACACACAGTTGTTGCCCCCCATCTCTGCCTGTGCTCGGGGCCTCCCCTCCTACCCCTCACCCCTCTTGGCCCAAGGGCTCCCAGGTTCTCCTCCAGATCCTGTAGCCAAGCAATCCCTACAGGACACTTACCCACACCCCATGCCTTTCTGCATGATTGCTGTTTTTCTTTCAATTATGTGTACTTAGTAGTTTGCAACAAAACATAAAATGACATTTTAAAAAGGAACTTGATTGCTTCCTATGATATAGTACCAAAAGGGGAAAGCAGTAAGGTAGATAAAAAGCTGCATTAAAACATGGTCAAGCCTGGCCAGAGTGGCTCAGTGGTTGAGCTTCAACCCATGAACCAAGAGGTGACAGTTTGATTTCTGGTCAGGGTACAGCCAAGGTTGCGGGCTCGATCCCCAATAGGGACCGTGCAGGAGGCAGCCGATCCATGATTCTCTTTCACCATTTATGTTTTTCTCTCTCTCCCTGTCCCTTTCCTCTCTGAAATCAAGGAAAATATTTAAGCCGAAACCAGTTTGGCTCAGTGGATAGAGTGTCGGCCTGTGGACTGAAAGGTCCTAGGTTTGATTCCGGTCAAGGGCATGTACCTTGGCTGCGGGCACATCCCCAGTAGGGGGTGTGCAAGAGGCAGCTAATCGATGTTTCTCTCTCATGGATGTTTCTGACTTTCTATCCCTCTCCCTTCCTCTCTGTAAAAAAAAAAAATCAATAAAATATATTTAAAAAAAAAGAAAAATATTTAAACATACACACACACACAAAACCATGGTCAAGAAGAGACACCGTTGGCGTGGGATCTGTGCCCCAACACTGGTGGCATCATGCCAGGCACCCAATCACATACCTGCACGTAGCTTTGCAGAGGACTGACCTGGCCCAATGGGCTGACACCAACAGTGCCCAGCGCCGGTCAACGCACAACCCTGCACCTCTGAAGCCTCTCACCTGGCTTGGCGTACCGGGGCCAAGTACTCTTAGGGGTTGTCAGCCACGTACACTTGGGGTACACACGCTGTCTCTGCCGGGGCCTGTGGAGAACAGGACATGACACAGCTTCACTACACTGCCTGACCTCTGCTGGACGGTGGGAGCAAAACCTCAGGGCAGGGGGTAGGGGGGTGAGGCCACAGGACAAGGACAAAAGTTTCTCTCTCTCCCCATCTCTCTTCCTATCTAAGAACCAATGAAAACATTTTTTTTAAAATGAACTGTTAAATTAACAAAGGTCAAACTTATCCTAGAACCGAAACTTCATGTTAGTTGTGATGTTGACTGAGATGCAAGAATGAACCTGCCTAAGATTTCAGGGCTACAAGTCAAAATTTAAGGATTTTTGGAACCTTTGCTACAGAAGGCAGTGAGCCCAGCAGTCACAGACAAAGTCAAACTCCAGCTCCTCCCTGACCCACCCTCAGGTCCCTCACAACGGGGAACCCTGAGGGTCTCGATTTTTTCACTCTGGCTTTGAGAACCCCACCTTTAATTGAGAACATGCCCATGTGGGTCTCACCTTTGTTCCCCTAGGACAGCTCGGGCACCGAAATACCTTTTCAGTTCTGTGTCTGGATTTAAGTGTCTAGAGAATTGAAAATTTTAAAAGAAAAATGAAATTGAGTTCTTACAACGATTCTGAGAATTTTAGAAAGTCCCATAAAAACCCATTGAGGAAAGCAGCTATTCTGGTGTCCAAGACAACTAATGGGCCTGCTTTCTTTAACACCACAGCCCCCGGGCGGTGACCTGAGGCCAGCCACTAGTCTCAGCTGAGTGAGGAGAGTGAAAGACTGTATTGCATGGGGACTCCCACCAACTCAGAACCAACCTCTACAGTGGGGACAGGGTTCCAACATCTACAATCCAGGATAACATCTTACGTCAATAGTGCTCCCATACTCATAAAGCTTAAAAGTGAAAACGGAGGCATTCCCCTTTCCTCTTCCTCCTTGTCCCTGTTTCCTAAATGTCTGATCATGTACTTGTAGAACTTTTAAATAGAGTTATTTTCTTCTGCTTCTAATAAGGATCTTCCTTGGCACGCAGTCTGCAGGCGTGAGAGGGAGGTACCTGTGTTCCACATATAGTACGTGCTTCCTCGAGCTTAGGGGAGGTGGGCTGGGGTGGTGAGGGCCACTGCAGTCCTCAATCCTCTCCAAAATGCGATCAATATCTTCTAGCCCATTTTCCTAAAGGCCCCAAACAACAACATATTAATCACCACCCTCAGTTTATTTCACATATTATAACAACCAATAACTATGACTCATTTTTACAAAGAACTCATTTTAAATCATGTTTGCTTCCTGAAAATCAATAAGCATGTAATAGAAAGATAGACTCTTCATAAGAAGAAGCTCAGAATAGACAGAATCACAGAACCAGAAGAGCCCTCAAATATCTGAAACACAAGGCTGCATTTCTGGGCTCACAGGTGCACTCACCTGCTCAGGTAACTGAGCAGGGACTCGAGATTCTGACTGAACAGCCACAGAGACACAGCCTCTTTTAGAACAAACACAGGCACCACGAGGCACAGGGGCAATATGGCAATATACTTTCTGCCACACTGCTCCTCAGTACCCGCTATCAGTCAGGGCACAGGTGCAACAGGCTGAGGGCTCTGCTGCTAAGAGCAGCGTTTCAGAGGCAGAGTGGGGCCCTAACCCTCAAGGAATGAAGTGAACAAACAGAAGCGAAATTGGGTAGGTAATTTCCTCTTCCACTTCTCTGACTTCTGGATTAGTTACATCCTAGCAGGAAGGAATCAATGTATCAAATAAAAACAACCTGCTTTCCTGTCCCTCCCAACAGTGCTCTAGAGAACACGGCGAGGTCCCTGAAACCCTCCCCACTTTCTCTAAGAAGCGTGGCAGGCACCAACCCCACAGGTTGGCACAGGACAAGGAGGGCAAGGACTTGCTGATACGCAGGGAAAGTGGTGTGATGACAGGACCCAGTGGCTAAGCTGATTTTCCACCTAAAGACTGCTGAGGCTTGAATGCGTGGAGCCCACTGCAGAACTGAGATGCTGGCCGTGAAGACCTGGGAGCATTTTGAACTGGGAGCAGATAGGAAGAGAAAGGCCAAGGAATCTAAGCTTCATAATCATGTGACAACAGAATCTGGAGGACAGGTTTGCCACAAATGAACAAAAACACAAACAGCTTCTAATAGCACCTGAGCAATAGCCAGAAGACAATGGCCAAACATACCGAAGTTTCTCCTGTAGAACTTTTCTTATTTTTCTGTTTCTTTTTCTTCTTTCGAAGCTTGCCACTCACATTCAACTAGTAAAAGAAGCACACCTTAGTCAATGTAAAGAGAGGATGAGATCTTAAACGCTGAGAATCAAAGCAGAAGCTGCAGCAGGACACAGCGACACCAGATGCAGGCTTGATGTCCCCGCACTCCCACTTCATAAATGTCCTGTGACCTCACCGACTTCTCTGGCATCAAATACCTCCCACCAGTCTCCTGACTCAATGCAGCCTCCAGCTTCCTCTCACATCTCTTCCTGACACACCTCAGAAGTACCTCTGACCTGACAATGCTCACAAGGTTCTGATATCCACCCATCAGCCCTCTGCTTTCATCATTCACTTTGTCACCCACTCTCCCTGCCATGATCAGCTACCTGGAGACCAGGCCCACACCATTGCCCCTCTGCCTCAACACCTATCATGACTTCACCTGGCCTCTCCTCCCACCATAGTGTGAAGACTCCTTAGGGAGCCCCCCTGCCCATTAGGTCCATCTGCCTGCCCCTACTCATCAGATCTCCCCAACTGTAGTTTTCAGTCCATCCATGTCACCCTCTCAATAAGAGACTCCCGGAGGGCAAAGACTTGTCCCTAGAGCCCAGGAGGCTCCCAAAAGCATGTGTTGAGTAAATGAAGGGACCCTCCAAGTGCCATGGAGAACACAAAACTAACCTGGCCTACACCTCTCTTCAAGGCACATCCACCCAGGCCCTGTCCACCTGCCTGAGCCCCAGATGCACAGTCATGAAGAGGGCACACCTGTTGAGCAGGGGGACTCTCCCAAAAGGATCTCCTGTTGTGGGAATGTGTTTAGGGGACCCTGGATATAGCACCCGTGACGTCCACCAGTCTTCAAAATGTCATGCACATCTGATCACAACTCCCGAGGAAAGTTGGGGGCAACTGGGCATTAACAAGATGAAATTCAGAAAATGACAGCGAAGTGTGTGTGGCTAGCACCCTTGTCCCCGCACCTGCTCCAGGGGCCCTGTCCTGTCATCCACCTCTCCATCCTTCCGGGGCTCAGCACTTCCACTCTGGGACTTCCTTTTGCTCCCCGACACCACAGCTTCTGTGCGCAGACCATCGGACCTCTCCCCATTCATCACAGGCACCTCCTCAAGATCCTCAATGTTAATCTGCAGGAACAAAGGGGAGAGAAGAGAGTGTCATGAGTCATCCTGTTACAAGTGCATCCTGGAGGTACTGAGAGGCATGTCAGTAGCAAGAGCAGAGAGGTGTTGGGGCGGCACCTTTAAGGCCCCTCTCTGATTGTGGAGGACGAACAGGAATGTGTTATGCCTCAAACCCTACAGTGCCAACCGTCTGAACAAGTCCTGGTTCAGAGTTCCTTCAGTTGATGAGCCAAGGAGTGCTGGGGCACAGGTGTCTCATGGTGTCCTGTCTTCAGAGCTGGCATAATGCAAAATCCTCAAACAGCACAACTTATTTCCCGCTCTGAGCGCCACTGGTCTGTCTAGCAAACCTTTAGGTCTTTGTTTATGAAAAGAGCATCTGATGTGAAGGTGCTGGAATTCTACCAAACAGGGTCTGCTTCCACCAGTAACAGGGCAACACCTACCTCAGGCCCCTTCTTTCGTGCAGCAGCCATGGGACACCAGAGGGGCCCCAGTGTGATCTGGCTGGTTAAGATCTCGCAGCAAAAGGGAGGAAGCTGGAATGAGGCCTCTCGAGGATGTTGCCTCTAGTGGACATTGCCTTCAAACTGGCACCCACACTTTCCCCAGCATTCAACTAATGGTGCCACCAATGCCTCTTGGTGAAGGTGGATGCTGGTTTCCTATTATGAAGCCATGCCCCCTTCCTTTACAAGATCCTATTTTTTGAGCCCCTTTTGGGACACTGAGGTGTTTTAAGGAATTCAAAGTTGTAACATCCTCTAAGCCAAGCTCAACCTCAGCAGAAAGAACAGTGCTGACTCCATGCCTATGCTGGGCACTGGCACGATGCAGGAGACACAGGTGAGCTGCCCACACAAGAAGGTCAAGGAAGCGAGAACAAGATGAGGCTCGCACATACTAGATTATAGCCTGAGGCCTGTGCAGAGACAAGGCTGTGCTGGACACCTGCAGTGCAACGATGAACAGCACACCGTGTTCCACGTTGTGAGGAGTAAAGGTGAATGTTTATAAAGACTCTGCAAGTGCCAGGGTGGAGATAGAAATCAAGGGACCACCCCCAAGACTCTGAAAAAGGAAGCCCCGCCCACCAATTGATGCCCCACCCTCGACTTAACGACCACGCCCACTCCACTGCAGCCTAGACCACCCGCTCCCCCACTGCCCTGCCCTTGAACACTACGGCCCCACTCCCAGCTGCGGCCCGAATCGGGCGTGGCCCCGCCCCCATGACTTCATGCACCGCCCACTCCCTTCGTCCCGCCCTCCCCACTGCAGCCTGGACCCCAGGTGGCCCCGCCCCTGACGTCACGGCCTCGCCCCTCGCAGACCCGCCCCACACACCGCGCCCCCATCGCCCCCAACCCAGGCAACTCGGCTCACCAGCTCGAACCGGTTGTTGACTCGGACTCCCTCCTTCCCTGGGCTCTGGGGGCGCCGGCCACCTGGCCCCCGCTTTGGCCCTTCTTCTTCCGCGTCATCGTCATCATGAAAGCCAAACTGGAGGGCGCCGGGCCCGAGGGGCTCCTGTCCGCGCTGTTCCCCCCTCAGCCTCCGGAGGGCCCGGCGTGACATAGGACCCAACGGCCGCTGACGTGCGGAGACGGGGAAGCAGATCGGCAGGAAGGAGAGTGGCCGCGCGCCTGCGCACTGATGGCGCTGGCGCGGGGCTGGCGTGGGGCTGCGTGCTGCGCCTGCGCGCTCCGCTCTCCGGAACTTCCGCTTTTTTCCGGTATCACCTACGAAGGTGTCAGCTGGCCCGGATGTGTTCTCACGCGAGTTGCGTGCCGGGACCGCAGCGTCTCCGCGTCTTCGGGAGGCGGGTCTGCGACTGCTGCGGGGCTGGGATGGGGGAGCGGGGCGCCCAGAGTTGGAGCCTCCCGCACCGGGACCTGGAGTCTGTTTTGCGGAGGGACGCGCGGGCGGGGTAGGTGAAGAGCCTGGTGCAGGTGAGGGCTGGCGAACATGGGGCCCCTGGCCGGCTCTGCGCGCCCCGCCTGTGACTCCTCGGCCAGAGTCGGAGGCTGCCTGTGAGACAGTCTCCTCGTTAGCCGTCAACTCATCCAAACCGAATGTTATAACAATAGTAATAAGGATAAAATGCAATATAGAATAAGTATTAAAGTGTGGAAATCTGAAAGTGTGAAATGTAATATAAACAAATTTAATGTGGAATGTAATGTAAACAAAGCGATAAGAACCTTTAAGTGGCCTATATGTAGAAAATAGATAAAATGACCTGTACCCCACATGTAAGACCAGATAGCAAGGCTCCTGGGACCCGCTGATAAGACACACTGAAGACCCCCAGCACATAAAAAGAGGAAGGAAACAAAGGAAGTCAGAGAGGCTGTCTGCTCCTCCATAGTCGGTCACTCTCCACACCCCCTGCCTTCATCTGCCTGAGCTCTGCTGTGAACTGTGAACCATGAAGCCGAGGCCTCAAACAAGACCTCAAACAAGACGCCAAGCTGCAGCTGCAACACCCAATGTCCAGTGTGCGTGTGTGTCTGTCAGCACGGAACCCCAGGGCCCTGCCAAGGTCTGGAAATCACCAGGACTCTGGTAAATAAACTGTGTGTGATTCGTGCATTGCATGTCTGTCTCCTGTGTAATTTATGCTCCATCAATATTAAATAAGTACCTTGGGTCATACGTGTCAATATCTGTTTAGAGACTGGCTGAGGCACCCTTGGTCACCTGTGCTTACGTCCCTAAAGGAGAAATTGGGACGAGTTGCTCCCCAAGGCTGCGGACTTTCGGACAACCTCATGGACCACCCTCAGGCGGAATAGACTGAAACCAAATCTGCTCTGGAGTTTGTCTTTTGCTGTTGGTGCACCCAGGTGGTTTTCTGTACCTCTAGGTTTGGGAACCTGGGTCTCAGTTGGAGGCTCGCCATCCTGTGTCTCATAACCTCCTGGGAGGTTTTTACAATAAAGTGAAGGACCCAGGCCAAGAAATTCCGAGATGCAGCATTGTTATTTTAGAAAACTCGTTGGGGGCCAAAACCGGTTTGGCTCAGTGGATAGGGCATCGGCCTGCGGACTGAAGGGTCCCAGGTTTGATTCTGGTCAAGGGCACGTACTTTGGTTGTGGGCACATCCCCAGGAGGGGGTGTGTAGGAGGCAGCTGATTGATGTTTCTCTCTCATCGATGTTTCTGACTTTGTATTCCTCTCCCTTCCTCTCTGTAAAAAATCAATAAAATATATTTTTTAAAAAACTCGTTGGGGGATTAAAATGTGCAGACAGGATATTTGTTGAAACACTTCACACCAGCTGGCACATAGCTGCTGCTCAAGTTCCCCAGTCCCACCTGCTCCAGCCACTTCCCGTCTCCTAGAAACCCCACTGCCTGCAATCCAGCTGCTAAAGGGTTGTGAGCAGCCCAAGTGGGACCTCCAGGACCGATGTCCATGGGGCAGGCATTAGAGCCTGGTGTCCAGTAGACCTGGGTTGACATCCAGGAAAGCAGTGTCCTCATCCACAGGGTGGGATGCCAAGTTGCCTCCCAGGCACAGATGGGCAGGCAGGGCACTAGGTATCCCTCTAGCCATTATCCTGAAGAGCAGGGCAGAGGTGCCACTACCCTGGGAACCCCAAGGGATCTAGGGGACCAGGACAAAGGGTGCCACAGGCTGGCCGGTGACAGGCAGCAGGCTAAGCTTGCGGTCCCACATACAGCCCTTGGTTCCACTTAGGATTAAAGAGCCAGATTACGAAGTTGAGTGTAGAGAATGGGAGTGGGCCCAAATGCCCTCCTCCCATGATGGGCATCCTGACTCTGCCTGCGGGAGCGGGGGATGTGGGACAGGTGGCCCTTCAGCCCAGCTCCTGCCCTTGGCAAACACACCCACTGCTGTGGCTGGATAGTCCTTAGTTCACGCCTCAGACTGGAGACTGTGAGACCACCTTTATTGGGCCCAGTGGCCGTGAAGACACAATTACCGGTAACCATAGTGAAAGCATTGCAGGGCTTGGTGTCCAATAGGGAGTGAGCTTTGCTTCAGGCTTCTAAGGGGTGGCCCTGGGACACCTGCCTGGGAGTCTCATCCCATTCAAGCTTCCCAAGTACCTCCACAGCCCATATCCCGACAAGGGAGCAGAGATGCATGTAGGACACTCCATTTCATCTGTGGACCAAGATGCCCTTCCAGGCCTGCACATCTGCCCAAGGAGGGATGAAGAACACATATGGGCAGGGTCTTCCCCGGAGCCCATCCATCCCTCGCCTCTAGCCTGACCCCCCACTCTATCCTATGCCATCCCCATTCTATCCAAGGAGTCCTGAGAGGAAACAACCTCCCTGGGGGAGGGTCCTGGAAATAAGCCTGACCCCAAATGGGTTTGGGCCAGGAAACATATAAATATATCAGCTGTTTATATGTTGTATAAATGTATATGTATATATATATATATATTTATATGTACATGCACACTCCGGAGGCAGCTGTGGCCCTGGATGGGGCACACTCAGTCTTGTCCAGAACTGGTCCGGCTCCTCTCCTCAGAGGCCTGGCCACCTTGCGCCACCTGGAAAAGCCTCGGTCAGGTAGCCTGGGGTAGCAAGGGCTGTCACTTGAAGTCAAGAGTCCAGGTGTTGGGGATGTAGAGGGACTGGGTCTGGCGGGCACGGCGAGGGGTGGTGTTAAGGGCGTCCACGCTTTTGCGGCTGGAGCACACCACGTCAGCCACAAAGCTTGTGCAGTCGCTGCAAACGTCCTTCAGGACACAGCCGTGGGTATACATGTGAGGGAACTCCTCCTCCACACTCTGCCACTGGGGCCTCTGCAGGGACCTGCGGAGGGACAGGGATGTGAGGGAGGTCCCCTGCCCATTTCTCCACATTCACAGGCCCTCCCCTGCATCAGTCACGCAAGGTTTTTAGAAGGAACATGCCAAATAAAGTGCCCCCTGGAAAGGCTCTTCCTGGAGAGGAGCCTGAGTCCCTTGCCCTCACCACCCACATGGTTTCCATCCCCTGCTCCTCAGCCCCTCCTCCCCCCAGCCCTCCCAGAGTCTGCGTCTTGTTTCCTTGGGGCGTCCCAGGAAACAGGACGCTCCCCACTCCAGCTCCTGGGTCCCCGGCATTGCCTGACACAGTGTGGCCAAGGCACGCACTGGAAGGCGTCTCTCCTCGGTGTGGCTGTGGCTCTGGCAGTTGTTACTCTCGGAGGACTCTCAAAGCCCAGTGTGTAGACAGGGATGTGGGCAAACTTCTTGGAAGGCATCTTCATCTGCAAACAGGGTTGTGGGTGGACAAAGGCTTCCCTACAAACAGTCCAGGCACACTCGCTCCTGCAGCTCTCTGGATACCCCACCCCCATGCCTGGCATCTGCATCCTTCCACACACACCCAGTTACACCTGCTCATATGCAGGCACGGGGCAGGCACCGTGCGCTTTACACCATGCAGGGTCTAGGGTCGGAACCTGTGTACAGCAAATACCTAACGCGGGTAAGGTGGATACTATCTAGAGTCAGCGTCTGAAAACAGTGGTGATGAAAATCCCTTTGAAGCAGGTTCCTGTTTCTGGGCTGAGGTGCAGTGAAGTGAAACACTTAGACATGTCATTGCCCCCTTACCTCAGTGCACATGTGTGTACGCAGACACCTGAACTGCTTCAAAGAGCCTGAAAACACACTCAAGGAAGTGGCAGGGTCGGAAGCTAGGGCTCTTGAGGGGAAGTGAAGGGTTTCTTGGCACTGTCCTACTACTGTGGACTGTTAACAAAAGCGCCTACAGGGGTCTTTTAAAACTGTAGTCTCGGAAAGTGTGGGGGTGGATTCTGCCTGGAAGGAGGCTGTGAGAGATGAAAGATGAAGGTGGTGTCCTCTGACAGGAGACTGCAGGCACCCTCCTCCCCCCCTCCTACCATGCAGAACACTTGGATGCCTAGAGGCCTTGCTCAGACCCCAGGTGAGCCTCACCTTTATGCTGCATGAAGTGCAAACAGCTCTGGAAGGGAAGAAGAAAAGCATCAGCCCTGAAGAGGCCTGGGGAGAACAGCTGCTTTCCGCATAGGTGTCCCACCAGCACAGCTGCCAGTCAGCTGCCCCGGCCGGACTCCTGGTTGCTCCAGTACTCATCGGACTCCCCAGATCCTGCTTTTCTTTTTACTTAGTATTACACCCAAAATATTTCTTCCTCTCTTGGTTCTTTTTTTAGAATATTGAGACTGGAGGGGGTTTTTTGGTTTGTTTTAAAATATATTTTATTGTTTTGTTTGTTTGTTTGTTTTTTTTACAGAGAGGAAGGGAGAGGGATAGAGAGTCAGAAACATCGATGAGAGAGAAACATCCATCAGCTGCCTCCTGCACAACCCTTACTGGGCATGTGCCTGCAAACAATGTTCATGCCCTTGACCGGAATCAAACCCGGGACCCTTCAGTCTGCAGGCCGATGCTCTAGCCACTGAGCAAAAACCGGCCAGGGCTGGAGTTTTCTCATACCCTCCACCTGCGTGTGCCTGACCCTTTCCACTACAGAAACCATTGGAGCCGGAGGGACCTCGACGGAGAGGCTCGGTTTTAAGCGGTAATTAACATTTTTTATTCCCCCTATCTGATTTCAAAAAATAAACACTTTCTTGTGGAAATCTAAAAGTTAGAATTGTAATTTAGACAATGGAATCCTCTCCTCTAAAGCCCACTCCTCAGAGATGGTCCCTGCTAGCAACACAGTCTTCATTCTCCTTATGTAAGTGTATGTTAACAAAAAAAATACACTTCCATAAAATACTGTTCTATAAAGATGCATCAGGAGCTGCTCCACATTAGTACAAATTGTCCAAATTCATTTTTTATGCCCAGCTGGTGTGGCTCAATGTTTGAGCATCGACCTATGAACCAGGAGGTCATGGTTTGATTCCCAGTCAGGGGACATGCCCAGGTTTTGGGCTCGATCCCGGGTAGGGGATGTGCAGGAGTCAGCCAATCAATGATTCTTTCCCATCATTGATGTTTCTATCTCTCCTTCTCCTTCCTCTCTGAAATGAATAAAAAATATATAGTAAAATTTATTATTATTATTATTATTATTATTATTATTATTATTCCACTCTGGCCCATGAATTACATTTCCATCATGGCGGGTGGGAGCAGACACTATTCATGGTACTGTTCTTTTAAAGCTTTAGGGGAGGGTCAGTAAATTTTTCCTTTAAAGGGTTATGAGTAAATGTTTAGGTGTGACTAAATAATGAATAATGAGTAAACAAATGGGAGTGGCTGTGTCCCAATGAAACTCTTATTTACAAAACAGGCAGTGGCTGTGTTTGGCCCATGGACTAGAGTTCGCCAATCCCTGCTCCAGGATGATTCTTTCAAAGCCTTCAGTCATGCCCTAGCCAGAGAATAGAACATCGGCCTGCGGACTGAAGGGTCCTGGGTTTGATTCCGGTCAAGGGCACATGCCCAGTTGTGGGCTTGATCCCCAGTTGAGGGCATGCAGGAGGCAGCTGATCGATGATTCTCTCTCATCATTGATATTTCTATCCCTTTCCCTCCCCTCTCTTCTCTGAAATTAATAAGTACATTTTAAAAAGCCTTTAGGCTGAAACCGGTTTGGCTCAATGGATAGAGCGTAGGCCTGCGGACTGAAGGATCCCAGGTTCGATTCCGGTCAGGGTCATGTGCCTTGATTGTGGGCACATCCCCAGTATGGGGTGTGCAAGAGGCAGCTGATCGATATTTCTAACTTTCTATCCCTCTCCCTCCCTCTCTGTAAAAAAATCAATAAAATATATATATTTTTAAAAAGCCTTCAGTAATTTCCTTGCATGTATGTGCTGATCGATACTCTGCTGAATACTCTAAGGCAGGCAATAGTAATATAAATATCTGTGCTTTCCGATGGTCTTAGGCTCTACAGCAGCGGTTCTCAACCTGTGAGGTGCCTAAGACCATCGGAAAGCACAGATATTTACATTACGATTCATGAACAGTAGTAAAATCACAGTTACGAAGTAGCAACGAAAATAATTTTATGGTTGGGGGTCACCACCACATGAGGAACTGTATTAAAGCGTCGCGGTATTAGAAAGGTTGAGGACCACTGCTCTAAGGGGACCTTCTGCATGTCTGAGCTCGCTCTCCAGACAGCTCTCTCCTCTCTGGTCTCCCTGGGTTCTCTAGGCTCAAGGAGCCAACCAGGTTCTGACTCATGAGCTAGCATCTCCCGGCAGTTGAGGCAGTCACACGGCTGACCCACATTCTTCCTGTTTGCTGTCTGATATCCAATGTCTTGAAAGCCATTGCTTCATGTATTTTGTTCTTATTTTTTGTTGTTTAAGATAGAAGGTGCCTGTTCTGGGGCCTGTTACTTCACATTGGCTGAAAGTGGGAACCCCTTAGCTATTAGAACCATAATGAAATTAAAAATGTTAAATTTGGTTCCTTAGTTGCAATATCCACAGTGCTGGACAGGACCCCCACCACTGCAGGAAGTGCCATTGGACAGAGCTGACCTGGAGCCTTCTTACCGCCCACCCCCCACCCCCGCCTCCATGGTAATACACAGCCGAGCCCGGTGCTTACAGAAGGCTCACCTCTTGCAAAATAGACAGGTGGGCGGCCAGGAGAACAGCGGGAACTTGGTTCGGCAACAGCAGCAAATCTACAAGAAAAGGCCTTGTTAGAGCCCAGTTTAGTTCAAAACCCACTGGGTCCAGTCCTGTCCTGCCCAGGCTCCCTCCCAGGCTCTAGTGGGCAAGGGACAGTGCAGGGTGCAGGCTGCCTCACCTTCCCCTTCTTCAGGCTGCTGAAGAGCTCCTTATTCTGCAGGAACTTCTCCATCTCCGCCTTCACCAGCACCCGGCGCACGTCCATCACCTCCTCCACAGTCAGAGCCAGGCTCTCCACGGGGTGGCTGAACTCCTGGGGGCGGGAGGGTCCGGGTGGGGCTTACTCAGGACCTCTCTACAAGTGCCCTTCCCCAGGGACCCTGACATCCTCCTGGCCTCAGTCTACCAGAGCCCTGCTGACGCCTGCCCTCTCCTCCTCCCTCCACAAAGCTGAGCCAGACCCTGAGCCACATCTGGATCCCTGACCCTCAGAAATGGAGAGAGACAATACATGTTTGTTGTTTGAAGCTGATGAGTCTTGGGGGAATTTTTGGTACAGAAAATGGTAACACACACAGAACTGAGGGGAAGCATTACCCTTCGCTGGGGAATGTTAAGAATAACACTACCTTGCATTTACACAGCACTTACACGTTTCAAAGCATTTTTAACATCTGTTCTCCTTTGAGTCTCTTTCATATATATGTATTTTTTAATTTATTTCAGAGAGAAAGGGGGAGGGGGAGAGAGAAACATCAATGATGAAGAGAACCATTGATTGGCTGCTTTCTGTACATCCCCTATCAGGGACCTAGCCTGCAACCCAGGCATGTGCTCTGACCGGGAATCAAACCTGGGACCCTTTAGTCCGCAAGCTGATGCTCTACCCATTGAGCCAAACTGGCCAGGGATCCTTTGAGCTTCTTGATAAAAGGTCAAGGAAATAATAGAGATCACACCCCTGACATCTCTCCACATGCCAGCTGGGGGGGGGGGGCATTTGATAAAACCTCACACCAAGGCTCTGGTCCAAATGGGGTCTTCAAACATCAGCCAAGTATTAGCTCTTCACAACGACAACTCACATAAAATGTTACCTGATGAAACTGAGGTGCATGGAGGGCCAGCATCATAGTGGCTGAGTCAGGACCGCCTCATCCCAATGAAATGCTTCCCTGCACCTCACAAAGCCTTCAAGGCACAGGGTTTCTCCTGCTTCCTACCTAACCACAGAGCTGGGACAAGATTCTACTTGCAGGCTGTCTGTCCCCTTGGCAAGGTCCTTCCAGGGGCCGCAGTGCTCCGAAGGCCCAGAAGGTGGCAGCAGAGACCAGCCTTCCCAGATGGCGGCCCAAGCAAAGAGCAGCCACAGACAGGAACCACTTGCCCGCTGGGTGAAGGTGAGCACTCACCCAGCCGCCTGGACAGCCGGGCCCCTCACTCACCAGCCACAGGTGACTGGAGTCGGCGGCCACAGAGGTCGTCTCTGGCTTGTCCTTTGCTGAGCGCAGGTCACTGGGTCGGGGGTAGCTAGGGTCAGCCTGGGACTGAATGTTCACGGGGAAGGGACCTGGAGGAAGAGTTTGGAGACCCCGTCAGAACAACCCGGCAAAATCCTGGTATGGGAGGGCTGCTGAGGGCCAAGGGAGACACTGGCCAGGCAGCAGGAGCCCGTGGGTGGATGATGACGATGATGGATGGACAGAGGGGTGGACAGATGGGCAGCTGGGTGGCAGAGGAGGGAGTCCTCAGGCAGAGAGAGGTCAGATAGAGAGCATGTCACTCCATCACGGCCCATGAGGGAGTCTGAGCCCATGAAGAGCCAACGTGGAGAGTCCCATGATGGAGCCATGGCAGCCGCGATGCTGGTCACACAAATCAGATGTGCTGGCCACACGGGGCCTCCCTGCTTGTCACTCCCCATCCCCCACTGCATTTCATATTGGAGGAAGGAGGCACAGATGGCAGACTAGCCCACCATGGGGTCTGAGTTTTTAGCAGAGTTTGCGGGGACAGCGAGGTGTCGCCTGGCTCTGGCCCTCTTTGCACCAGAGAGTGAGTCATAATACCAAATGGGACTGTCTTGAAAGGGGCCGCATGCTATGGTGACCCCAAGGGCAGAGAAGGGGGCCTGGCCATGTCTGGTGGGGGAACAACTCCACGTCCTGCTGGCATTTCGTGGAGCACAGCCGTACAAGGATGGGACTAACCTCATGGCCATGAGAACCGATCTGTCCTCTGTGCTGGCCGACAGGGAGAGGAGGCCCCCCCTGGTCTGGTTCACTGTGGACACAGGCCCACTGACACAAACACAGCTAGCAGGACCTAACCATCATCTCCCACTCTCCATCCAGCTGCCCATCGTCCACCCCTCTATCCATCCATCGTCTGTCTTTCGACAGTACATCTGTCCATCCGCCCAGCTTTCTTTCTGTATACCAATATACGAAGAGTGGTTATCTGTAGGTAATGGGATTGTGGGCGTGTTTTTAATCTTCAAAAAAAGGTTTTGCAGTGAATATGGGTAAGTTGTTAGGTTAAAAAAAGTGGGGTGCGCCTGCCTGAGCTGGTGCAGGCAGCGACATGTACCCACAGGATAGGGCGGGGGCGAGGGAAAGGGGCGAGAGGCGGCACTTGCCTTGCTCCTGGATGCTTGGCCGCCAGATGTGCACGCTGCCCGCGCGGGCCCGAGACGGCTCCAAGCCTCCTGGGGGCTGAGGGGCTGGCTGCAGGCCAGAGGCCACTTCGCTTCGCAGCTGGGCAAGGTCATGCTCTGAGAAAGAGCGGTCCCGCTTCAGTGTCATCTCCCCGCACGGAGACTCTTCCTCCTGCGGACACACCAGACTTAGCCCTACCGTCACCTTTGGCCCACCAGCACCTCCTGCTGGTCCCGGGACTGAGGCCCAGGACACACGGTACTGCCGGGCCCACGGAAGCCACAGGGCTGTCCTCTGGACAGTGAAAGGCAAGTGCCCCCCAAACCAGGCAATTCCCTGCAGCCTCTGGAAGGTCTGGTGTCAGGTGGAGCCCACAGACATAGCTTCCATTGAGGCAGGGAGGATGGACAGGAGTCACGCCGGGACGCACTGGGTTTTCACATCAACCGGGGGTTGCTCAGCCTCGGACCCCCAGATGACAGCCTCTTGTGCTATGGGAATGGGGTTGGGGTGCAAGGCCACTGTCCCTGTCACCCCTGAGTCCACCGTGCTCGCTCCCGGGGAAGCGACGGCAGAGGGCACTGCCCGAGGCGCTGAGCAGCGGACGCCCCACGCTGGATGCTTTTGTGCCTGGACTTGCTCAGCCCCTTCTGGCTTCCTGCCCCTCCTGAGCCTCCCTGGTCTCTCTCAGGGGCCTGTGGGGTCTGACCTCAGACGTGTTCATCTCCTCCATCTCCGCCAAGGTGGGCGCCTTGAGCAGGACCCGGGGCCGTGGGCGTTGGGTGCAGCTCCCGGCATCCGTAACGGACAGGTTGATGCAGGAAGTGGACTTGACGTCCCCGGAGCAGGCGTTGAGGATACAGGGCAGAGAGCCAAACCCTGGGGGAGCCAAACCCGGGTGGTGGGGGCAGGACAGGATGTCAGGGGGGAAGAGTGCAGGGCGGGAGGGGGGGAGGAGTGACAAGGAAGGGGGGGTTCCTGGCTCACCCCGGCCACCCCAGCGCTGGGCCCCCACGGGGCGCAGCCTCCGCTCCTGCTTGATCTCCTCCAGGATCTTCTCGTGCAGGGTCCTCTGCTTCTGGGGTAGGGGGCGGAGCCTTCTCTCTGAGACCTGCAGGGGCGTGGCAGCGCACGGGGGTGGGGAGGCCAGTTAGGGAGACCCACCAGGAGCCATAGGGTGTCCATCCGGGAGCAGACGGGTGTCCAGTGAGCTCCTGGGGACTAGTCCATCGAGACCAACCCTTGGGAACCTCCCTCTGCACAAAGGCCACGCTGTCCTCTGGTCTAGGAAGGGGGCCCAGAGGTGAGGGCACTGCGCTGGCACCTGCTTCAGGGGAGGCCGGGAGCGGATGAAGTCGAGGATGAGCTCGTGGGCGTCCTTCTTCACCCTGGGAGGGATGTCCCCATCGACCTGCGGGGACGGGGAGGCAGCTCAGGGCCTGACCCTCATGTCCTCCTCCCCCTGGCCCTCATGTCCACACTTCCCTGCGCCTGGGGTTCTTCATGGGGAAACGGGGTCCATGGCACTGCCTCCCGGGGCCGTCAGGAGAACGAGGTGAACCCGCACATTTAACATTCTTAGGGTGACGGAGGCAGCGGCCACAGGGATTCTGCTGGACCATGCCGCAGCCCCCAGATCTGTCCTGGTCACACTAGGAATTGGGGCCACATCTGCCCGCTCCCACGGGTCACCCGGCGGTGGCTGGCACACAGGCGGGGGGATGGAGGGGGGGCGGGCTTCGCCGGCTCACCATGACCTTGCGCAGCTTATAGTTCCTGGCGCGGATGTCCTGCATCAGCATCTCGAAGGGGGTGAGCTGGAACTCGGTGGGCAGCGGGTTGAACTCCTGCTCCTGCACCTTCTTGAGCTTCACTCCATGGCGAAGCTCCCGCATGAGCTGGACCCAGAGTCGGGCCTGGGCCCCGAGAAGGTGAGAATGGCCCTGAGCCCCGGCCTGCCAGGGGTGGGGGCTCCCAGGGCCCTCCAGGGACAGGCCCTCGGGGTCCTGGGACAGGGAGGCACATCTTACCCAGTCCGTGCGCCTCAGGTTGTCAAGCTCCGCCAGTGGCTGCTCCCCCTGCGGTTCGTCCTCTCGAAGCTTCTGCAGCATCTGTGGGTCCAGGAGAAGGTGGGGAAAGGAAGCTCAGGTGTGGGTGCCTGCCAGGTCATCACCGTGCCCTGTATTTACCATACGGGCTGCTATCCCACCAGCAAAACTAGGGCCAAGGCTCGGGGCGCAGAAAGCTATCTGGGAGAACTAAGCCATCAGCCATGGAACCACATGGACACTTGGTGCCCCATTGCCATCCCTGGCAGCTTCTCCTTGGCAAGGGCAGGGACGAGAGCGTAGCACCCACAGAGAATCACTCTCACCTGGTCTGCACACGCCAGCAAGGCATGGGGCCCTCCAAAGGGCACAGAGCCCCACTCTCTCACGTCTGAAGCGTTTTCCCTCAGATCCCAGCTCACAGCCCTCCCCTGGGAAGGCCTTTCTCAGCCCCTCCACCTGGGGCACCCCCACCCGCCTTCTCAGAGCACCCACGGCCCCATCTCCGCGTGCGAACCGGCTAGAGCGCCGCATCCACCTGCTTCTTTAATGGCAGTCTGCACTAGCAACTCCACAGGCCACAACCACATTTTCTGTTTGTGTGTTTTCCCTCCTGTTGGTATTCCTGTCTCCTTAGCACAGAGTGGCACATGCCAGGCCTTAAATGTTGGTGGAATGAATGAATGGATGATGGATAGATACATGGATGGATGGATGGGTATATGGGTGATGAATGATGACGTGCAGATGGGTGGGTAGGTGGGTACATGGATGGATGGATAGGTGGATGGGCGGGGGACAAGTGGGTGGGTAGGGGATGAATAGATGGATGGTTATATGGGTGGATAGGTAGATGGGTGGGGGACAAGTGGGTGGGTAGGGGATGAATAGATGGATGGTTATATGGATGGATAGGTGGATGGGTGGGTGGATGGATGGTTATATGGGTGGATGGGTGGATGGATGGATGGTTATATGGATGGGTGGGTGGATGGATGGTTATATGGGTGGATAGGTGGATGGGTGGGTGGGTGAGCGGATGGATGGATGGATGGGTGAAAGGGTGAGTTACTCAGCAAGTCCTGGAAAACAGTCATAGGTATGTATTTTATGAGCTGGGGAAAATGCTGCCAGTATGTTCAGTTCCATAGAAGGGTATCAGGGATTGCTGGATAACTACCACGCTGAGAACTGGAGAAGATGCTAGGTTTGCTGCCTCCATTGTCCTGGGTCTTGGCAGCATCTGGGGCCCTTGTTATCACCAGCTCCCCCACCTGGAGAAGCATCTGCCCTTTAGCACACCGCTCCCCCCACCCCAACTAAGACAGAACCGGTTTCCCTGGCTTTAGCCCCACGCCACCTGCCAAACTGCTCTAGAAAAGGCTGCCAAGTCTCTGAAAAGCACAAGGTATGTGCTTCTAAAAATAGGCCTGTGTGTGACCTGGTGGTCCCTGCGGGCAAAGGGCATGAAGGTGTGTCTCCCGTCCGTCCTGGGGCAGCACCCCTGCCCCTGAGCAGCCGGTGTCTGCCCACAGTGCTTGCCCAGCTGTGTCCCCCAGAGAACCTCCTGGCACTCCCTCCACCGCTAATTCCCAGAGGTTCTCACGAGTCAACTGCTTGAAATCTAGAGCTTTTAGAAAGAAAGCGCGCCTGTCCTCTGGGTCAGAAATCAATCCCAGCCACGGAATGATGACTTCTGAGCACCCACTAATTGGAGCGTGAGAAAGACATCTTCCCGATGCAGCGGAGGACGGGGAGGGGTGGTCTGCTGGGGGCGACTGGCAGGGGCCGAGGAGCCACCACCCTCGGAATATTGATGGGCTGCAGACAAGGGCCAAGGGGCTCAAGCAGCGGCTGACTTGTCCTCCAGGCGGAACAACCCTGAGAGCTTGCTCAGGCCTGAGGGTCAAGGAAGCCGCCCGGAACGATTTTTGGTTCGAGGAAAGGAGAGACCGTGCCGGAAGGGATCAGGGCGGAAGCAGGGATCCGCATCATTGAAAGAACACCTTCTGCAGTTGAGCAGGAGACATCCCCTCCCAACCCTACCCCCTCTGACTTCTCCCAGTGTCCACATCGGTGAGGTTTGAATGGGAAGCAGGGGTCCTGGGGGGATCCCCACTTCAGTTTCCTCAAGACCCAGAGAGGTGAGGGGCAGACTGTCAGCTCCTAACTCTGAGACCACCCAGGGTCAAGGCAGCCCTGCGGAGACCTCCAGAGGAGACCCAGCTCTGCCCTGTGCTGGCTCTGTCACTGGGGGAGGGACACAGCCTCTCAGAGCCGCCAACCAGCTCTTCTGTAAAACAGGTGGTAACCACATGGGGCGTGACTAGCAGGCGAGTGCCTGTCAAAGCCCAAGCACCCCAGCACCTCTGTGGGTCCTGGGGCAGGGAGGAATGGCTGCCTTTAGCACCTCATCTTCAGTAGGAACAGCACCTGTCCAGGTTAGCTGGAGGTTGGAGGTTGATACCTGAGAGGCAGCAGGAGCTCGGCCACAGGGCCCAGGGGTCTCTCCAAGCCTCCCATTCCCTCGTTCCCTCGGGTGTAAAACTGGGTAAGAAGGTGTGAGGGTTACCATTCAGAGTGGATTACCACGTGGTCTCCAGGGAACAAACAGACAGGACAAAGGGACTGACACAGAGGAACAGCCTGCCACCCTGACCTCCCCTCCCAAGCCCCCCATCACCCTGCACCCCAGGCACCACCTTGGCCCCTCCTGCCTCCTCCTGAGACTACTCCCATTTGCTCACCACTGTTGCACGGGGTCCCCCACCCTGTCCTTGGCCCCTCCCTGTCCTGCCTCCGTCCACCCGGGACTCCCTCAGGCCTCTCTCTGCTCACCTCCTTGGCCTCGCGGACCCTGGCCAGGAAGGCCCGCAGCTCCAGGGTCTCCACGAAGAGTGCGCGGCACACGGCCTGGTAGTGGGCCTGTGCGCCCCTGGGGTCCGTCAGGCGCGCAGCACACAGCCGCATGGCCTGCGCGAAGGTGCGCACAGCACGGGGGCCGCCCTCGGCCTCCTCCTCCTCCTCAGGGCCCCCGTAGCCCTCGTCAGCAGCGCTGCACCCTCCGTCCTCGCAGTCGCTGTTGGCCATGAGGTCGATGAGCCGCTCCAGCTGTGGGCTGAGCTCCCGCTCCTCGCTCTCATCCAGACCCCAGTCCAGGGCGCGGTAGATGGCGAAGCCCAGGGACTGCACCATCTGTGGACAGGGGTCCAGACCATCATGGGGAGGGTGGCAGGGGGAAGCGGGGAGAGGGGCAGGGGGCTGGCCGGAATCACAGGCAGACAGTGCAATGGAAGCAGCCAGCTGTCCTCCAATGGTGGTGTATCAGGGGGCCAGAGAACAAGACACTGGCCCCCCAAAGAGCTCAAAACACTGGCCAGTTCTTACAATCAAACATGCATTTTCCACATGACCAGATGTTTAACCAAGAGAAGGAAAAACAAGCATCCGCCAAGGCTTGTCTGGAATGCCCACAGTGCGCCCATGCCTTGGATGTCCAGCCACCTCCCACTGGTGGACGGCACACAAATGTGGTCCCTTCAGCCGAAACCGGTTTGGCTCAGTGGATAGAGCATCGCCTACGGACTGAAGGGTCCCAGGTTCGATTCCAGTCAAGGGCATGTACCTTGGTTATAGGCACATACCCAGGGTGTGCAGGAGGCAGCTGATCCATGTTTCTAATTCACTACCCCTCTCCCTTCCTCTCTGTAAAAAATCAATAAAATATATATTTTTTAAATGTGGCCCCTTCATATAGTGAAAACGGAGGCAGCTGTTCAAAGGCACAGACCACTGGGCTCCTCTCACACTCCAAACGCAGAGTGGGGACGGTCCAAAGTCTCCGAGGTGCATGGTTCCCTGATATAAAACTCGAGGCAAGAAAAGCTTCATCTGTAGCTACAAAAAGCAGGTCAGTGATTCTGAGCCGGGCTGGGCTGGGGACTGGAGGGGGACAGGAAGTTCGGGTGATGGGAGAGGTCTGTGTCCTTGTGGTGAAATGGTATACATCTGTCAAAGTCCAGTGTCAAGTATACCCCCAAAACTTTGATTACAAAGACGGAGATATCTTAATGAAGTGTTATCCCTTTAATGTAATATGACAGTGTACTGTAAATCTGAGAAAGACCAGCTTATTAATACATGTATAAATACATGTTATAAATCCCATAACTCTGCATGATAAAGTTTGACACTTGAACTGATAAGAGATGACCTTCCCCATTTAAGTATTTTAAACTGCATGTAAATGCCTAAGTGTGTAAATTTTGCCTGAAAAAGAAAAACCTAAGAAATAATCGTATTTGTAACTGGTTATAACTGTCAGAACCCCAAGCTGGGATCCACAAAGTTTTTTATTTTTAAAGTGCAATTAGCACATTTAAAAATCTGTATGCTAAGGTGTGGCTCAGAGGTTGAGTGCTGACCTATGAACTAGGAGGTCGCGGTTGGATTCCTGGTTGGGGCACATGCCCAGGTTGGGGTTGTAGGCTCAATCCCCAGTAGGGGGCATGCAGGAGGCAGCATATCAATGATTCTCTTCCACCATTCATGTTTCTATCTATCCCTCTCCTTCCTCTCTCTAAAGAAAATAAATTTTTTAAAAAAGGACAACAGGTCTGCTTATGCTGGGCACTGGGCTGAGCTGGCTGCCAGCTAACTTTGCAACAATGCACCGGTAACCTCCCATGTCATAGGGCGGGCACATAGGCACAGATGCCAGGTCCCTTGCCTGCAGCTAGCAGCTGGCCGAGCTGGACTTAAGACTCTGGTCTGCCCATGGCCTGATGGAAGGCTGTGTAGTGGCAGGTGGAGCCTAACCCTCACCAGGGCACCTTCCACTCCCTGACCATCTGCCCTCAGAAGACCCCCTGGCCCTCCTGTCATCTCCTGCCTTCTCATCACCCAGCACCCAGGAGCTGAGCTGAGCTGAGCTAAGGAGGGCAGGCAGTGAGCACCAGCATCGAGCAGGGGACAGGGTGCAAGAACAGGGCTCTCTGTCCTGCAGACAGGCCTCAGAAAGCACCCTGAACTTGGATGGTGCCTCGGGGGTCAGCCAGGCTCAGGGGACTGGTGGGAAGGGAAGGTTCCAGCCTAAAGGATCATTAATTGGCCACCCAGCCAGTCCTGGAGGCTGTCTCACTCCTGCTTTAGGCGGGTGAGGTCACAGACCCAGCTTGAGTCACACCCTGGAATCACGAGTCACAGGGTAGAGCCCAAGGCATAAAGGCTGCTGACACCTGACAGGTCACTGCAGGTCTGGCCAGGGGAGCCCCAGGCGGTGGCCAGAGAACCCCCTCAAGAACTTCAGATGACTTGGTGGGCAAGAGCCACCATTTATTTATTTTTTTAGAGAGAGAGGAAGGGAGAGAAAGAGAGAGAGAGAGAAACGTCGTTGAGTGGCTGCCTCCTATATGCCCCCTACTGGAGATCAAGCCTGAAACCCAGCCATGTGCCCTGACTGGAAATGGAATTGGTGACCTCTTGGTTCATGGGTCAACACTCAACCACTGAGCTACACCAGCTGGGCCAGAAGCCACCATTCACACCATTTCCCATCAAGTCTTTCTTGGCCCAGAGGTAGGTGTCAGGAATAAACTTCACGTCTGTCCACTCTGGGTCTGCCCCCCGGGCCCTGCTGACCCAGGTTTGTCCAATGGGAACCCCCTCGACCACAGGGGGCAGGACAAACAGAGGCGAAACAGAAAGGCCCTCACCCCCAACACAACACAGCACCCTGCCACGGTGCCTCCTGCGCACTCTCCAGCCCTCGGCCTCAGCTAGCACCACATCACTGAAAGGGTTAACTCCATCAAAGCACTCATCTGATAGCTGCTCCTAAAAGCTTCTCTGTGCCCCATGCACCTGGAAGGCAGGCACTTGCTTTCCCATAAGGAGAAATCTGGGAAGCCAGCCAGAGTCCCAGGACCTCCAGCCCTGCCTGTGGGCGGCGGGCCAGCCGGGGAGTCAGCCCAGTAACGGAAGGAGCCACGAGCCAGGGAGAGAAGGAGCTGACGCTGCAGGCCGGCTCCCACTAGGAGCCGCAGTGAGAATCAGGGCCAACATAAGTGTGTACCTGGCCACGTTTTCTGGGTGGGGTATCAGGTTAATTTATGGGCCCCAGGCACAACCCTCCAGATTAGACACCCCCCTACCAAGCCCGTTGTAAAAAGCTTCAGAATGGATAACATGGGTCTTCTTTGTAGGGGCAGATGTGGGCACAGGGACAGCCCTGGGACATGCTGGGCTGAGGGCTGAGGGGCGGCCGCACTCCCGGGCTGTGGATAAGCACCTTATACAGAGCATCCAGGGGCAGCAAAGGGGACAAGAACCAGTGGAGAGGAGTCTTGAAAACAGGTTATTTTTTTTCCCCCCAAACTCCAGAAAACTATACAGGATGGGCAAAGTAGGGTTACAGTTGTTCATATGGAAAATAATACAACAATTAATAAATAACACAAGGGTAAACTGTGTGTACTTGCAACTGTAAACCCACTTTTGCCCACCTTGTACATAGGCAGCACAGAATTCTGAGCAGCCCCAGCGATACTGTTTACGCAGCCAAGGGCGGACCTGCTCACCGACATTACTGAGCGCTGCCAGCAGCTTCGGGATGGTTTTGTGATTGTTTTTAAATTCTCTACAACAGAGGATATAGCCTCTTTCGTGGGCCTGAGCCATCCCCACCTCTGCTCAGTATAAGCTGTGTTTAATATAGGAATGTGTATTTGCATAAAACTGGTTTTTAAAAGGCAGTGGATCCCTAACCAGTTTGGCTCAGTAGGTAGAGTGTCAGCCTGGGGACTGAAGGGTCCCAGGTTCGATTTTGGTCAAGGACACCTAAGTACCTTGGTTTTGGGCACATCCTCAGGAGGGGGTGTGCAGGAGGCAGCTGATGTTTCTAACTCTCTATCTCTCTCCCTTCCTCTCTGTAAAAAATCAATAAAATATATTTTAAACATAAAAATAAAAGGCAGTGGAATGATAAACCTCAAATTCAGGGCAAATTGCCTGGGGGCAGGTTACTGGGGGGCACAGGGAGACGTCCTACTGCTGAGGTCTGAGTTTTGGGGAGTGTGGGGTCCTCTGGCATCGCCACGCAGTTGGTTTCCCTCCCTGGCCCCCTGACCCACACCCTGCCAGACAGTCTCTGGGCCCAGGGGCTGACCCCAAACATCACACCACCTTCGCTCCCTCAGGGGGTGGGAGGAGAGGGGGTAGGCTATCATGGCTTCCCCCTCCCTTTAGAGCCATCGAGGCTCATTGGGGCCTACACTACCCATGTGGGCTCCCCCCACCCCCAAACCTCTGGGAAAATCTCTGCCTCAGATCCCTTCAATGAAGCCCTTAGAGCAGTGATGGGCAACCATTTGAGCTTAATGTGTCAAAATTCGCCAAAAAACTGAGCATAACTCGGGTGGTGTGTCACTTCGAGAAAAAAAAAACACTAAAATTTCGCGATATTTATAGTTTAAATAACAAAAATGTATATTTATAGTGTATAACTGTATTTAATAAACCAAAAACTAATTATTTAACTTACCTGCAATGTTTCATCCTCGGCTACTGCACGGCACAATTGCAGTAGCCGAGGATGAAACGTCTTTCTCGGCATCTGGCCCCATACTTCTCTGTATGCGACCGTGTCATCGAAAATGGCTACGCATGTCAGTGCTGACACACGTGTCATAGGTTCGCTATCATGGCCTTAGAGAATTATATCCGTGTCCTGTCCCACAAAAACAATGGTATAACTATGTTTTCTAATTTATACCATACAATGCACGTATGTTTTAATATGCATCAAGTAAACGTAAAAATTGTTCTGAAAGTACCTGGGCTTCTGAACTGGCCGATGACACCACCATCGTTGTGGGCTCTGCAAGAGAGAACAGGCAGTCAGGACAGCCCCTCAGACCCGAGGAATGGGCGCCCAGCCACCTTCCCCTGGGGGACAGACAGAGCATCCCCCAAACCCTCCATTCCCACAGCAGGGAGCTCACACGGCCATTCGGCCATTTGGAAAGACCCTGTAAGACCCAGTCATGAGCTGGATGCTCAGGTGTGGGGCCAGGACAGCAGGGCGGCCCCTGCCCACTCAAGGTGTGGAGCTGAACGCTCCCAAATCACAGCAGAGGTCCGGCTGCCGAGCTAGATAAGGGCATCGGCCACCACTCTGGATCTGGGATGGAGGAGTGGGGAGGGGGGTTCATTTGCCCCAAGCTGTCCCAGCTAGGAAGTGGTGGTGCAGGAGGACCCCAGACTCTGAGCTCCAGCCACCCCTCTCTTTCTCCCTAAGGGCCTCCCAGAATGCTGGGCTGGATGAGACCGGACCCAACGCTCCACGGCCTTCCTTGAACTGGCAGGTAGAGCTGCATTAGACAGAGCGTCAGCTGCCTGACATTCCTTCTGGAATGAGAGGGATGTAAACACACCAACCATGAAGCTGTCTGCTAAGTGAACCTGCTAACGACGCAAATATTTTCCAGATGCTATCAGGTGCCAGGAAGATCGCCGAGATAAAGGGTCTCGCTGTTGGACAGATTGGTTAAAATAACAGAAAACTCCACCACACCAGTGGGGCTGGAATGGTGAGTGCCAGTGCACACAGAGGCTATGGCTGGGCTTCTCCTGAGTCTACAGCCGGGATGGGGGAGGCCCTGGGAGAAATCAGACTCAAAACAAAGGTGCCCCATGACCAAGAAGGGGGTACAGCCAGCCTTCAGGGCTCCTTACTGACTGAGCCTGTCTCCTATTTTTAGAGAGAGTGGAAGGGAAGGGGAGGGAGAGACAGAGAGAAACATTGATGTGAGAGACACATCGATTTGTTGCCTCCTGCACATGCCCTGATCAGGGCAAGGGATCAAGCCTGCAACCATTCCCTGACCGGTTTGGCTCAGTGGATAGAGTGTTGGCCTGCGGACTGAAGGGTCCCAGGTTCGATCCCATCAAGGGCATGTACCTTGGTTGCAGGCACATCCCCAGTAGAGGGTGTGCAGGAGGCAACTGATCCATGTTTCTCTCTCATCGATGTTTCTACCTCTCTATCCCTCTCACTTCCTCTCTGTGAAAAATCAATAAAAAATATATTTAAAAAGAAAACCTGCAACCATGTATATGCCCTTGGCTGGGTCAAACCTGGGACCCTTCAATCCACTGAGCCAAACTGCCTAGGGCTATGGTTGGAATAATTTTAATGCTTACATCATTGGCTGAAATAATCCATATGTTAACCAAAGTAAATGCTCATGAATCCAACTGTGAACTTGGGTTGAGCAAGCTGCCCCTCTGTGTGGTTTGGGGCAACGGAGGCTGTGCCCAGCTCTCTATACAGAGCCCTTGGCTACCCAACTGACAAGTGATTTGTTATGGAGGTTGCTGCCATGACTCCCTCTTCACAGATGAGGGAACGGAGGCTCAGGTAGGTGGAGAAATGTACCCAAGACCACAGAACTAATCCACACCGAACCCTGCCAGAGCCCAAAGTGCGGCCACCTGACCCACCCAGAACATGCAGGTATAACTACCAGCCAGGGTGTCTGGGTCCCTGAGGGAAGCACACCCTGGCCAGGACCTACTAGAAAAGCAAGCTCTCCGGTTTCCTTTGTGTGAAATCACAGATGAGGAGAAATCAAGAAGCGAGGAGTTCTCTTTGAAGTGATCCTCTGCTGTAGTAGTAAGAGATGAAAGACGTCATTTGAAGAGGAGTCTGTGGGGACTGCCGCCTGGAGTTCCCTGGAGCAGCTTCAAGAGGAAGTGCTTCCACCTGCTGCCAGGTGGGTGGCAGGAGGCGGCTACCTGGCAGCCTCAGCCCCCTCTGCCTGGTGTGTGTGTGTGTTGGGGGAGGGGGGAGGGGGGGAGGGGCGTAAGAAGCTTTGTTCAGGCCAGATCCCTCCCCACCTCTGCCATGGAGGGTCATGATGGGCTCCTGCCTCTCTGACCTCCTCTCCTCACCTGCAGATGGAGAGGACACCTGCCCCACTAACTCAGAACCAGCGAGGAAAGGAGGCAGACAGTTCCTGGATCTCGATGGCCTGCAAGGATGTGGAGGTGGGACCAGCGTGATACAATGCCGATGGGACCCCCAGGGCCTCCCACCCAGGACTGCATAGTGTTGGGATCAGGACAGGGAAGGGCGTGGAGGAGACCCCACCCATCTGGGGGGAGGCCAGCCACACATGGGCTCCCCCAAGCTGGATGCCAGGGGCCTTAAATACTGACAGTAACTGAAGACTACACAGCAGAGGGACTCCCAGCCTGGAAGGCTCCTGCCTTCCACATCTCAGGCCTGGCGGCCATGAGGCCCTGGCACAGACCGAGGCCCTGCTGGCTGTGGGACGGCCCCCACTCATCGCTGGTGGGAGATGACAGCCACCCAAGGACACACCCCTCCCAGAACCGCACCTGCTCGCCTCCTGACTAGCCTAGAAGGCACGCCCAGGTGGCATAACACCAACCACCACTCACCCTAACAGCGACACACGCAGGGGACCCTGGACAGCCACCAAAGAGAAGGAGGTGTCCTTTGTAATGGGACAGGCCGAGCCATCTTTTAAGGGAGGTGGCGGAGGGAGCCCCGTGTTTGGGGGTGTGTGTGCTGGGCCTTCCCGCTATGAGGAGGCTCGACTGCGTTCCCGTGACACTCTCTGAACTTGGAGCCTGTGACACACCGTGGGGACAAGAAACGAATCTGTGTGTGAGTGAGAAGGAGCGAACGCACAGCCTCGCCGCCTCGCTCGGCACGCGGAGCTGGGTCTGCGGGAAAGCAGAGCGAGGAGTCAGACAACCTGTGCAGCTGAGCCACTGCCTCCTGGGCCCGCTCTTAGAAAGCAGGGCTCCTCCCCATGAGACTGAACAAAAACACCCCAAGCCTGGCATCGAGTAAGCCGCCCACACGTCCATCCTCCTCATCAGGAAACAGACTTCACAGTTTCCGTTCGGGCACACCTAGTGCCAGCATGGTCCCGAGGAAGGAGCTGGCAGAGGCGGGGAAGGAAGACGCCTGCTCGAAACCAGGGAACTTGTGTTTGTTTAGCAAACAGAGAGCTCTCTGGGTCAAAGGCTCCGTGTGTGTTCCGTGGTGTGGCCGGTGCTCCCCACTTCACTTCCGCCAGTGCCTCAGGGTGGTGAAGGCAACGTGCTTCGCCAGGAACGCAGACTCACCTACAGGTTTCCCCCTGCCAGCAGGAGCCCAAGACCCCCAGAACCAAGACAGCTCAGTGGAGACTGAGTTGGGAAGCTGTGTTGGCCAGCACCCTAAGCAATACACACTCAGTCTTGCATCTTTTTCTTTTTTTTTTTTAATCCTCAGCCGAGGATATTTTACCATTGATTTCAGAGGGGAAAGAGGGGGAGAGACACTTCAATTGGTTGCCTCCTGCACACGCCCCAACTGGAGCAGGGGATTGAACCTGCATCCCAGGTGCGTGCCCTGGGTGCTGGGACCGGGAGTGGAACCTGTGACCCTTGGGTACTTGGGCCAATGCTCTGATCACTGAGCAATACCAGCCACAGCTGTCTCTGCATCTTCACAAAGTTCTGGGGCCTCCGCCCCTACAGACCCTCCGCCCCCAAGACCTGCCAGTATCTCTCAGGGGAAGCCCAGGGAGACCGCCTATAGTCACTCAGGCAGCAGCCGGAAGCCGTGCCTGACATTCCACTCAGCCAGCGACGGCTCACATGAGCTTCCTGAGCACATCAGGGACCATCTCCTTCAGTCCTCACTGTTGCCCCACTGTGCAGCCCAGAGAGGGTGAGGACGTGCCCAAGGCCACCTCGCTGATTCACGTCCCTCCCGCTCCCGCTGCTGGCCTCGTTTCACAGACCCTGGTGTGTCCCCCTTGCTGACCAGTCATCACGGTGCTGGAGGTGTCCCAGCAATGGCAGGGGACCCTTCTCAAGGGGCGGCCCTGGGGATTGTGCACAGACCGGTGGTCCCACAGCGGGTCCTGGGCTCCACAGCATCAGCATGGGGGAACGTGTCAGAAATGTGTATGCTTGGGCCACTGCAGACTGGGCGGAATGGACACTTCAGGATGGCCCGTGATCTGTGCCTGCATTTAGCATGTCCAGCAGTGTTAAATTGCCCCCACCCCCACCCCAGAAGCATCAGAACTATAATTCCTGGACCCAGTGCTGCTGCTGCTGATGGAGGAAGTGTCCTTCCCACTGGCTGGCTTCTCCGCTCCATGGCAGGCAGGACCCTGTCCCCAGCCTGTCTGTGCCCCCTCCCAGGCCCTGAGCTCACAGCTTGTGACACTGAGGGACTGGGGTAGCAGCAGAAGCGAGGCTGCTAACCACCCAACCTTAAGGCAGAGACAGAATCTGGATTTCTCACCTCTGATGGTAAGAGAATGAATCTGTGTTGTTTCAAGGGGTAAATATATGGTTTGTTACTGCAGCCAGAGGGAACACTTACATCCTATCTTACTGTTTCCCACTGTCAATCCCTGGGGACAGGCCACCATGCCAGTGCCCTCCAGTGGGGACAGCAGTGTCCACGTTGAACAGATAGGGGTGCCAGACAGAGCTGGAGACAGTGAGGGGCGCTTCCCCGCCTGCCTGGCTCACCTCAGGCTGCTTTACTGATTGCTGTTCACCACATCCAGGCAGTCTTCCTGGAGGCCCAACTCCCTCTGAGGTGTCTAACAGGATCAGAGCGAAACCTCAGTGTCTCCCTGTGGTTGATACTCACTAGCGTATTTGCTTAAATGCCTACACCTCCCAACCAGACCAACCAGTGCTACAGAGCTGCCTCTGTGGGGCCACCATGCCCAGATCAGGGAGAGTGGGAGGACCAGGGCCCTGAGGGTGGCAGAGGGGCTGGAGCCAAATCTCAGGTTGCACAGGGACCCCAAGGGCCCCTCCTCAGGAGCCAAAGCCTCTCCTAGGAGCACAGAGCACAGCTTGCACATGGGGGTTGGCTGGTGGCCAGCTGAGGCAGCCTCGCAGGCTAAGCATCTCCTGGGGTCATTGGTGCACAGGCCGTTAACCCACGTCTCCCCAGAGATCCCAGCTTGCCAGGGACTGCCTTCCTGTGAGGTCATGCTTGCTCAGAGGTGAGCCTACACCAGGAATGCCATCTGCAAATACACCAGCTCAGTCACACCCAGACCTGCACCCTTCCTAGAGCTGCACCCTCCCACATACACAGCGGCCAGCCGGGCCCTCACCTGGCTAGTTGCCCACGCAGCACCTTCAGCCTCCATACCCATCTCTCAGGGGGAGCGGGGTGCCCTCTGCACGGAGAACATTTTACATTATCAACAGTGTGCACAGGGGACAGCAGCTCTTCTCAGTCAGGGATTGTGTGTGTGCACATTAGTATGCATCTGTCTCTATGTGAGTGTGTACCGGTGTGTGTGCATGTGTCTGTCTGTGTGCATGTGTGCAAATGTGTCTGTGTGTGCATGTTTGTATTGGTATGTGCACATTTGTATGTGTCCATGCATGTGGCCATGTCTGTGTGTGCATGTCTGTGATTGTGTGTGCACGTGTCTCTGTGTGTGTCTATGTGTGTGTGTCTGTGTCTCTGTATCTACCTCTGTGTGTGCATGTGCACATATGGTGCGTGTCTGTGCATGTCCACACATGCTTCCTGGGTCCGGGGTGGATTCAGACTCCCTACTGATGTTCCCTCCACAGTCCTTCCCTCCAGGCATATTCCATCATCACCCACATTTATGGAGGAGGAGTGGGGGTACCGGTGAGACACCGAGCCCTGGCTGGAGGTAAAGGTGGGAAGAGAACCCCAGCCCCATGGAGCTCAGGACACAGGGACATCATATCCAGTGCAGGGCAGACTGAGTTTCTGGGATTGGAAGCCTGGTCCACACAGCACAGGTTGTACGGGGAGCTGCCTGCAGCTTTACCCTGGAGGCTGAAGTGCTTGAGGGTTAGTACCTCAGATCCACAAGCAGAGAGGAAGGAGCAGGAGCGGCCTGGAGGGACAGGTGCAACCTGGCCGACAGGTCATGTGAGAAAAGGCAGGTGTGACCCGGTGGAAAGGTCATGTGAGGCACTCAAGTGTCTGAGAAGTGAGGCCGGAAAAAGTTTTGGCATCAAAACTGACAAGATGCTGAGACCGGTTTGGCTCAGTGGATAGAGCGTCGGACTGCGGACTGAAGGGTCCCGGATTCGATTCCGGCAAGGGCATGTACTTTGGCTGCGGGCACATCCCCAGTAGAGGGTGTGCAAGAGGCAGCTGATCAATGTCTCTCTCTCATCGATGTTTCTGACTTTCTATCCCTCTCCCTTCTGCTCAGTAAAAAAATCAATAAAATATATATTAAAAAAAAAAAACTGACAAGAAGCCGAAACGGGTTTGGCTCAGTGGATTGAGTGTCGGCCTGTGGACTGAAAGGTCCCAGATTCAATTCCGGTCAAGGGCATGTACCTTGGTTGCGGGCACATCCCCAGTCGGGGGTGTGCAGGAGGCAGCTGATCGATGTTTCTTTCTCATGGATGTTTCTAACTTTCTATCCCTCTCCCTTCCTCTCTGTAAAAAAAAAAGAAAAAAAAATCAATACAATATATTAAAAAAAAACTGACAAGAAAAAAAAATCAGAAAAGTAGGGCAGTGTGCAAATTAGCGGAAGAAAGATGGAGAAGGTGGGGAGGGGGATGGGCACCCAGTTGTGGAGAGCACAGTGCCTGGAGAGAAGCACAGACCAGGAAGGTAGGGGGTCTCACATCACGGTGACAGCCAAGCCCTGCACCAGATGGACAAATGCCGCTGCAGGCATCCCAGGGCCACCTAATCTCTGGCTGCTGTGGTTAAGAACTGAGCTTTGCCTGGGGCAATGGCTCAGCACAGCACTACACAGGAATTTTCCTGCCTCCATTAAAAAAAAAAAAAGGGGGGGAAGCCTTTCCCATCAGGAGGCTCCATAATGGCCTCTTAAAATAACCACATTACCTTGTTTTCCTTTTTCCCACTTTAAAAAAAAAGGGGAGCTTCTAAGCAGTTATGAAGAAGTCTTCAGACTAAAGATTAGGAAGGTGATTCTCCCGGCTCTCCCCAGGCGGGGGAGGGGGGGGGGATGGGCAAGTGAAGACACTACTATTTATTCCCCCAGGGAGGCTGAGTTTTGTGGTTGATTTCTTGAAAATTATTGTAAACATTTACTTAACCTGAGAAGGCTTTCCTGATTGCTATTTACAGCGAGGAATAACCATGGGGATCCTAGGACACTCCCTTATCACCTCTCAGGCCCATGGGAGACTGGTAGGCAGTTGGTCTAAAGTTCCAGCTCATTCACAAGAGGTCAACAGGACAGAAAGGAAAGTTAGACGATCCATTTTCCTTAATCTTGAAAAGGCAGCCAGTCACTAACCTCCTCCACCTGAATGAGGCATGTTTATGGTCAGAAACTAAAGATCGTATCTACTGGAAAATGAAATTGGGCTCCTCGATGGCATGGGCTGGTACCTCCCCATAAAGGGCATCCGAGGGTGGCCACACGTGAGCTTTGAATCCCGGCCCAGATTTTCAGTTGACCTGTGAGCGTGGAGACAGCAGGAAATGCTATTGGGTCTGCAATGACCAGGAAGAAGGGGCTGGAGAGATAGACAGTCCCTGGCCACTCCCTGGAGGCCTGCCCTCGTGGTACACTTTGGAGAGTACCAATAAGAAACCCAGTGCGGCTGAAACTGATTTGGCTCAGTGGATAGAGCGTCGGCCCATGGACTGAGAGGTCCCGGGGTTCGATTTCGGTCAAGGGCATGGACCTTGGTTGTGGGCACATCCCCAGTAGGAGGTGTGCAGGAGGCAGCTGATCGATGTTTCTCTCTCATCAATGTTTCTCACTTTCTACCCCTCTCCCTTCCTCTCTGTAAAAAAAATTAATAAAATATATATTAAACAAAAAAAAAAAGAAAGAAACCCAGTGCGACTCTCTCACTGTTAGAGGGTGCATCTTTGTTCTAACCAGCTGCTGTGATTTGGGGCAAACTATGTACTACTCTGTGTCTCAGTTTCCCCATTATTAAAATCAGAGGCTAGGCCCAGCAGGCCCCTGCAGTCCTGTCCTGTGATGCCAGGAGCCAGACTCTGAGTTATATGGTCTCCAGGAGTGGGAGGGGACACGGGGATGGTGTTTTAATAAAGAAACTGTAGCTGCAGGAGAGATCTTTGTGAATAGGTAACCCCAGGGCTCCGCAGGCGAGGAGGCTGCGGTGCAAGGGGCTCCTAGCCCAAGCTTTTTTTTTTTTTTTTTTTTTTATGTGTTTTTATTGATTTCAGAGAGGAAGGGAGAAGAGATAGAAACAGCAATGATGAGAGAGAATCATTGATTGGCTGCCTCCTACACAACCCCTGCTGGGAATTAAGCCTGCAACCAGGGCATGTGCCCTAACCGTGACTTCCTGGTTCATGGATGGACGTGCAACTGCTGAGCCGTGCTGGCGGGGCCTAGCCCCACCTCTGAGGGCAGTGGGCTGAGCGCTGAGCCCCAGCCTGGCTGCTTTCTGTGTGACTGTGAGTGGGCCTGAGCCTCGGCTCCCTGACAGTAAAATGGGAATGACAACCCTTACCATGTTCACCTGTCAACTTTCACCTGAGTCGGTGCTTTCTGTGCAGAATAAAGCAGCTCACAAGTGTCCCACAGCAGAGGGGGCGGAAGCAGGGCTCACAGGTGTCCCACAGCAGAGGGGGCGGAAGCAGGGCACAGGGAGGAGGAGAAACAGCCATCGTCCGGGCAGGGTTCAGCAGACCTCCCTGTTACAAGCAGCTGTCTCTTCCTTCTAGCCTTGCCCCAGCCCTTCCCAGTGCTGGATGGTACCTGCCCGTAGGCTTTCTGCAACCCCACGGCTCTTGGGCTGGAGAGGGTCCAGCACACACAGTGGCCTTTGTGCTTCCCGCAGGTATCAGCTTTGGGGTAATAGCATCATATACTCCATACCGGTATTCTGGTTCCCCAGGGGAGAAAACAATTTTTTTTCCCCTTAAAAAGAGGCAAAAAGTCACCCAAATTCATAATTCTGAATAGACTTCAAATACCTTTCAAGCCTAACTGTTGGTTCTTATTGATGATTCAGAGCAGAAAAACTACACAAGTTGTCTCCCAAGTTGTCTACATGTTCCCTGCTCGCTAATGAACCCAGGAAATGGGTGGGAATTCAGCAGCATTTCCAGGGAGGCACGGTCCCTCCTCCTCGCAGCCTCTTACCAAGAAAAAGACCCCAGGAGGACTTTAGTTTCTTTCCAGCTCCAGGCCCCAGGGCCACAAGGATGCCACACCAGGAACCACCGGGAGGAAGAGACCACAGCCTGAGCGGAGGCCCTAGCCCAGGTGGGGGAACTCAGCTCCAAGCCAGGTGCTCAGCCATCCAGTTCCTCTCCTCAGAGGCAAACACGCTCAACCGCCCAAAGCCCGCCCAAAGCACCGGGCACTGAGGTTAGGAGAGGGGGGTCCAGGCTGGGGGAAGGGGTCCAGGAAAGGCAGGGGGTCTCTTAGATTGGGGGAGGGAGGCTTGCGGGTAGAGAGAGGGAAGCATGGGGAGGCGCAGGGGCCTTCCCGGTCCAGAAGAGAGAAGGCGAGGGGCCCCCTGTCCAGCAGAGAGTGGCGTCCAAAAGGGACGCCGGGTCCCCAAGAGAGGATGGGGAAAGAGAGGTCGGACCCAGCAGAGACGGAGGGAGGGAGAGAGGAGGGGTCGCCGCCGCAGCCCCAGGAGGAGCCCGCCCGCCCAGCCCCTTGGCGCTCCCCACCCTCCGCGCTGCCTGCCGAGCCCGGCCACACCCCCGCCGAGCCTCACCCGCGTCGCCGGGCTCCGGCCTCGCGCCGACCGAGCCGTCCCTGCGCAGGAGGATGTCCGCCGTGTCCCGGATGCGTCGCCGGCCGCCGGGCGCGCCCCGCAGCCCGCGGCAGCCCTGGAAGCACACGGCCCACGCCTGCTCCTCGTTGATGGGCTGCTCGTACGCCTTCAGCACCTCCTCCAAGGACAGCTCCCACGGCTCGGGCAGCCCGCCGCCAGCCGCCCGCTCTGCCGCCACCGCGGCCGCGCTGGAGCTGCCGGCCCGGGCCATGGCCGCCCCATCATCGCCTCCTGCGCGCCCGGCCGGTTTCCATAACAGCCGCGCCGGGGCGGCCGACGCACCCGCCGAGCGCGGGGGGCGGGCCCCGCGCCTCCTGCAGCTGCTTTGTCATCCCTGCGGCCCCGCCCCGAGCGCGCGGCGCAGGTGAGGGCAGGGGCAGAGGCCCGGGGCGGGAGGAGCCTGGAGGGAGGGTTAAAGGGAGGACTTGGGCGGGGGGGGGCATCCAGACGCGGTTCTCCCCTCCTGCCCAGAGCTCCCGGGAATGCCAGGCGACGGGCAACCATGCGTGGCTCTCACTCGCGTACTTGCCCGGCATCCGGCCCCAAACACACTGCAGTGATTGCGGGGCCTGGCGAGTTTACGCTGGAATGCGGGGGAGCCGGGAGGACTGTGAATCATCCTGCCCAACACACACACATACACATATACACACACCCACACGCACACACATGCACACACGCATGCACATTCTCACACACACGCGCACACACACACACGCATGCACACACACGCGCGAACACACTCATACACACGCATAGGCGCGCGCTTATGGCGGGCAAGGTGACCTCAGGAGGTTCCTTTTTAGCATGGTAAGAGCGAGGGAGACCTCACGTGTGAAGCACTTAAATGGCCCTTCAAGGAGGAGAGGAGTCTGTGTTAAATGCTTCCCTATCTCCAGGAAAAACAGTCTCAGTTCACCGGTGTGGGTGAGCTGCTCTCCCTCATACTGAGACTGCCTTCATTCCCCACCAGCTCACTCACCGCGTGGGAAGAGGGCTCCAGGTAGTTTTCTCCAGGCTAATCCTGAGACCTCTGGAGCCATAGTTGTTTTTGTTAATCCTCAGCTGAGACTATTCCTCCCCACCCATCCCCGCTCAATGATTCTTAGAGACAGTGGAAGGGAAGGGAGGGGGGTGGGATCCAACCCTCCACCCTTCGGTGCATGGGCAGATGCTCTAACCTTGGGAAAACGAGCCAGGGCTGCAGCCACAGTTTTACATGGTCAGAGTAACCGCCAAATGCAACTGGAGAATAAATGGCAATAAGGCAGTGAGTCGCAGACGGGATTCCTTGGGGAGTACACCACATGCAGATTCTTGGGAGATTTCTCGCCACATGCTTGGGTGAAACTGGATTCTGAAGTTCCCTGGTTGTTCTAAACAGTCACAGCAATGCCGTGATTTTGAAGGAGACTTGGGGTGGTGGGGGGGTAGGCTGTCACCTGGGGCCCTACTGTCAAATAATGCCATCTGGAGTTTCAATCCTAAAAATGAAAATGAGTTTGATAAAGACAGACCATGCCCCAAGTTTCTACATTCAGCAGCTAAACAACTTTCAGTTCTCTAAGCATATGCTACCAAAATCACTGTTAGCACTTGGGAGATGGGGCAGGAGGGACTTATGCTACCTCCTGAAAATATGGTGGAAGGAACCTGGGACTCAGGTAAAGCTTCCTGCCTAATCTTCACACACACACACACACACACACACACACACACACACAAAGAGTTGTCAACAGAGAGAAGGGAGAAGTTTCAAGGTCTTCCTTGGGACGGCGACAGTGAGGATCCTTCAGTGCTGCTGGGTGGTTTAAGGAAAGTCCTGACCCATCACACAATGCCAGGTGTGTGTGATCTGTGAAACTGCCCTCCCATCCTGGGAGCTTGTTCCTGATGGGCCCACTCCTCAGATGGTTTCTGCTTTCGACTCCGTGGGAGTCAAGACTTTCATCTGTATCACCTCTGGTAGAGGGGACACTCCCAGCCCCACGGCAGGCAGGCAGGTAGGCGGGCCACTCTCCCTCTGGTGTCTGGAGCACCTTGGACACAGCACCTGCCACACTGAGTGACTGTATGCTGGTTGGGTCATAGCAAGAGGCACCTCCCCTTCGGCCCTGGGTTTCGGCACCGCACACAGAGTGCCTTCCCTATTCCTCTAAGGGCCTCCTATTTCCCTGACCACATGGTTTTAGGATCTCATTTGATGAGCAGAGGCTTCATTAAATACCTGGTGACACCTCACACCTGGCTGACCCAGAGGCCCTTGAGGTCACCTGTGTAAGGGGTACAGTACCCTTTCTGATCTGGCATTGATCATTTTTTAGGGATCCATGTGCATGTTGCAAGATATCAGCTGGTGAGATTTAGAACACTGGGATCTTAATAAAAGGTTTTAGAAATTAGTTTTTACTTATCTCTTGGTACTCAAGGTTTGCCCTCCTGGTTGTGATCAAAATAAGGAAGCAGAAGCATCAATTGGCTCTCTTCGTGCTCCCGGAAACCATGTTTCCCTCCTAGGTCATTTACCCACACATCTCCCGCTGAAAGTACCACATGAGACCTAGAAGTAGTCTTAAGGAGAGAGAAAAGCCCGGCATGGCCTAAGGGAGGGACAGTGAGAGGGATTCCAAGTTGGCACACTGCACTCCCCTGGAAGAGAAAACTGGTCAGATTGGCCTATGGCTCTGGCAACTAGACATAGCCAGGTTCTGGCTGGCTGGTGGGAGCTTTGGGTACAGTGATAAGTTGCTCCCACTAGTCACAAAGTCAAGATAATCATTTCCATCTGGCTGGGTCCCAAGCACTGCCCACATTTTTTTATTGTTCAAACTGAGGTCTCTACCATGAGGATCGTGTATGTGAGCTGGCAGTTGTCTGGGATGCACACCAAGGGGAGTGCCAATGCCAGCTTCTTACCCAGGAGTACAGCATAGGCACCTGGTAGGGAGGGAAATGGGTTTATTCCTGTCAAAAATGGCACTAGAGTTAAAATATGGGGCTATTTGCCCACAACGCATGATCAGAATCAGCGACATTGTTAGTTCTTCCATAACTTGAACTTGCCACTTGGATTTTAGAAATAAACAGTGTATTTCCGGCTGTTACTGGGAAGTAAGGTAGAATTGATTGAGGTCAATCATTAACTCAGCTTGGAAAGCTTTGGAGCAAGGTCGTTTCTACAGTTATGGGATCACCTGCAGCCTAAAAATGTGTTCCTCATACTTCATTTCCAGAACATGAGTAAATCCCAGGGCGGGACACTACCCCTCACAGTGGGTTGTGCTTGGGGACAGAAGAGAAATAGTTAGAGCTTGAAATTGGAGTCACTTTTATCAAGTTATCATATTAGCAGAGACAGTCCCCAAATATTCACCTTATGGTGTAGGATGTCCATTCACCCATACTTGCTGAGCCCTGGGCATTGATGTCTTATGCCTGGGAAAGACCAGTAAAAACCCAAACACCTTCCCTTTCCCCCCTCCCCCCAATTCTTAGGAGGAAACAGCACACGGAGTATCTTGCCTCTGGGTGAGTGAGAGTGACAGGTGCGTGATGTGAAGGAACCCACTGGTTTTTTTTCCCATGCTCTGTGTTTGGTGTTTCGTGGCTCCTGAAGGCCAAAAGGAGCAATTGGGCTGGATCTCAGGTGCATTGTGGACCGGCAGTTACAGGATTCTAGGAGGAGGTGCAGGGCTCCAGTGTGCAAGGTGGCATAGTGAGGGCACTGTGTGTATTGAGACAAAGGTCAGAGTGAGTCAGGTACATGAGCAATGGGGTTTAAGATCAAAGACAATTTGAGCCAGTGGACACCCCTAGATGCAGGCAGACAGCTTCAGCTGTGGAGAGTGGGGTGCCAAGGTTCTCTCTCATCCCCTCGCTGATTCCACTTCAGATCTAAAAAACAGGTCGGCTTCCCCCAAGGGATCCAGGCACAGATTGAGTGGCCAGGCCCCTGTTGCCATGGCTCAGAGGCCCCTGAATGCCCTCTTTGTTCAGCTCCTTACAGCCAGGCATGGTTCAGGGGTCTGGGAGGAAAAGCTGAAATGTGAGAGGCTGAGGTTTTGTGCTTTAGGTTTATTTTGGGATAATGATAAAGGACATGAATCCCAAGGGATGCTAATAGAGCCAGGCCGTGTTCGATGTCTGAATGGGAGCCCAGAACAGCTCCCAGGGAAGGTTTCCAGGCTGGTGGTGGCGAAGGGGAGGAGGGAGAGGAGACACAAAGCATCTGACAGGACACAGGTTCCAGAGCTCGGCCATGATGGTGAGGGGAACCCCCAGACCACCACAGACGGGGCGTCCTGTGTGGGGCATGAGTGGGAGAAGGGGGCTGCTCACCCTGGAGTTCCTGATCGGGAGGGAGTGGAGAAAATACGGAGGATACAGTGTTCTTCCCATTGAAGACACTGGAGGTCATGTGCAAAGTTCGAATTTACATCTTGAACAGGGCGTGCAGGATGGTTAACTATGACTGGTACACTTTCCAGTGTGCAGCCCTAAGGACCTCTCTGCCTGTGTCTCCCTCACAGCCTACAATGATGCCGGTTTCCATCACAGCTGATGTCTCTAAAATTTAGACATCACTACCAATCTGTGTTGGCTGATTTGATGTGGTTTGATGTGTACACTGGCCCCAGACACACAGTCCCTATCGCTGGTCTTTTGTGGTCTACTTATTACAAACTCACAACCCCTTTACACTGAAGGCAGCATGCTCTCCACCCTGTCCTGTGCTCTATGGTGGGAAGCTTCCATTTGGGGGAACATGGCCAACCCTGGGGGTGACCCATTCCAGCTCCGTGGTACTCGGGACCCTCTTGGACCTTAACTTGTGTATCTTCATCTGGCCGGTCACCTCTATCCTTTAAAAAATTGGTAAATGTGTTTCCTTGAATTCTGTGAGTCAATCTAGCAAATTAATTGAATCCAAGGAAAAGGTGGTGGGACTCCCCAATCTGTTGCCAAATCAGGCAGAATTTGGGGTAACCTGGGGACACAAGACTTAGAATTGGCATCTGAAGTGGGGGCAGTCCTGTGGGACTGAGCCCGTAACCAGTGGAAGGTTTAGGTCATTGCCTTTAGGAGTTTCCACGGGAAAGGAGAGGCTGGGCAGGGTGAACAGACAAGATTAACTAGTTTGAATAATTTCGGGGTCTTTGGGCTGTAGCAGCAATTCCAAGATGCCTGGCACCTGGCCCTGCGATGGGAGGACTGTTGCCTACTGGGTTTGGGGCCAAATGGACCAGGTCTATATCTGGACAGGTCAGTTTGCAGATCACAGGCATGCCAGCATGCCAGGCCCTTTGCTGCCTCTAAGAATTGGTTAGCCCAGGACGGGTGGTCTCTCTCCAGCCAGAAAGGCTTTTTAAGATGTCAAAACATCATACTGCGGTATCCAGAAAATAAAGCAAATGCATATAAAATATTAATTGCAGACCCTGTATTCATACATAGCTAGGAGCACACACGCACGAACTTCAGAAAGGCACTAACCACTAAGACTGCAGTGAGACTCCGCACCTGAGGAGCACGCCTTACTTTGGAGTTTGACCTGTGTTAGCGGGTAGAGGAGGGCGCTGTGCTGTTCACTCCGGAAGGCGGGCACGTGTGGCACTGACATATAAAGTCAAGTGACATTAAGCACTTAGTTCCTTGGTGTCACTGGCCGTCTCACTACCATCTGGGGAGGAGGGACACCAACCACGTCCGTCACTGTAGGTCGTAGCGGGCAGCGCTCCGCGGGCAAATTTCTCCGATGGTCTGTCTGAAGGATGCCATCCACGGCTTTTAGGATTTGGGTTTGTCAGGCTGTGTCTTCATGGCCAGCTGGCGTCTGTTGTGGGGTCGACTTCCAGTTGCAAATGATCATGGAGGCGGCTAAGTTGGTAATAAGCAAGCAAGGATTTATTGAACTGGCCAGGACGGTCAGAGGGCACCGCACGCCGGTGGAGACCAAACAGGTCGCACCATCCCGGGTGCAGGCAGTCCTTTTATAGGGTCTTCACTCTAAGCTTTCGTTGTTTTAAATTCCGAGAACAGCCCTCAGGATCATATCTAGGATAGGGAGGTTACAGCGGACTATGATTGACTCTGTTGTCTGCTCCTTGTTTCTAACCGTGTATCTTGCTAGACGTGGGAATGTGGTCCCACCTCGCGAAAGCAGATAATACGGCTCAACTCTTAACATCACTGAGTCAATCCTTACGGTCTACAAAGGGATTCATGTGAGCTTCAAGGTCTCAAGCTCACATGTTTTAAGCAGAATAGCAGGACCAAGTTTCAGCAGTTTTACCAGAGATGATTGCTACCATATTCCAGCGTCTTGTTTGCAGGAACAATGATTAGGGATGCCACATTTTTCTCCGTGGGGATGCCCTGCTAACTGCCAAATTCACGCCCAGCTTCGGCCGCCAGGTGTCAGGCGCTTCACTCGCTCTGGCCTTCATCAAGATGGCCGCCGCGCGAGGCCCCGCCTACGTGGGGGTGGGCCCTGGCAGCCTACAGCCAATGGGAAGGCAGCTATGACAGCCATCCAATAGGAGGGCAGCACTGGTCTCCAGCCAATGGGAAGGCAGCGCGGGTCGGACGTACGGAACTGCAGCCGCTGCTGGTTTTCACCATGTCGGATTCCAGCGAGCTGGCCGCCGCCTCAGATCCGGGGTCCGGGAGCCGCAGGAGGACGTGGGCCGAGCTGCTTGGTAAGTGGGTGTGGGGCCGCGCCTCATCCCCGGCCCGACCCGGGGAGGTCAGGGTCCTGCGCGCATGAGTTGCCTTCAGTCCTCTGAGGTCTGACCCCTGACCCTCCTCGTGACCCCGACCCCGACCCTCCTCTCCCCTCCCCAGGTCTCCGTGGTGTCGGGACGGGCAGGTGTGGGAGGGGGACGCGGGCCCAGGAGCGCCAGTGACAGTGTCCTGTGGTCCTTGTTGTCGGTGGGACTGGGCTCGGGCCCCGGGTGGGCGAGGTCACTGACTGGCTCTCCCGTTGTCCGAACCGGGTCCCGCAGAGGGCAGGGCCAGGAGGCAGAAGCCCGGGCCCGAGCGGGGCCAGCAGGTCCTGGCGGCCGCCCTGCAGCTCCTGAGGCGCCATGTGAACCTGAGCCAGCTGCTGCTTGAGGTGAGGAATGAAATAAGATGATAATGGCATTCATCTCGGGTAAAACTGCTGATCCTGCTATTCTGACTGCTATTCACACTTGCTTGCTCAAAACAAAAGGGTAGTTAATTCAGCTTCCAGCTTGAGACCTTGAAGCTCACGTGTATCCCTTTGTAGACCATAAAGAAGTGACTCAGGGATGTTAAGAGTTGAGCTGTACTGTCTGTGTTTGCGAGATGGGACTACATTCCAACGTATTGCAAGATACATGGTTAGAGACAAGGAGCAGGCAACAAAGTCAAACATAGTCTGCTGTAACTTCCCTATCTCGGATACAATTCTGAGAGCTGTTCTCGGATTTTAAAACAATGAAAGCTATAGTTCAGACCCCTTTAAAAGGTCTGCCTGCACCTGGGGCTGTACAGCCGTGAGTGTTAGGTCTCCACGCGTGTAGTGCCCTCCGACCATCCTGGCCAGTTTTTTAATAAATCCTTGCTTGCTTATTACCAACTTAACCACCTCCGTGGTCATTTGCAACTGGTCCTAGAAGACACCCCACAACAAGAAAGGGGCTGGGGCTGTCCACCCCGTGTGGCCAGGAGCCCCCCTCAGTGCTGACCGGGCAGGAGAAAACAGGGAGGCTTTTATCTTCTTGGAGGTGAACCTAGTGATTATGAGGAAGCTGCTTCTTCAAACAAAGCACCTGAGCGGAGCACAGGGCCAGAAGCAGGCGACCCCGGGCACTGGGGGTTGCCTGTGCCCACTGCCAGGCTCTGTGCTGGGTTCCAGGTGGAGGGCCCGCCGCTTGTAAAGACGCCTCTGAGCAGAGGGATGGACGGGTGGATGGACCGAGGCAGCCCGGGCACGCTCGTCGGTGAGTTAGAGCCTCCTCTTCAGCAGGCCCCGGCCTCCTGTGAACCCCCTTGCTGTGTGTGCTCCAGAAACCCAGGTTCAGACCCGCCAGAGTGGTTTCTCCTCGCGCTGGAGCAGGAAAAGTCGGATGTTTGTGACTTGCTTGGGGCGTGTTATGTGGCTGTTACTTTAAAAAGGGTCTGGCTTTGGACGGTTGGCTCAGTGGATAGAGTACCGGCCTTCGGACTGAAGGATCCTGGGTTCCATTCCTGGTCAGGGCACAGACCCGGGTTGCGGGCTCCATTCCCAGTGGGGGGCATTCCGGAGGCAGCCGATCCACGATTCCCTTTCATCATTGATGTTCCTATCTCTCCCTCTCCCTTCCTCTCTGAAGTCAATAAAACTATATTTAAAAAAAAAAACCCAAACAAACAAACAACAAAACAGGGTTTGACTCACCATGGGCAGAAGCAGGAGGAAGCACCTGTCCCTGGGAAAGGTGGACAGTGGTGCCCATTCGGGGAGCCATTGGGGATCTGCCGGTAGGAAGCCAGAGTTGTTAACTAATTGGTCTGTTTTAGATTCCTGTTGAAATAACCTTCAACAGTAAGCTCAGTAAAGCATCTTGCTTTTTGCTGTCATATTGTGTTTGAGTTTCACAAGTTATGCATCATCATTCCAGGGAGCGTCACTCAGCCACACACTTTTCTTGTATCGACTTTAGACCAAGGCATAAAACTTTACGTATAAGAAGCTCTTAAAAAAAAAAAGAAAAAAGCTCTTAACTTTGACCACAGAAATATAGAGACCCTTAACTCATGAACTCTTTTTAGTTCCTGCTAAAGGTAGTGACTATTAACACTGAATCAAATAAATTAATTATGAAAGTCAGATAACAGAAAACAATGTACTTATAGGCACCATCTGTTTTCAGACCGCCTGGCATTTCTCGCTTTATTGAGTGCAGACCAGAGGCTGAGGGCTGCCTGTGCACCCAGCACCCAGGTGCCCCTGGGCAGCCCAGGACTGAACACATCGGAACCTGGGCTGCCCACAGGTGTGAGGCACAACATTGGGAAAGCAGACTCACTTTCCACTCGGACGACATCTTACTGTTGGCGAGAGCCCATCTGTCTTTGACACTGAAGTCATTAGAAAACAGGGAATACATTAAAAGAGCCTACTGTGTTCTTGATTTATTGTGCTCCTTTGGAAACGTTGATAAAATTCTTAACCAGAATGTATCTGCCAAGCTCCCTCGTTTGGGTCCGACAAAACACAAGCACGTATGTGCACTGCAGGCTTCTAGCGCTGTGCTGGTTGTCTGAGCCGCTTCCGTCGTGAAAGGGTCTTCCCTTGGTACCTTGCGTGTTCCCTGGGGATCCAGTCTGACATTCAAAAGGCAGATTTCTGGGCTGCTACAGCTTACGGAGGTGTTTTACTCTCTTAAGTCTTCTGTTTCAGGTTTTGTAGTGTTTTCTACTGTGTTCTGTGTTTCCTTTAAGGCTCTGCTTTGCGGGATCAAGCCTCTCGGTTGAGGGTTCCAGTGGCAGTCCTGTCCAGCCACACGGTGGCCTCCAGCTTTGTGCAAATCTGCGAGGCCCGTGCAGAGCCCTCTCGTGGGGTGCTGCTAGACCCAGAGCAGAGAGTAAGGCACAGCACGCTGTGGTAACTGTGCTGCTCTTATCTTTTTAAGCTGTTGGGGGACATGAGATATTTCTTGAATACGGCTTCAGGTATTTGCTCATTTTTTTAAAAAAAGGTTAACCTCTCTTTTCAGAAGAAACTGTCTTCCTTGTTAGAGATCGCTGGGCATTTATTAGCACACAGTATGTTCTCCCGTCTCACCTTCTGTCAAGAATTGTGGAAAGTACAGGTAAACCTGAGACTGTAATTCTGACTCCAGGGTTTTTCCAAGCAGGTCCTGTTTGGGTGGAACCCACAGGCCCCCCTATGGTTTTTTTGGAATCCCACCAAGCATCTCATTAATTGCAGAGAGTAGGGGAAAGTTTTCAGTAAATGCCGCTGGATGGGAAGGAAGTACCTGTAAACACTTTGCGACTGTTCATGGGGTACAGAGAAGAGGGGCGACTGTATCTGGATGCTTGGCAAAGGCTTCCTAGGAATGCTGGGAGATGCAGGAAGTGTAGGAGGAGTGTGATTTCTGGGAGACGGATGTGATTGGAGCAGGGTGACTGAGGGACGGTGTGTCCGTGCTGCAGGAGAGAGGGCCTCACTGGAGAAGACAGAAGAGAGGGATGGGGCCAGATCACAAAAGGCTGTGCTGTGTGGGAGAGTGAACTTTATCCTCAAAGCTGTGAGGAGCCACGAAGGATTCTAAAAAGATATTGGCACGTTCCTTTATACTTTGGAATCTCGGATAGGCCACAGTGGAGAAGTCTAGAAGTGTGTCAAGCTAGAGATGGGGCAGGGTCCCAACTGAGCCTGCAGGACATGTGGTCGTGAAGATGGCAGCAGGAGGGGAAAGATGGTAGTGGGCGTGTCCGAAGGCTTGGTGAGTTTTAGTGGGTAAAATAGTTTAGGCTCTGCTGTTATTCTAGTTGGATTTTAAATAGAGCCTGGTGGTGAAGAACATAGGCTGAACGTTCTGTATGAAAATGCATCCTGAAGGACTCACAATGCTGTTATGTTTTCAGGATTCTTTGTTGTTGGAAGCTGTGTGGCAACTTCAAATACAAAACATTGTGAGCCTCCAAGAGCTACTGGAAAGGTAGTGACATTATATTGTTATCATAATGCCACATGATTTATTTTTTGTACTCTAGTTTTGTATGTCACATGTATCACAGCCAAAAATTGTCTGGAGAAACTATTACAGCTGACCTTTGAGCAACATGGGTTTGAACTGCACAGGCCTACTTAAACACGATTTTTCCCTGGTACAAACAGTTGGCCCTCTGTATTCATGGGTTTTGCATCTTCAGGTTCAACCAACTGAGAAGTTAAAAACAGTATTTTTGATCTGTAGTTAGGAGTCTGCTGATCAAAGGATCAGCTGTATGTGAGGGTTCTCCCATTAGGGCTTTGCAGGATTCTTACACAGATTGTGCTGCATGGCCGATCCCTTGGTGACAACAGCCTGTAATTGCTGCTGTCTCTTTTATTTGTATGATTATCTTATTACTGACCTTTCCTTCCCCCTTCCCAACAGTAGTAAGCAATTCCAAATGACTAGTAAACTACTTGAAAATTATTATTATTATTATTATTATTATTATTAATATATTTTATTGACTTTTTTTACAGAGAGGAAGAGAGAGGGATAGAAAGTCAGAAACATCGATGAGAGAGAAACATCAACCAGCTGCCTCCTGCACATCTCCTACTGGGGATGTGCCCGCAACCAAGGTACATGCCCTTGAGCGGAATCGAATCCGGGACCCCTCAGTCCACGGGCCAACGCTCTATCCACTGAGCCAAACTGGTTTTGGCTGAAAATTATTATTTTTGATGTTAGTAGCAGGTGTCCCTAACTTCTTGGTACAGAAGGCTCAGGTTGCTAGCTTATTCTCAGTGGCCTAAGCTGCTGAGTGAAATGAGTGAGAAGAAAATGGCCTGGTGGCTGTGGAGTAGGGGTCCAGGGGGTGCTCTGTGCTTGTCTCCAGCCACTCGGACGTGCAGGCGGTGGTGGCATGGCTCTTCAGGAACCTTCGCTGTCTGTGTGAGCAGACGGAAGACGCTTGTCAGCACGTCGACATCACTAGGACTATGCTCTCTGGTAAGTTCATCACAGAGGCAGGTTTTGGGGTGGGGAGTGCCGAGGATTCATTTAGGTCAGTTTTCTGCTGTGAAGATCTGTGGGATGCAGAAAAGGCCCTTACACCCATGGTGTGGAAATCTAGCATGAAATCATCTTGAGCCATCCCTGTTTGCATTAAACTTGAATTGTGTGGAAATTTTGGTAAGTCAGCCTGTTGACCCATTATGGTATGGGGCCTGTAGCTAGTGTGGATTATGACCTACTGAATAAGGAAGCACAAGCCCTCATGTGGGATTGGCAGGGAGCTAGCTCCCTCAGCATCCCAATTGGAGGAGGGATATGCTAATTGAGGCTCAGTTTCACCCCCACAGAGAACTTGTTGTAGGAGACAGCAGGGTAGGAGTACCTGTAACTTACAAGGTGGTTAAGAATGGGGGCCACTAATTTTGTGGGCCTAATTGTAATTTATTTTGAAAGGTGCCCAGGAAAGGCCAAGTGGGGACTTGGGGTGGGAATCCTTATCTAGGTCCAAACGGGCGTGAGCTTGTCACCCATGTTTTCCTGGGCGTCTCTCCCTTGGAGTGGGCCCTCCTGCTGCTCTGGGAGCCAGTCATCCCCAAGGAGTGGAACCTACACACAGATGATTTCCTACAACTCTGTGATTCCTGAATCACTAATCTGGCCCCAGACAGTTTAAGTAGAAAGTCTTTCATTTAACCCTCTCAACTCTAACCATTTTCAGAAGATTTAAATCCCCTTCCTGCCTCAATGTAATGCTTCTGGGGTCTTCTGTAAAGATTCTTGTGTTGGTGCAGAAGATGGGCTGAAAGTCCCCAAGAAACCCTTGGAAGCTACTTTAAGAGAAATCCCTTACATATAACCTCGATACATTGTAAGTACAGTTGACCCTTGAATAACATGGAGGTTAGGGGCACCAATGCCTCACACACCCGAAAATCTGAAAACAGGTTGGCCCTGTGCACATGTGGGTTCCCAGTCTCAGATCTGATCTGAGGTAGTTTGATTGTGGATGCCAGCTGCATGTTTATTGGAAAAAAAAATGTGGATAAGTGAACCAGCACAGTGCAAACCCGTGTTGCTCAATGGTCAGCTGTGTTTTCCTTCTGAATAGAATGGCAAGGAAAAGAGCCTAGTTCAGTCAAAGTTTTTAGGTTGGGTCTGCTGCATACCATGTGTGGTGTCTGGTGGGTAGTGACCTAAAGGCTCCCGGGGACAGGAGGCAGGGTGTCCTCACAGCTCCCTGTGGGTCTGCCCTCCTAAGCCCTGAAGAGGATAGACTTGTGGGCCTCCTGGCCTCCTGGCTGCAGGCTCCTGCCGAGCCCCAGTGTATGTAAATACTTTGCTTTTGTGGTTTTCAGATTTTGTGCAAATGTTTGTTTTGAGGGGATTTCAAAAAATCTCAGGTCCAAGGAGAAATGTGGAGCCTGAACAGATGCCCCAGGTAGGAGGAATAACAAAGGTGAAGCATTTGTAGGATTGTCAAATAAGCCCCTACGCCTCCACCCACCGTAGGGTCCTTCCCTGGACATCCCTGGACCAGTGGCTGACCTTGTTGTGCTCATGAGGTGCCCCCATCATGTCCCTCTCCCATCCAGTAGGTGTGGGAAGTGGAAACAGGTTGTGATCCCCCATGTCTTCTGGTTTCCAGAGTGCTCAAGGGCAAAGGTCTTCATGGCCTGGAATCCAGCCTGTGATTTCAGAGGAGGGGAGGGGGCGATCTTTCCCAGCTACAGTCCAGACAGTGTCAGCAGGACTCTGCACGGGCAGCACCTGGGTGGCACAGAAATGTGGGAAGCGGGTGTGTGTGTGTGTGTGTGTGTGTGTGTGTGTGTGTGTGGCCGATGAGATGTGACCAGGGCCTGGCCATTCTGGGGCATCACAGCAGATCCTTCCAGAAAGTCTGCCTTTCACTCTGCCCGGTCTCCTCGGTGTTGGGATGGTACGTAGACCTAAGAGGAAATCCTAACAGTGCACCTCTTTGAAAAGTCAGTTTTGTATTTGACTCTAGAGTAACAACTAGCTTTCTTGTGTGGTTCATGGGTGTGATTGAGTGACGGTACCTCGTTCTGTGTTCACAGATTGCTGTGGCCGTGTTGCAGAGAATGCTGCTCTGTGAGTGCGCTGCCCTGTGCCCCGGGCTGTCAGTGACTCAGTTTGTTTACCAGGGATTTTCTCAGTTTCTGCCTTTCGGTTTCAAATATTCTACCTGTTTGTCTATATCTCCCTGTTAGAGTCCTTGTACCAGAAAATCCCCCTTTTTGGTTGTGCTTTGGTGTAAACTTAGCCTCCACTTTTCCTCCTGGCTCAGTTCCTGCAGAGCTGTTGAATGAATGATTCTGTTTAATGATGAATTTGGGGACGCTTCATTATCTACATATTCTGATTGGTTTTAAAGGCTTCACTGAGGCACTTGGAACCCTAAAGGCCTCGTGCCATCTGGGGGGTTTGGGTGGCCTGGAAGGTCTGTAACTTGGCAGTGAGGGGCTCTTACCAAGGATGAAATGCCTGCCTTGTCCAGAAACACTTAGGGTTGTTTTTGATGGACTGTGATGATGTGCTGTCTGTTTCCTACTTCCATGTTCTGGCATCAGTCGCACTTGAAACCTTGGCTGCTGGCGTGCAGGAGGAGTCCTCAGAGCACAAGGCAGTGAGGTGCTGGTATGTTTCTGGGGGACCCTGGGGGAGGTGCTCACCAGGTTAGGGGCCCCAGGGATTTTAGACACTCGAATACCAACAGGTGACTCCTGTTGGAGCACACTCCTGCCATCGCGTCAGTGTCAGGAGAGATGACAGCTGGGAAGCACTGGGGACTCCCTCGTCCACCTGCTTTCTCTGAGATGAGGCAGGAAGCTAGGCACCCCCTCACTGGGCCCCTTATTCCTCCAGGCCCAGACTCCTGCCAGTTGTGGTGTGCTCCTCTTCCCACCAGAGTGACTGGCTCACTGTCATGCTCTTTCCCTCGTGTGGCCCTCTCAGCCCCCGACAGGGCTTTCTGGAGCGCACAGCTGGCTGCAGGCTCCCACTGAGCCCCACAACAGGCCTGGCTTTGTTGTGCTGGCTCTCTTCCTCTGTGGCCGGAGCTGCACGTAGACATGCTGGCTTGGACATGGGGTGTCCACATTTCCTTCAGAGGCACATGGGTCAGGCTAACCGGGAAGTTGGCTCTGTCCTGGGAAACCCAGAGAATTTCTCAGCATTTCACTACGCTTTGATGATTTTGCTCTGGTACTCTACAAATATTCCATAGTCCTCAACTGTGCTGTATAATTCAGTACTTTATTTAAACAGTGAAAACACTGCTTTGTTCTCTAAATTTTATGCAATTTTGTAGTATGCCTAGATTGCTCTAACTCATGTCCCAAGAATCAAATAATGATCATCAGTGTGCTTGCTTCTTTTAAAATTTTTAAATTAGTTGCCAATACTTAAAATAAAATCAGATATTCCCTAACAGACTGGGTGGCACACTGGAACCCCGTTCCCCAGGAAGGAGCAGAGTCATGGGTCCCTGTGTCCTCCCTCTGCCCGGTGCCCTCGGATTCGTGACCCTGGGGCAGCACACGTAACTGCTGGGACACTTGGTTTTCTCTCACGATTCGGTAGGGCTAGCCCTGGCGCACACCTCACTTCAGCCCTGGTCACCCTTCATCCATCCTGCCCTACCTGATCCCTCTGAGGGATGGCTCTTTCCTTCCCTCCTCCTGCCACAGGTCACTGTTGGTTTTAGGGACAGTTGCTGAGTTTGAGCCACCTACATGTGCCAGTCTCTGCACAAGGCTTGGCACAACCCTGCTGTCAGATTCCCACTTCACAGACAGGGATACCGAGGCTTTGTAACCCTGGCAGTTAATTGGGCCCTGGTCCTCCATTGGGCCCAGGTCACTGATTGCTGTGCCTTCATCACACCCCCAGATCCACCTCTACCCCCTGTTTCTGTAAGCCCAGCTCTTGCTGATTTTTGTCTGACCTACTCTCTCTCCTACTCTCTCTTTGTTGTGTGCTTGTGGTTTTCTCTCCCCTTGAAACTACATTTCTCTCTTGTTGAAACTACTTCCCTGGGTTCCATTATAAGCCAGTGGCATGGTGGCCTGGCAGAAAAAATCTTAAGGTCACAGAAAGGGCAAGCTTGTGAGCCTCTGAGATGGGAGTGGGGGCCTCAGTGTCCAGGCCCGCTTTGCTTGACAGAATGCCTTTGATGAGCTGTCAGCGAGTATGGTGTCCTTTTTTAAAAAAAAATTTATACAGCCAAGTCCGGTTTGGCTCAGTGGATAGAGCGTCAGACTGCGGACTGAAGGGTCCCGGGTTCGATTCCGGCAAGGGCATGTACCTTGGCTGCGGGCACATCCCCAGTAGGGGGCGTGCAAGAGGCAGCCGATCGATGTCTCTCTCTCATCGATGTTTCTGACTTTCTATTCCTATCCCTTCCTCTCTGTAAAAAAAATCAATAAAATATATATTAAAAAAAATTTATACAAAATGTGTTTATTGGGATGGTTTCACACTCATCTTGATTTGAGGGACTTTTAGTGCTGCTTCCTTCTAAGGAGCATCCTTCAGTAAGCCTTGCTTTTCCTCCTGTTGGCTGACAGAGAACCGTTTGTGCAGGGCTAACGATGGCGGTGGTTTATAGCATGCTGGGCGTTTTGCATCCATGAAGTAGGAACTGGGGCTCTGCACCAGGAGCTTCTTCTTGTGTCTCCTCTTCTCCTCTTCTGGAGAGGGATGGAGGAGATCCTTAGCAAGGGGCCTATTGTCCGGGGGTCATCACCACCAGAAAGCACAGGCATCTTTTTTCTTGAGATCCTCTTTCTGCTCCATTTGCAGGTTCAGTGGATTTAGTGGACACACATTCCACAGTATAATTTCGACAGATTCTCCAAAGAGGTTTTTCAGGCACACGCTGACTCAGATACTCACTCACCAGCCTGTGCTGAAAGGTGGGTTCCAGACTCCAGTTGTTTGGGGACCATTACCTCCCTTGACAGGTGCTTGGGCCCCATGTTAATGCTCTCAGACACTTTGAGATCATGAAGGACATTTTATTATTAACCATCCTTTCATTTGAAAATGACACATTCTCATTAAGAAAATTTACAATTGAAGCGAGGAAAGAAAAATTCATCCTTCTCATCACCAAAGTAGAAGTAGCTTTAACACAAAATCTTGTTTTTTTCTAAATAGATTTTTGAAGATGTAGTTATACTTTTAAATTTCAAGGTTTTGTTTCCATATGTCATTAACTTACGTATGGTTTTCTTACGTGTTTAATATTCATGTCATCTTTTTTAAAATATATATATATTTTATTGATTTTAGAGAGGAAGGGAGAAGGAGAGAAAGATAGAAACATCAGTGATGAAAGAGAATCATTGATTGGCTGCCTCTTGCACGTCCCCTACTGGGGATTAAGCCCGCAACCCAGGCATGTGCCCTGACCTGGAATCGAACCTGGAACCGTTCAGTCAACAGGCTGATGCTCTATCCATTGAGCGAAACCAGCGAGGGCTATTCATGTCATCTTTTACTAACGAGTGTCCTTTGGCTGCTGTCACTATCAATGACAGGCGTTCACTTTTAGTGATGGGCTGAATGCACACCCTGTCCACTGAGCCGGCTCTGTGCTTCGGTACATCCCCAGGAGGGTCTGCAGGTTGGATATGGTTGCTCTTGACAGAGGCTGCTGTCCTACCCGGGAGGACCTGTATCAGCCCTTCTCCTTTCCACAGCATCCTCATTGATCGCCTGTTGACAGTTAAAGTTTAAAAGCAGCCGACTCGCCCTAGCTGGTTTGGCTTAGTGCAGTGGTCGGCATACTCATTAGTCAACAGAGCAGCAAACTGTGGCTCACGTGCCGCAGTTTGTCGACCACTGGCTTAGTGGATAAAGCATCGGCCTGTGGACTGAAGGGTCCTGGGTTCGATTCCGGTTAAGGGCACATAACCTGGGTTTCGGGCTCGGTCCCTAGTAAGGAGTGTGCAGGAGGCAGCCAATCAATGATTCTCTCTCATCATTGATGTTTCTGTATCACTTTCTTCCTTCCTCTCTAAAATTAAAAAAAAAAATTGTTTCAGAAAAAAATTGTTCTATACTCAAGTGTAAATGATGAATTAGGAAGCAGCAAAGGTGATACAGGATCAACAGCAGGTATCTGGACCAAAGAGAGACATTTTATGACCTAGAAATGGTTAAACAGGGAAATGGCGAACTTCACTAATTTAAAAAAATGCAAATTAAAACAAGGTAGTTCTTTGACATTGCAGCTTTAAAACCCAGCTTTCTGATGGTTGCTGATTTGACGTTTTTGTCTGTTCTTCCTTCTGGTGAAGTCTCTGATGCTATTCAAAAGCAGAGGGACTGGAGCTTCGCCAGGACCCACCCTCTGCTCACCGGCCTGTACCGAAGGGTGAGTCACGGGGCAGGACGAGGGCCCTGGAGATCTCCTGCAGGGCTCTGTGGTTCTGGCCAGTACTGACTGCTGCAGCGAGGAGAGACACAGAAGTGTTTCCTTTCAGCCCTGAGCATTGTCCTACAGGAAGTGGGTGGGGCCCCGCTCTGCCAGCAGTGTTCTGCCCTGACAGCCCAGGCACTTTGTTTCAGCTCTTCGTGCTTCTGAGTCCCGAGGAGCTGGTGGGCCACTTACAAGAAGTTCTGGAGACGCACGAGGTGAACTGGCAGCACGTGCTGTCCTGCGTGTCCACAATGGTGATCTGCTTCCCTGGAGCCCGGCGGCTGGTAACGGGTGCGCTTCGAGGGGCGGGCGTTCTGGGTGTGCGAGTGTGCGTGTGTCTGCGTGCAGTATGTGCGGTGTTGTTGACAAAAAGGGTGATCACGGTGTCCGTCTCAGCGAGGACGCCCTGAAAATGCCCTGCATCCTGTGGACTGTGCCCGCTCAGGCTCTGCCTGCCGCTGCTGTCAGCCTTACGTAGTTGCTGTTTGGGTTCCTCTGATCAGTTCCCAATCCCTTGAAATTGGCATTGAGCGTGCAAGTCGTAGGGGAGCGCTTACTCCCCAGCAGAACATAACGCATTTTATTTCTCTGGTTATTCTTGCCTAGATTGGGTAACCTGTTTGCTGGCCCGTGCGTTTGAGAGCTTCGACCTGGACTGCATGGTCACGTTGTTCCTGGTTGTACGTCAGGCTGCACTGGAGGGCCCTTCTGTGTTCCCATCCTACGCAGACTGGTTCCAGGTGCGTTACCTTTGCTGACCAGCTGGTGCGCCCCCAGCTTGCCGAGGAGAATACTTGTCAGCGAGTAAATTGCGCCTCTGATGTTCACAAGACACCATAGTTATGTTTCAGCCGACTTTAGTCGAAGCTTCGCCATGACATTCAGAATTGTGTGAACCAACTGGCTTTGTGGTTTCTCTTTCCAGTAGCACTTTTCTGATTTTGAGGCGCTGCAGGTCCCTTTGTGGATAGTAGGGCACGTGCTGTCCGTGCCTCACACCCATTTCCCTCCAGGCCTCCTTTGGGAGCTCGAGGGGCCATCACTGCGGCAGCAAGAAGGCACTGGTCTTCCTCTTCAAGTTCCTGTCTGATCTCGTGCCCTTTGAGGGCCCCCGGTACCTACAGGTGAGAAGCCGGCTGCTGGCACCTTTGTCCAGGGATGGTCTTCCTAAGCAGGTGCTGGTTAAACACTGCCAACCCAACAACTAGAGTGTAGGCATGCCCTCAGTGAAAGCATTGGTGATGGTAAAAGGCCAGAAACCACCCCCTGGCGGGTGGCCATACAGGGAGCTGTCCCCGGTCTTCTTTGGAGCAGCTCAGAGAGCTGAGAGCAGGGAACAGGAGTGTTGGACGTCCCACTTTTTATACTCAAGAATGATATGTTTTTATATTGGAGGAGACGAATCTGGAAGGATATACCCCAAACTGCCAGGGGTCGTTAACCTCTGGGTGTGGGAAACCATATTTTTTACAATAGATCTGTGTCAATCTCATGATTAAAATGTTTATTTCTGTAAGCCTTTAATTAGTTTACTATACCTAGCATTTGTTTTGGGGATTTGGGCACCTAGAAACTTGTATTTCATAGAATCTAGGTAGGAGAATAGGTAGAGGAGTCGATCAAGCCGTGTACCCATCATGGGGTGGAGCCCAGAGCACTGCTCATGCCTCCAGGGCCTCCCCTGCCTGTCTGAATGTTGACCTCTGGCTTTTAAGATGGAAAGGTGCCTGCTGACTAAGGCTTGAGCACTGGCGGTGGCAGTGGTGCCTTCCATCTGAGCAGAGAGGTGTGCAGAGAGCCTCAGGCCCTCTGACAGGACTCTTGCCGCCCACTTCTGAAGGCGCACTTTCGGGTTCATGTGGAAACCCTCAGCAGGATTCCATTCCATTCTGTCTGTTTCTCTCCCAGCTTCTGCCCTCGTGGTCTTTGGCTAATTCTCTGACTTTCCCATCCTGTTGTGTCATCTGCTGCAGGTGCATATTCTCCATCCGCCTCTGGTCCCCAGCAAGTACCGCTCCCTCCTCACAGACTACGTCTCACTGGCCAAGACGCGGCTGGCGGACCTGAAGGCGAGTCCTGGCCTCTCCTGCTCCCTACTCCTTCCCTCAACCTCCAGCTGCCCACACCTATCTGGTCCTCACTGTTCTCGATCCTGTCTCCTGTGCAGGTTTCTGTGGAGAACATGGGGCTCTATGAGGATTTGTCTACAGCCAGGGATGTCACAGAGGTAACTCACCTTGGTGCTGCTGCCTCGGGGTGTCACACACACACACACACACACACACACCCCGTGCTCACCAAGCACACTCTATTTCCTGTGATGGAGTTGAGCCTTTCCTGTCTGGGACCTGGGCTGTCTGGTGCAGGTGGAATGTGACAGTTGCCCCAAGTGCTTGTTCTGTAACATCTGTTGAGAACAGGAGCAGGACAGTCACGTGTGTGGGAAGGGTGTTCTTGTAGGAGATCACCGTCCATGTGGGTTTGAGTGGACAAAGTGGTCTGTAAAACTGCAGGGAGGTGTCATTTTTTTCTAGGAATTATAGAAAAAGAGGTTAACTACGTTTATGTAAACCAAATGTCAGGTGTCCATGTGGTATGCGTGTCTTCTTCAAGCCCATTTTACTTAAAAGTTGTGAGTTGCTGGAGAATTGTTACAGATGCTGTGAAAGTGAATATTATGAAATACTTAATTCTTTTTTCTGTTTACGATTTATTGCTGTGCTTTAAGGAAAATATCAAACTTAATCTCTGCTCCTTCTCACCTGAAAATCTTTAGTTGGAGCCCTTTACTGTCCTAGAGGGGCAGCAGAGAGGAGAGGTAGGAAGGAGACGGGAGGGTGGCAGTGGCTTCCTCCACGGGCCGTGTTGTTCCCGGGCTGCTCATTGGTCTGACTCGCTGAGGGCAGAGAGAAAGCCACCGATGCCTTTTGTGGTTCTGAATTCCCAGTGTGCACACTATGACTCTGTACCTTTTATCTCAAATGATAAGCCTTCTATTAAGTCTCCTGTTCTTTTCCTTCCTCCCTCCACGGAGTCAGCCCCACAGCCAGGCATCCCAGGATGTGGAGAAGGCTATCCAGGTGTTTGAGCAAACAGGGAAAATTCCCATTGCCGTCATGGAGGCCAGGTAGGGTCATGCTGGGGTTGTCCCTCATCTGTTTTCAGAACCACGAGCTGCAGGCAGGTCGTGTTTGTGGGGACACCCAGGGGTCAATGTAAATGTCCCAGCAATGGTCTTGTAGCTGGCTGGTGCGGAGTCCTTGACGTGACAAGCATTTTCTTTAGAAAAGCATAGGGCACTCCCAAAACATCCAACAGGTGGAACTGAGTGGAACCCACACTTTTCAGAGGGATGATGGTTTTTATTAATACTTCATTGGTGACCAGTGTGAAGCTAGTACAGGGAGTCAAATACCAAAATTGTGTTGAATTTTATGTGATCCCAAAACTTGTTAAAGTTCTGGTTGATACTAGTGTGGGGTAGCTTTATTTTAGGATCCTGCTTCTGAAAAATGTCCCACTTCTGGGATTTCCAGGGGGGCAGAGTGTTATCCAGATTCCATAGGACACAGGTCACCAGCACAGACTACTCTTTGCATGAACTGGGACTTTTTTTTTTTTTTTAATATATTTTATTGATTTTTTACAGAGCAGAAGGGAGAGGGATAGAAAGTCAGAAACATCAATGAGAGACATTGATCAGCTGCCTCTTGCACTCCCCCTACTGGGGATGTGCCCGCAGCCAAGGTACATGCCCTTGCCGGAATCGAACCCGGGACCCTTCAGTCCGCAGTCCGATGCTCTATCCACTGAGCCAAACCGGTCTCGGCTGAACTGGGACTTTTAAAATGTGATGTAACTTCGTAGCCATGAGAGGAGGAGACGGCACACCTGGGGCCACTCTGGAAACTGACATTTTGTTGTGTTCACTGAGGCGTCCTGACGCTTCTGTTGTCTGAACCCGCTCTTCTGTGTTGCAGCGTGTTCAGGAGGACCTACTACGTCTCTCACTTTCTACCCGCCCTGCTCACACCTCGAGTGGTCAGTACACATCTTCACGAACTCGGGACCGAGGCGGGGGAGAACAAGGACGTTCCTGTCGGTGTCTCACTGGAGTGTCCTGTTTCCTCTCACAGATCCCAAGTGCCCCTGACTCCCGGGTGGCCTTCATAGAATCCCTGAAGAGGTGCGCAAGGACAGTCTGTTTCTAGTAGGGCTTTTGACAATGCAGAGAATTCTGGGTCTTTTGTAGGGACGCCTCATCACATGTATGTTTTATTTATAAAATATTGGCTCAAAATTAGTTAAGATTTTAAAAAGAATTTCTTTGATTCTGAGTATCGCCACTTAGCATAACTTATCAATGAATGTGTAGATTGATTATTCTGGGAGTTAAGTAGTGTTATTGGTACAAAATCATGAAAGGAACATTAATGCCAGCTTTTTTTGTATTTGTGTGATGTAGCTTAATTTTTGACACTTATTTCTAGTCTTAAAAATGTTTTGTCAAAGTTAAATATGGTTTAGAAAAAAGAATTATAGTTTTGAAATTTATTAAGAAAAACAGCCACCACTCACCCCTCCCTGCTACTTCTTTCTCTCTGGATGCAACTGTTTTAAACTCTTAATTGGTTTTATTTCTCTCTGTATTTCTAAATAGCGTTTTTATTTTGCTCCTTATCACTTTTTCTATTTTAGGAAATATCAATTGATAATCCACTGTGGAAGAAAATCTTCACTTTCCATCAATACAATGAGCTGTCCTTTGTATAATAGTTTTAAAAAACTCATTATTTTTGAAGGCTGTCTGTATGAACACTGTTCAGATTTGACCTTAGGAATCTGGTTGTTTTGTTTTCTCTGGAGTTCATATTTGTCTTATCTCATCTTCTTTGTACATATCATGATTCACCTGCAGATTCTGCCACTTATCTAGAGTCCTCTCATTCACAGTCGAGGGTCCAACGGTTACATCTGGAGACGCCCCTTGCAGAGCCTCCCTCCAGCCTGCTCCAGTCTGAATCGTTAGCTTCTGTGTCTCTGAGCACAGCTGCCATCCGTGTCTCCCTTCGGCACCACCCAGACCGCTCTCCGGCTTGTGCTGACCCTTCCCTTTCTGTGTCTCCGATCACCCTCGTGGCTTGCTCCTTTGTTTTAGTGGAACATAGCCTGTTGATCATATTTTTCTTAAGAAAGGATGGATAGGAGATTAGAAAAAAAAAAGTTTGACACCTTACTGAGCCTTCACGTTCAACAGGTAGTTTGGTTGAGTATAGAAATCTAGGTTGGAGCTTATTTTCTTTTTAGTCTTAGGAAATATTCTTCCAGTGACTTTGAGCCTCCTTATTTGTTGAGATGTTAGAAACTTACGGTTTCTGGTCCTTTGCCCTGTGTTTTTCTCTCTGGGGTCCTGTAGTGCCTTATTTTTTGCTGTGTTCTGAAATTTTATAGTAATGTGGGTTGCTGTGGGTCTGATTTCATTTCTTGGCTGGGCAGATGGTGGGCCTTTAAATCTGGAAATCCATGTCCTTCAGTGCTAAGAAATTTTGTCTATTTTAAAATCTTTTGTTACGAGAAATTTAAGACAGAAAACTACAGATAAGAGCATGTATAATAACCCAGCTTTCATAGTTATCAACAAATGGCTCCGTTCACCCACTTACCTACCCTTCTGTGTTATTTTGGAGCAAATCCAGACACTATTATTCCACCTTAGCTATTTCATTGCAGGCTTGCTGTCCTCTGCGTGGATTTTTTTTTTTTTTTTTTTTTTTAGCCCTTGATTTTCAGGTATTAGAATTCTTGGATTGTCTTCTGATGTGTTTTCTCTTCTGACATATTTTACATATCTGGTGTTTGGGGATTTTTTCCCTCTTCTTTCTTCAAGTTTACTTGCCTGTCCTTTAGTGAGTTTCACTTCTGCCACCAGATGCTCTTTTTATGGCAGTCTGTTCTTACTAAATAGCTGCTGTGTTTGCCTTCCCTCTCACAGTAGTAGTGATAGTGGTGCCTGAGGGTTTTCTGTGAATTTCTCCATTTTCTTTTGTTTGCATTGATTTCTACTTTTTAAAAAATACTCTCATTGACTTTCTTAGGGAGGAAGCTAGAGGGGCCGATGGGAACATTGATTGGCTACCTCCTGCGTACCCCTTACTAGGGATCGAGCCCAATTCCCTGACGAGGAATTGAACCAGTGACCTTTGGTTCCTGGGTCAGTGCTTAACCACCGAGCCCCACCAGCCAGGCTGGTTTCTATTTCTTAAGCTAAAAGCTTTCCGCTTCCCAGTTGGTTGGTGGTCCCCCTGGGTTCCTACTTTCCAGGCTGTGTTCCCTGCCTCACTTCAGGTCCCCTCTGGACCTCCCTCTGGGGTTCAGCTGTGTCTTCCCCTGTTTGTGTCGTCATGATTTGCAGCACTGGCAGGTCAGATGCCCTCCTGCCTCATGGCTCATGTGGAGGCTTCTTGACGGCAGGCCATGCCTGTGTCCATGTGTCCCATACCTGAGCTGCCCCTTGTGGCTCCTCTGAGGGTGACTCCATGGCTTCTTTCCTTGTCACAGGACCTACTCTGTTTTTCATCACATTTCGGTGTTTTTGTTAGTATTGTTAATTACAGTAGAATAAGTTCCCTTTCAAAATTTGTAAATTTCTAAAACTTGAATGAGAGAAGCAAAAAGTATGCATAATCTCTGTGCCCAGTGAAACCACTCCTGGCACATGTGAACACATGGCATTGTGCACCAGTGAGGACATAATGCAGTGGTTTTTCTAAACGGGGTCATAATGTGCAGCGTGTGTAATTACATTTACTCTATCACATATTTTTGCTTTATTAAAGTTTTTGGAATTGTAAGCTTGAGAATAAGCTTGAGTTATAGTTGACCTGACTTTAATGTTTTGTTCTGATCCAGAGCAGATAAAATCCCCTCGTCTCTGTATTCCACCTACCGCCAAGCCTGCTCTGCTGCTGGAGAGAAGAAACAGACAAGTAAGGGCTCTTGGCCATGAGCTGTGGCAGTGGCGCCTTGGTCAGTGCTGTCTGGTTAGGTCGCCCTGGGTCTGGCCAGGGCTCTGGGTTCAGAGACTGCCCACCACCAGCCCCAGTCACGGACCAGGATGTGATGCCGTCAGCTCACAGGCTCTGAGCCTGGAGACGCTGATGGACCTAAAATAGCACTTTCCTAAAGCAGTGCATGCGCACAGCATTCACTCTGCTGTTCGTGGCCCCACTGAGGGTGAGGAGGCTTCTGCTTGCCTGTCCTGAGTTCAAGCTTTAAATTCCGGTGACCTCTCAGACTCAGCAGCTGGGCCCCAGGACTGTCTTGTTTCTGAAGCTTGTTGTAGGGCTGGCCTGTGACAGCTTTCTGATTGACCATTTGGATGCGGTTGAGTTCTGTGGTGGATTGGGGGTGGAGGGTGACTTTCTGCTTTTGGGGAACAGTGACATGGACCTAGGACACATCTGAGAGGACATAGAGGTGAGACGGCCGTGCCCGGAGCAACTGGGCAGACTCGGTGTGTACCCACCGTACCTGGCCACTAATAAGGCGGCTGACTGTCAGCAGTGCCATCTGGCTGTTTTCTCAGCAATGTCAGGGGCAGGAGCCACGCTGATGAAGCAGCTTGTGTTGGCTGGTTTCAACCCTCTGACACCTGCAAGGCCATGTAGGCTCATGGGGCTTCTGTCTGCCAGAAACCTCTCTCACTAGCATGGATAACTTACAACAGATGGAGACCAGCCCCTGAACGGGCAAAGAATGAAGGTCCCAGAGCTCACTGCTCTCAGGTCCAGTGAGATGTGGCAGCTCTGCTGGGGATGCCCTGTGTGGCGTTCGTCCTCCTTGCCCAACCCCAGGTCCCAGCTCCGGGGGCTTTCAGAACGTCTTCTGCTGTAGAACTTGATGCAACGGGCTCATTAGTAGAAGCCTTAGGCTCTGGCTCCTGATGTCACTGGAGACCTGTGAGGCTTGCTGCACACAGTGTCCTCTCCAGCGACACCAGAAATGAACCGATTTTGCTTTAAAACACCAATTCTGCCTTTTTTCTTTATATGTATATATATTTTAACCATCCTATGATAAACAACTTAGAAGTTTGAGAAACAGGGAATAAGTTATTCATGAGTATCTCCTGCCCAGCCTCCCTTGCTGTGCTGCTTATTTTTTTTTTTTATTTTTTTAGAGAGAAAGAGAGAGGGGAAGGGAGAGGGATAGAGGGATAAGAACATTAATCGACTATCTCTGCATGCCTCCTACTGGGCATTGAACCCACAACCTGGGTATGTGTCCTGACCAGGAATTGAACTAATAGTTTCTTGGTTCATGGGTTGATGCTCAACCACTGAGCCATACTGGCTGGGCCTCATCTTTTTTCATTAGGCACATGCTTTTCGCACTTGTGGCAGTGAGGTGGGTAGACCATGCTTGTTTTTTAGCTTATTTATGAATGTTTTGATTTTTGATGTAACAGCATCCAGCCTCAGGAGGGTTTCATTCTCCCCCATCCTTTTCCCTTCCCCTTGTGGGCAGAGAACCCATGGGAATGAGCAGATCCACATTCAGCTGCATGTTTCCTGTTTGGCTTACTTGTTAGAATCACTCTTCCTGGTCTCACAGATGCAGCCCTGGGAATGGAGGTGGAGGCGGAACCTGGCTGTGCAGAGGGCTCCCTGGGACTGCTCACAGCTGCACTTCGAGAGCTCAGGGCCGCCATGACAGACCCCGACCAGTATGATGGTGAGGACGGGCAATGGGCAGGCTCAGGAACTGTGTGTGGCCATGGATGGGGCTCAGTGGCTGGTCCACTTCCTCAAGGTGGTAATGGCTGGTACTTATTCCTGTGGTTCAGTGTTTGGTAGTGAAGTCTGACTCTAGTGCTGGCAGGTGTCAAGGATGTGGTCCTCTTTAGACAGGCTGGGAGACCAGTCACTCAAGCTGTCACAGACCCTTGGCAGAAGGTGACTGTTCTGCTCTTTGGCATCCCAGTAGGACAGGTGGTGGAGAGGAGGCTGGGCAAGTTTACCTGTTGGGGTTTTCTTTCTTTTCCTAACACCTGAGCCTCTGCTGCTGTGTGCATTATGTTTCTCTGGAATAGGACCCAGACAGTTTATACTTTGCAATGGTGCACAGCAATCTATGAAATAAATCCCAACTTCCAGCACTTTCAGACTTTAGTTATGGAAAATGCAAAATCCCAAATAGTAGGCTAGCCTGTACCGGCATGGCACAGTGGTTGAGCGTTGACCCATGAACCAAGAGGTCACGGTTTAATTCCTGGTCAGGGCACATGCCCAGGTTGCAGGCTCAATCCTCAGTGTGGGCATGGAGGAAGCAACCATCAATGATTCTCATTATTGATGTTTCTCTCTCTCTCTCTCTCTTGCTGTCTCCCTTCCTCTCCGAAATAAATAAGAATATATTAAAACAAAATTAGTAGGCTGTATATTTATCTACCTAAGGATACATTCATTGTTTTGAGAGAGAGAGAGAGAGAGAGAGAGAGAGAGAGAGAGAGAAGAGAAAAACATCTGTCAGTTGCCTCCTGTATGTGCCCTGACTGGTAATTGATCTGCAGCCTAGGTATGTGCCCTGACCAGGAATGGAACCTGCACCCTTTTGGGATGATGCTCCAACCAGCCAAGGCACCCGGCCAGGGCTGTTATGAATTCATTTTTATTCCCGCTAGGAAAGAATATCCTGAGAGAGCCTCACAGAGGAAATACTAACAAAACTATCTTAGTTCTGCTTGCTGGGTGCCTGCAGGGCCTTGCTGCAATCTGCCAGGAGTGGGAGCGTGGCCTTTCAGAGCTGTGCTGCAGATCCTGGGACCTGGGGGGACCCAGAGGCTCCAGCAAGGTGGCTGAAGGTCAGGTCCGCCTTGTTCCAATGCAGCAGAGGTTCCATTTCCACACAGTATGGTTGGCCCACTCAGCACGCACCAGCCTCTGGTGCCCCAAGGCTGTGGCTCTTTGCCATCGGAAACACGATGGCAGCTGGGATGCAAGCCTCCAGCAGATGACACAGTTTGGGGGAGAATTGGTATGTGATTCAGATGAAGAGTTTAAGCGGTGAGGTTTGTGGTGGTGACAGAGTGCATGCTTCTCACACATGCAGTACATGTATGAGTGGTGACTGCCCCTTTGCCGGATCACCTCTCCACGCCCAGTCACTGCCGCCTAGAGGGAGTTGGCCCTGGGGTGCAGTCAGGGTGGTGGTGGGTAGTTTCTGCGCCCTCATCAGCCCCTCTGCACCCCTCTCCGCACCCCTGCTCACTTGATGACTCTGCCATTTGCAGTTTTGTCTGCTCATATTGCGGTGGTTTCTGAGAGGCTGCACTCTGCCCTGGGCCTCAGTGAGGATGAACGCAGCTCCGAGGTCTTGAAGATCCAGCTCAGTGTTCTTGCTCCCAATCTGGAGCAGCGGGAGCAGCAGGTGAGTGTGGGGTGCCAGAGAGCACAGCTGTCGCGCCTGCTGGGTTGTGCTACAGAACCGAAAGCCCTCTCTTCACTCTGGTCCTGCTATATAAAGTAAGAATGTAGAGCCACGATGGTCAGAGTCCTCAGTGCCAGGGTCAGCACCCCACCCGTGTGTGCAAAGAACATGCAGCAGAGGCCGTCTGTGGCCTCAGAGTCCACAGTGTTCACTCACTGGCCTGCTCTCTGCTGTAACCTTTCACCAGAGGAGATTGCGGGACAGCACGCGGCCTGTCCTGTTCCCAGGGTTTGGGAGTGGGGATTCTTGTACCTGTTTGCTTTGGGGTTGCCTTTCCGAGTGCAAACCTGTCACATGTGTGTAAATAATACAAGCTCCAACTCATGCAGGTTCCCCTCCGGGTGTCTCTCCTCTCAGGTCGTGGATCTCCTGCTGACATCTTTCTGTCAGAACCTAATGGCAGCCTCCACTTTTGCCCCACCGGACAGGTAGTCTGGGCAGTTGGTATGCAGGTGGCCTGCTGCTCTGGGTGGGTCCCCTTGTGGAGCAGAGCTTCTCCCGGGTCCCACGACGACAGTGGCCATCAGCTCCTGGTCCACTGGCTTCCTACTGGGCTGCTGGCGGGGGCTATGCTGACTCTATCCAGTGATGCTGGGGTGGAGGTTGAGCATTGCACAGGAGACGCCACTATTTGGGGAACTGGCTGCTTGATGAGGCCTTCTGGGCCCGAGTGCTGGTCCCCCAGACCCTGGGAGGGCTGTTCAGGACTGGGAGTGGCCATTGTCTCTGCAGGCAGGGCTCCTGGGCGGCCCGCTTTGTGACGACCACGTGCGGACGCTCACTCCTCCCCGCTGTGCTCACCAGGCTCTGCCAGCTTCTCCGTCACCAGGTAGGGCTGCCGCCTCCCTCCAGCTGGGAAGGGGGCTCTGCACCCTCTCTCCTGCTGAACTAGTTCTCGGTCCCATTTTAGGGCCCAAGCCTGAGTGCCTCACACGTGCTGGGGTTGGCTGCCCTGGCCATCCACCTCAGCGAGTCCAGGTCTGTGCTCCCAGAGGTTCACGTGGGCCCTCCCATCCCTGCCAGGGTCCTCTCCATCCCTGAGTTCTTCAGCAGTCTCCTGACATGCAGGTCCAAGGAGTCCTCACTCTTCTGCCTCAAGTGAGCTTTCCCCTGGTCCCTCAATTACTTGTGTCCTCTGTTAGTAAAAGTCACAGATGTGCCCCTCATATGATCATAGAATAACCTCTTGGTGTCTGGCCTTCCAGGATCTTGTTTCTATGTGTTTATGTGAGAGGGCTGGTTGGTTTATAAAGATGGGATCACATGCTGCACTAAACTGCGTGTTAAGATGTTGGCACTAGATTGTGGCGCCCTTGCATGTCGCTCAGCGTCCTTTGAGTCTGTGCGACCTACTCCATTTTGGCTCATGGTCTTGACTTCTGGTTAGGTCCCTGGTTTCCTGTGCTGAGCAGCTGCTGCAGCTGTTTCTCTAGGGGAAACCCCTACCTGTGGAACAGCCCACCCAAAGGTAGACTCATCTTAAAGGGCTCTGAGACCCATCATCCTATTAAGTCCGGGCCAGTTTATACCCCACGCGTCCCATCATGCACCAGAGCCCATTTCTACCCTTCTGTGTGGGGACATCTGCTAACTCAACAGCGTGAAGCATGCGGGGCGGCAGGTGCTAGGGGCAGGTGGGTGGGTGGGGTGAGAGTGGCTGGCCTGTCTGAGGAGCCCTGTGTGGTGGATCTGAAGTGGAGCTGTTGGCTGGGGCTGCGTTCGAAGTTTACTGACAGTTGACAAAAGGCCTGAGGGATGTAATCAGCAGAAAGGATAAGTGCAGGAAGGCCTGTCTCTGCCTACTGCCCATCTGATGTCTGCCTTGTCCACACTGGAGGCAGATTGCCCACCCCCATCTCTCGTGGGCTTTTGGCAACACCGGACAGTCCCCATTGGGAGTCAGTCCTGTAGGTGCCCTGTCCCCCCCCCCCCTTTTGCCTCCTTTCTCACTGCCTTCCTGCAGCAGGGACAGAGCTCAGACCCAAAGGAAATTACGTGGGGGCCACTTTCCCAGTGCTCAGGGGTGGAGGCTGAGGACAGGGACTTAGGACTCACGCTTAATTCTCTCTCCTTTATTTTCATGGACCACATATTTATGTTACAATTTCCATTTTCTATTTTCAGATTTTGTACCGCGGCAATTTCTTACGCTTTGTGTAAGTTTTCTCCCCAATCATGTGATGCTTGGTACAGCTGTTTATCTCCAAGCCTAATAAAAAAGGTGGGTCTCTTAGGTTCCTTTCTTCCGTCCTCCTGAGTCTCTGGTTTTATGCAGGCGTCCGATGCCCATGCCCCTTGTTTATCAGGCTGTCTGCTTGGGCTGGACACGGCCTTTTCCTCCTGTTCCAAGTTAAACGAGGGGGTGTAAGAATCTTCCCATTCAGAGAATTCCATTTCCTCTAGAGAGTTCTGTCTTGTGAGTACTTTTTAGATTGTTAGGAGATGAGAAATGTAAAGTGTGTGAGAATGTGTCAGCCAGGCAGGTGAGGTTACTGCTCCTTTTGCAGAGATTTAAGGAGCCTCCCCATGTGAGGTTTAAACCTGGTTCTCAGTTCAGGCTCACCCTTAGGATCAATGGAGAAGCATTAAAAGCCCAGCCTCCTGCCCTGACAGGTAGATTGGTGTTGGGAGCAGCTGGCCCCTATGGTTGGTGTCGAGGAGTTTAGACCCAGCTGCCAAAATGTAAGGTAGTGAATGAAAAGCAGAAGGAGTGGCCCCAACAAGGAAGTCCCCAGTCATACTGTCCAGTCCTGATTCCCATATGGTACAGCCCACAGGAGAAACAGGGAAATGGCTGACTTCCTCAGGTGCCAAGATAACAAAGGAGCACCCCCCTGACAGGCTTTGCTTGCCCAGTGTGCAATTCCTGAGGAAGATAGCAGTGCTGGCCGAGGCCTGGGAAGACAGACCAGGCCCACCCTGTGAAGGGCAGGTCAGACACAGCCATCAGCTTCTAGGCGTCCACCCAGGGAAACCATCCTGTGTGCACCGAGGTTTACTTACAGGATGCTCACAGAGATACTGCATGTAACTGGTCACGTGCCCAGGGTGCCCCACAGGGGAAGGCGACGCTGTGGGTGAGGCCACTGCAGGGGACACAGGGTCTTCGCTCCCTGCTGTATGTGGCCAGGCGACGTATTTTCAGAATTTCACAGATGCATTCCTGTCTCTCTTCAGTTTCAGTTCATTGTGCTCAGATTGTTCTCAGAAGCCCGAGACCCTCTCTCAGTGGAGGACTCAGCCAGCCTTCCCTGGAGGCCCTTGTACCTGCCACCTGCAGACTGGCAGCGAGCTGCCCTCTGTCTATGGAGACAGAGGGCCTTCCAGGAACTATTGAAGGAGAAGGCATTTCATGTAAGTCCTACTGTCCCTCCCCTTCTTTCTCACCTTGTCCTAACTCATGGGTTGCAGGTATGGATCTAGGGCGTGAGGTTGTGGTGGGCAGGCAGGTGGGCCTGACCCAGTGACCTTGGAGCAGCATAGACTTGGCGGCTTTGGTGAGACCGTTACTGGGATCGTTGTAGATTCAACCTAGGTTTAAGAAACCAGATAGAGCCGAGACCAGTTTAGCTCAGTGGATAGAGCGTTGGATTGCGGACTGAAGGGTCCCGGGTTCGATGCCTGCAAGGGCATGTATCATGGCTGCGGGTACATCCCCAGTAGGGGGCGTGCAAGAGGCAGCTGGTCGATGTCTCTCTCTCATCGATGTTTCTGACTTTCTATCTCTCCCTTCTGCTCTATAAAAAAATCAATAAAATGTATTAAAAAAAAAAAAAAAGAAACGAGATAGAAAGAGGTCTTCTACTCTGCCCAGTTTCCCCCAACAGTAATATTTTGCAGAGAATTTTAAGAGTGGATAAAAATGTATCTTAAACATCTGGCAGGCTCCGGTTTGGGGCCGGGCTTCTCCAAGCACAATTCCTGGGGGCCTCAGCCACTGGGCCAGTGTGCCCCTGTAACTCGTCTCTGTTTCCTTTTCATAACTTGCATTTATTTCTGGGATGCTTGCCTAAAAATTCCCATTTGTTTTATTTTTCACTCCTATTGTTAACTGTATCATTTATGCCAGTGCAGGCCTGACGGTCTGTGTAAGGCAAGGAGCGATGCTGCTGGGAATAGCTGCGCCCACCGGCAGCTCAGCAGGTGCCTCCCCTGCACCTCAGGGCGCTTCCCAAGCCATTGTGTCCCTGCAGGTCCTGTAACCGGCGCGCTCCTGAGCACCGCACTGCAGCCTGTCACCAGATTTGGCCCTCACCCTGTTGGGACGTGCTATATGCATGTTTCTGTGACGTGCTCTTTTACACGCAGTGTTAGGTTCTGAGATTGGTCTGGGTTGATGTGTGAAACTGTTCCATGAATTTGAAAACCAGAGATATGCTACCATGAATGTTTGAAGCAGTTGTTAAGTTTATTAGTTACTACCCAGCTCCCGGAACTAAAGAGTGACTTCTTTCCCGGTGTTGCTGAGTGGCGACCTGGGAGGTTTGCAGGTGCCACAGACCACTGCTCACACCTGCAGTGTGCCGGAGCACTCCACTTAACAGTCCAGTTTTCCCACCTTAGTAGCTTCCCATGCATAGTTAAACAAAGCAACAGAGCACTTCTTCTCAGGACCTGGGCCGGCACCGCCGTCCAGCAGTGGGAGGTGGCGTGAGGTAGAGGTTACTCTGAGGGTGCTGTCCTGTGGGACTCTTGGGAAACGATTTGTGGTTTCTGGGTCCCATCCTCGCTGTGGCACCCAGCTGGTCCTCCTCTCAGTTAACTTACAGAGACTGGGCGCAGCTGGAACTGGAGATTGACCCGGAAGTAGACTCTCTCTCAGACATAGAAAGGTAAGTGTTTAATGGGTTCTGCCCTCAAAATGTTTTATGGTTTTCTACCTTGTCTTAAAGTCTTGAGTTTTATCATTATATCCTTAATGTTCAGATTAACACATCTGTGAGCACAATTTCATTCACTCCCTTACTCAAGAAACATTGAGCTGTGGACACTGTACTTGCCCCTGTCCTGGGATTTCCTTCCTGAGGTCTGCACAGGTTTCAGGAGGAGAAAGCACGGGATGAGCACGTGGCTGCTGTCCACTCATGCTCAGGCTTGGTTCCTTCACAGACGGCAGTGCCGGTGGCTTGGTGCTTTTGGTAGTTTGTCCTCAGACCTTCTTAAGGGCAGCTGTCCACATCTGCATGCCTGTGCTGTGGATGTGGGCAGCTCACGCGCACCCTGGGAGGAGTCCTCAGCCTGTGCCCAGCTCAGCAGGTTGCTGTGCCCCTCGCTGGGTTCATTTCTTACTGTGGAAGCTCCGGCTTACAGACATCAATCACAGCACAGAATTGGTATGTGCTTGCAGGCGGGATTTCCACCAGTGGGCCATCCGTGAGCACTTCGTCCCCATGCCCTCCGCTGCGGGGGGCTGCGATGGAGACCTAGAGACAGCGTGCACCATCCTTGTCAATGTTCTGATGGACTTCTGTCAAAGGTCAGGAATGCTGATGCCAAAAAGCATCTTTTAATTTGGGTAGTTGTAGGAATATTTTTATTTCCCTCCAGTTTTCCCACGTTATCACCAACATTGTTGTTACTTGACTTTTTGATAATATTTATCTTGGTGGGTATGTAGTGATATTATTACATTATGATTTTATTTTATTTTTTTTGCTTTTCCTTGATGGCTAATGATGTTGAACATCTTTTTATTAGATTGTTGACCATTAGTGTATCTTCTTTGGAGAAATGTCTGTTCAGATCCTTTGCCCATTTTAAAATTGGGTTGTTTTATTGGTTGTAAGAGTTCTTTATATGTACTAGATGCCAGCTCCTTATCAGACATGAGTTGCACATATTTTCTCTCATTCTGTGAGTCATGTTTTCACTCTTCAGTGGAGTACATTGATACATAAGAGTTTCAGGTTTTTATGAAGCCCAATTTATTTTCAGTTTCAGCTTTTTTGTTTAGGCCTTTGATCCATTTGAGTTAAATTTTGTGTGTGGTGTATGTTAGGAACCCAACTTTATTCTTCTGCTCATGAATGTCCAGTTCCCCCAGCACCTTTGTTGGGGAGAGTGTCCCTTCCCGATTGAATGGTCTTGTCAAAAATCAGTCGATTGTACTAGGGAGGGTTTTTTTTCCCCCTGGACTCTCTTCTGTTGAGCTACAGGTCCATCCTTATTGCCAGCCTCATACTGTTTTGATTACTGTAGTTTGTACTAAGTTTTAAATTGGGAAATGTGAGTCCTCCAACTTTGTTCTTTTTATTTTTTAAATAATATAAACCAAGCCACTTAATATTTTTATCCGTAACTGAGGGCACATTCATTGACCTTTGCAGGGAGAGAGAAACATTGATGGGTTGCCTCCTGTAGGCACCCCAACTGGGATCAAGCCCACAATGTAGGTATGTGCTCTGTCCTGGAATCAAACCCACGACCCCTTGGTATATGGGATGATGCCCCAACCAACCAAGCCACACCAGCCAGGGCTGACTTTGTTTTCTTAAAAATTGTTTTGACGGTTTTGGCTGCATTTCCATCTGAGTTTTAGCATCAGCTTGTCACTTTCTAAAAAATGTCCTAGGATTCTGATAGGGATTGCACTGGCTTTGCAGGTGAATTTGAGTAGTATTTTACTATCTTTCTTTTTCTTTATTACTGAATTTATCAGAGTGACATTGGTTGATAACATTATGTAGGTGTCGGAGGTACAATTCTATAGTACAGATCTGTATATTGTCTTCCAGGTTCTCCACCCCAGGTCAAGTCTCCTTCCATCACCATTTGTCCCCGCTTTGCCCTCTTCTACCTCTCTCCCCACCCAACTCCCCACCTCCCAGTATTGTTGTCTTAACAGCACTGAGTCTATCCATGAACATGGAAAGTCTTTACATTTATTTAGGTCTTTAATTTTTTTTTCAACAGTGTGTTACAGTTTTCAGCATATAAGTCTTGCACCTCCTCGGTTAAAGTTTTTCTTAAGTATTTTATTCTTTTCAACACCATGGTAAATGAAATTATTGTCTTTATTGCATTTTTTTTTATTATTCCTTGTTAGTATATAGAAATACAGCTGATTTTTTAAATATACATTTTCTATCCTGCAACTTTGCTGAACTCATTTATTTGCTCTAATAGTTTTTTATTGTAGATTCTTTAGGATTTCCTATATATAAGATTATGCCACCTGGAAATAGAATTGGTTTAATTTTTCCTTTCCATCTGGATGCCTTTTCTCATTCTGGCTGAACTGTCCTGGCTAGAACTTCCACTGTCGTGTTGAATGGAAGTGGTGAGAGAGGGCATCTTTGTCTTGTTCCTGATCTAAGGAGGGAGTTTTCAGTTTTGCATCATTTAGTGTGAGGTTATCTGTGTCTTCTTCATAAATGCTTATCAGGTTAAGGAAGTTCCTTTCTCCCAGCTTGTGTGTTTTTAATCTTGAAAGGATATTGAGTTTTGTCTAATGCTTTATCTACATCTATTGAGATGACCACATGGTTTTTGTCTTTCTATTGATACTAGAGGCCCGGTGCACAAATTCATGCATAGGCGGTTGGCCTGCTGGCTTTGTCTACCCCCCATCACCCTCCATCGGAGTGGGGGGGTGATGGGCGGAGCAGGCCAGGGGAAGGGCTGTGCGGCCCACCCCTTGGTCTAACATGAGGTGGAACTCCTGGTCGAGGGAACAATTTGCATATTAGCCTTTTATTATATGGGATGTGTGTCGTATTAATTGATTTATGGATGTTGAACCAGCTTTGTGTCCTTGGGATAAGTCCCAGTGGGTCATGGTACATAACTGTTTTTATATGTTACTGGATTTGGGTTGCTGGTATTTTGTTACAGAAGGTTTTGTTGTTTGTTAGTTCCTGTGACCACACACCACTCTGGAGGCAGGGGAAAGTAGGTGTTCCAGCACAATTAGGAGATACTCAGGAGGCTTTTACTGTGTTTTTGTTTCAGTTCAAGGAGTTGTGATCACTCAGAGAATTCTGATTTGGTTCTTGGTGGCTGCATGGGAAATCGAGATATTTTTTCAAGATTGCAGGTGAGTTAGAAGGTGAAAAATTCATTGTGTTTACTGCATTAAGCCTTCTGTTACTAAGGTATTTATTATGAATGTCCATAATGGGTCCTAAGGCAACTGAGCAGAATGAAAACTCACATTACACACACAGAGGCTGAGACCCAGGGTGACAGGTGCTCTGTGAACAAGTCAAGTGCACATTATGGAAACATAGAAACTAAAGCTGTGGTGCAGGCATTGTCTCCAGGCTTTGGGACATTTCTGAAAATAGAGGCAATTAACAAAATTCCAACTTTGATGATAACACAGGTGCTACCCCACTGTTTTCTGCTTTACTCTTGGCTGTTCCATTTGGGTGTTGGGCTCTGAGAAGTGATGTCAATCATTTCAGAGGGTCAACAGTTCACAGAGTATCACAGGGTTGGCTGGCACCTTGCAGGCAGCAGGCTCTATCACCTGTGCAGGAGCATGGAGTGATCGAGAGTGAGAGCAGGCCAGCACGCCTGCTGGCCTCAGACCGTCCTAGGGCATAAGGGTCAGGATCTGAGCCCATCTGCCTCCCTCGTCCATGGGAACCTGCCTGCAGAAATGCAGTGTTCTGTTCTATAGGGTTCTGTGTGTGGATTTCATGCTTCCTGGTGGCATTCCTGAGTGCCTGGATTTAGGAAATAGGAATGGAAAGGAAAACATAGAGGTTGTGGTTTAGAGCACTGGGGAAATTTACTAACAAATGAGTGAAAATCCCACAAAAAAAGAGACCTGATTCCTCTGACCCCTCATCTTGACCTCTTGTTCTCTGCATCCTTCATGACTGGTGTGACTGAAGAGGGCAGACATAGCTGAGTACGCATATCAGGTGGGCAGTATTAGATGGGGCATGTTAAGGACACTGTGTGTGTGCCCTGAGGTATTTAAGTGCCTGCTATGTATAGTCCTTACCTGAGTAATTCATCCTCAGGTGTGTGCCCCCACACTGTATGTGTAGGGTAAGAGCAAATGATAAATGAGTAAAACATTAACTGTGGGTCAGTCTGGGTAAAGGTGTTCTTCGTGCTAGTCTTACTTTTGCAACTTTCTAATGATTTCACGTGAAAAGGCTTATCCCACTTATCCTGAGCCCTGTGGAGACCTCTCTCCCAAGCCCATTTCAGGCTCCATTGGGGCAGACAGAAGCCCCAAGGATTCTCTGCCTTCACATTTGGGGATGGAGAACCACTTGGAACCAGAGATGAAAATGCATGGGTGTCTCAGCCTTGCTTTTTTCTAGGAGATGGCTGCTGACCTGGAACTGGGCCTAGTGGTGCCCCCCAGCCGTGCTGTATCTCAGGGACACTTCCTCTTCGGGATTTTCCGCAGCCGGCTCCAGGCTCTTGCAGGCAGGTGGGACATGGCTTCCCGCCTTCAGAGACAGCGGGAGCTAGTCGTGTACAAAAGGTAACAGCACTGGAGTCTGTCATTCATTTCAGCCCCCTGCTCCCCAGCTGTGGTGGCTTCTTGGGGTTCCATGTAGAGCAGGGCCTGGAGATATGAAAAGCACTCAGGAGTACAGCTTTCTGCTGACCCAGGATCAAGATGTTGAAAAGAGCTCATTTCAAAATAAGAAAGACCCTGTGTGCTCAGAGAATAAAATGCTGGAACCCTCCAGTTACTTAGACTGGTACCTTGCTTCTTAGGTAACTTATATTTTGGTTTTGGGTCACATATTTTGAGTGTCTTTCATAGGGTTTAGTGGCTCAGCCAGGCCCAGGCTGGGGACAGTGGGGGCTGCAGACCACACTCTGGTTCCAAGAATGAGTTGGAAGGGTCCTTGCAGCCCTGAGACCTAAGTTCTCGAGAAGCAAAGTTAGGTGATTCCTCCACTCTTAATGCACTGCCTCTTCTCTAAGAATCCTTCTCGGACTCCCTCCGTCTGTTCTCGTCGGCAACCCCCAGGCAGAACAACCAGTCACCCCTAACTGCGCCGAGTTCTTCCACTTGGTCAACTCTGAGCTGGTAAGTGCCGTGCAGGTGACCTCGGGACACAGGAAGGAGCCGCGATCTGGTCACTTGGCTGGCTCCTGAATTCATGAGTGTGTCTGGTCACTTGGAGCTACTAGTAATTGCCACGGTGCAGGTCCTGACCATGTGGGAGGTGGAGCTGTGTTGGCTGGAGCTGGTGTGGAAGCCCTCGCCCACAGTGAATGCAGGCTCACTCCCTCCTCCACAGGACTGTCCCTGGCCTTGTTTGGACCCAGGAAGGTTGCAAACCATTCGCTTACCATGCATTTCTCTTTCAATTTTTTACTCAACACAACACTGAGTGATTCTGTGACCACAGTGTTGCCTACCAGGTGGCCCTGTTTCCTTCCATTTTGCAGGTGGCTCATTGTGGGAGCTCTGATCTTACTAGGTGGGTCAGTAAGGTGACAAATGCACGTGTCCCCTGCTCACTTCAGGGAACAACTGCTACCCTGGAGATATTTTTCTAGTTTTTGGAAAAGTGCAGCTATGACTAGAGATTGAACTAGGGTTCCATCCAGCACACAGAGCTGCTCCCCTGTCTCACTGGGTACCCGGCCACCTGGCCGCCTGGAGGCTCCCCACTCCCTGTGTTGGCACCAGAGCAGGCAGGCTGGGGGGGGGGATCGTGTTGCTCAGAGGAGAAGTGTGGAAAGGCAGTGTGCAGGGGCAGCCCTCCAGGGTCTATGGTGGTGCTGTGAACGGGCAGCTGTCTTCACACCACCTGTCAGACGCCATCCTCATCCTCCCACCATTGGCTGCTCTCTCACTGACCTGTACTTTTTTTCAGAGAAACTTGTGTTCCCGTGGAGGTGCCCTGACACACGACATTACCGTCCACTTCTTCAGGGTAATTCCCTTTCCCTCTACCTCCCACCTGGCCATGCAGGAGCCTCATGTCTGGTGCTGCTGGGAAGCCACAGTCTTTCAGGGCTTGGGTTCACATGCAAACAGCTCAACTTCTGGCACATTCTCTTCATAGGGGCTCCTCCAGGCCTGCTCACGAAGCAGAGACCCCGCCCTGACGGCCGACCAGATCCTGACCTCCTGTCAGACCGAGTGCCCCTTGGTTTTAACCTCTGCTCTGGTAGGCCCAGCTCTCCTGTTGGGGGTGTTGTCTGTTTCCCACTAAATTCGCATCCCAGTTACTCTAATTCAAGAGAAAAATCTTGGGGAGAAGTGGGGGTAGGGGGGATATATCAGGACACAGGTGGGGTGACAGGTCCCCCTGACTGCCACCCTGTGCCTGCCTCAGGCAGCATGAACCCTCAAGTGTGAAGGAACAGCCTTCCCGCCATGTGCCTGGGCATTGGCTCAGTGACTGTCTGTTCAGCGTTGGCTGAGGTTGGACGGAATGCTCTATGTACTATGTAGAGTTAGGCTGAGGTATCGGCCTGTGCTCTCCTGTGGGTGTAACTTGGTGTTTGCTGAATCTGCCATCTTGGCTGCTGTCTCAGGATGGAGAACAGAGGCTACCTCAGTCCCTGCCAGTGGGTTGGGTGTGTTACTGGCTCTTAGCACCCTGACAACTCAGCTCTCTCTCTTCTCTATCTCACTGGTGGGATTCTGACACTAACAGCGTGCAGCTTGAGCTACTTCACAGGCAATGGTGCCGTTTCACCTGTAGCCCAGTGGGTGGCCTGTCCTGTGTTGCTCAGCGGGGATATTGGGGAACTGGTTAAGCTATTGGGCAGTGTGGCTAATTCCACGTACAGGCACCAGTTTAGACAAGGCTTCTGGTTTCCAACTAATATCCTGGTACAGGCAGAGGAGGGTGACCCATGGAACGGCTCTGAGCCTTCCTGAGATGGAGCGCACAAGATGTTGCCCATGACCTTCTGAAGTGTTAGATAGATGTAAGTGGGCTGGGAGTGGTGTCAGCTGGAGTGGGCATACCTCTCTTGCCTAACCTCAGGGCCCTCATCTGTTGATTTGTGACTTTTTCTCTGGCAGTTGTGGTGGCAGCGCCTAGAGCCCGAGCTTCTCTGTCTGTGGAGATGCTTCCAGAGCCCGCTGCCTCGAGAGCTGCAGCGGCTGCGTGACACCCGGCAGTTTGCCAGCAGGTGGGTGCTGACAGTGGGGAGTAGGGGAAAAGTACTCTGGGCTATCTCCATGGGTACCTTGGGGTGTTCACAGGGTGCTTTGTGGGCAGGTGCTACAGGACCCATGTGGAAGGGGAGCAGCAGAACTGATCTGACAGGTCCCTGAGTGAGAATTCAGGAAAACAATGGAAAACATGGGAAAGACAGATTTCAGCCAAAGTTATCAGTTAAACCCTGCTTAGGTTTCTGGGCCTGAGTGACCTGGTTGAGCCCCTCTCCTGAGACCGCTGGGCTGATGGTTTCCAATATCCTGCTGGATGTGGGGTGCTGTGAGGTCATCGAAGGAATCTCGAGTCCCCATGTAGCCACCTTTCATTTCAGTAATTTGCATTTTTATCCCTGATGTGCACCTGTCTCCCTGCAGGGTCAGGGGTGCTCAAAATCTGTTCAGGAAACAAGGAAGACAAGTCCTGCCCACCAACCTAACTCTACAGAGTAGATAGTGCATTCCATTCCATTATGAATTTCCAGCCTGTTTTTCACCTGCCACAGAATTTTCTGAGCAGCACCGCAGTCAGAGTAGGGTCCGAGCCACAGACTGTGGGCCATGGGCCTCAGCTCAGGCACTGGGACCAGTGCCCTGGTCAGGCCCTACCGGGCCTTGTGTCCAGGGCACAGGCATGCTGAATCCTGAAACTGGACCCTAAACCAAGGATGAGCCCATGACAGGCTTGGGCTCTGCAGACTGTTCCTGCTGACTCTGAGCCCCTCGTTGCTCACCCTAGGCAGGTGGGTCTGCACTGTGACAGTTTTAGGAACAAGGACCTTAGGTTTCAGTGGTGACTTGATTGCCAGGCTCCTGTGATGACATACCTCTCTCTTCTTCCCAGCCTTCTGTCCCCCGACACAGAGTCCCCTGACACAGAGTCCCCCACCCCGGGCCCGGCCTGGGTCTCTGCTGCAGCACTGCACTTTGCGATTCAACAAGCTGGGAAAGGGAGTCTGAGGAGAAGCCTGCAGAGGCTGCGCTGCCCCACGGAGGAGGCAAGGACAGCTCTTCTCTTTCCCTCCCCAGCAGGCCTGTTGTCAGTGTTCTGGTCAATGGTGTTTCTCCGCTCACCTAATGACAGCTTCTCCAAGCACACACAAACAGGAAGTGTGGAGATTCTGACACTTTATTTGAAAGTAAAATTTGCTGGGTTTAAGATTTCGTAAGATGCTGTCAAGTTTATTAGTAAAAAGAATATCTTAGTTTCATTTCTGAAGTGCTTTCATTGATCTTCTCTCATTCACATCACAACCCAGGGCAGGACTGTCAGCTGTCCAGGGGAACCTGGTGTCCGTCTCCAGCCTCGGTTCACGTGCACCAGTTAGGCACGGCCGAGAGACAGGGTAGTGGAGGGCAGGTGCTCCAAGTTCAGGCTGGCACCTTGAACTGTCCCTACTGGCATTGTGGGGCTGTCTATCCCTAGGGCACTAGAGGCCCCCCGTCAGCTCAGCATTGGCCCACCTGCTGGGCAACTAAATCAGTTGCCTGAGCCAATGTATTTTTGGTGATTATAATTTAAAGTAAAAAACCTAAAAATAAGATTGTTCCATGATTGTTTTCAGGTGGTTCTGCTGAAATGCCTGGTGTACCAAAGGGACAGGACAGGGTCGGAGAGGCGGGTTGTAGCCTTGGATTTACCACCAGAGTTTTACAAACATTTCTGGACACAAAGCTGGGGAACGAGGCTGAGCTGTATAGATGAGCTAACTGTGGTAGGGACACTCACGCCAGGGAGACCTCTGGCAATAGCCTGGTTTAAAAATGGCATAAAAATGATCCAGTCAATAATAAGTTTGCACAATTTCTGCTTAAAAGTGATTGGAAATTTTTCTTTCTGAGAAGATCCACTTAGAGGAAAGGTTTGTGCCCTGGCCTGTAAGTGGTGATGAAGAATGTTCCACACCTATGACTGTTCTGTGGGGACAGCATGGATGACTTCACATTGCAAGTGTCCCTGTTTGTATTTGCAGCTACTGGTTGTCCTGTTTTTCTTTTCCTTGATGGGCCTGCTGTCAACGCATCTGACCCCATACGTATGTTATTCCTCGTCTTGGGGTTCTTTCCCAGGTTGCTTGAAACCGCAGGTGCCCTGTGTCTGGGGGGAAGGTGGAGTCCTGTGCTTGCTCACTGTAGTAGAAGCTCCTCAGCCTTGGGCCTTTAATGTCTTACTTAAGCACTTGGGCCCCAGGGCCCCTGGCCACCTCCTCCGGCTGGAGTTCCCTCTATCAGAGGCCCTCAAGCAACAAGGCTCCCTTCTGTGAAGAGGGTCGTCCCTCTGCCCCATGTGCGCTCAGCTCTGAACCCAGCGGGAACATTCAGCTCTGCAGCCACTGCTGTCTGAGTCATTCTTCCTCTTCTGTGGGTCACAGGCTGCCAACTGCCTGACGGCTTTGGACATTTGTGCTGAGATCTTGGAATATTTGGAGAAGAGGAAAGTGCCCTGGCTGCCGCTCTTTCAGTTGACAGAGACAGGTAAGAAATCCACTGAGACCTGAGAGCAAATGGATGGTGGCCTGTGACTCCTAGTCACCTGCCATTGGCTAGGAGTGCAGTTGACCTAGCAGGGTCAGACTGTCATTTCAGTCCCTTCAGAAGCAACTTTCAAATGGTTGTCTTCTTGCAAAGCAAAAAAACCCCTACATTTTCATCAGGACAAAAGCATATAAAAGAATTTAGTGGAGTACCAAGGACCCCAGGGTGGCACTGAGCTATCATGTGGGGGTCCACATGCCTGGCGCACAGAGGCACACAAGGTCCTCTGAAGACACCGGTCCCTGGGGGGTGACAAGCAGGGCTGACTCAGCTCCTTGGGTTGCAGATGCTGGCCTGGGTCACCTCCTCCTCCTGACCCCGGACCAGCATGTCAGGCTGCTGCCAGTCGCCTTCTACAGGTAACTCCCTGTTCTGGTCAGACCACATGCTGCCTGTCCCTCACAGGAGAAGCTCACACCGGGGCCTTCCCTGACTACAGTGGGTCTCCCTACAGATGGCACGGGTGGCCTGGAACCTCCTGTGCCATCTATGCCTATCTCTGGGAGGTCTTAGTGTTACCTGACATCTGGTCTCACCATCAGCCTCCTCTCCTACTTTGACGAAGACGCCCTCACCCAGGACGATGCCTTCCTGCACATTGCTGTGGACATGTATCTGAAGTTGCTTTGCCTCTTTGTAGCGGGGGAGACAGGTGTACTCGTGACTCCGGCCAGCAGGACCCAGGAACTCCAAGGCCAGGCAGGTGAAAGGGTGGGCTGTCCAGGCAATTGGCACATCTCACGGGCCTACATCCTACAACCCAAGGGGCAGATGGCACAGCCAACAGGCCCACATGGCAAGCTCTCAGGTGATGACCCCTCCTGGCACTCGTGTGGGCACCTGACTGTGGCTCTGTCTGTTCTATCTAGGACTGCCCTGTGGGGCTGATAACAGAAGCTCGTCTTTTTCTGCTGCGAGTTATACCTCGGTGCTCCAGAGCGAGTTTCTCTAACATGGCAGAGGTAACACCCAAATGTTCACCATGGTGTTTTTTCTCCCTGGTGTTTGTTAAATCCAAACCACTATGCAAGTGTGAGGATGCAGAGGTCCAACACTTGGCCACTTTCTGGTCAGCTCTGATCGCCAGCTTCCCTCCCCTTGCCTCGGCGTTGGGTCTGTGCTGCACTGAGCATGGTGTTTTTTTGCAGTTGCTGGCCACTCATGGAGACTGTGACCCTGAAGTGAGTGCTGCCCTCCTGAGCAAGCAGCGGGCCATGCAGGACACTGGCCTCTCCCAGGAGCCCTGCCTCTTCTGACTGGACCTGCACACGCACTACTCCTTTGTAAATAATTTATTACGAGCATAATGTGGAGCTCTTGTTGCACGAAAAAGTGGATTACAAATCTCTGTGACTGCTTGCGTGAGGAACGGGACTCTATTTAAAATTTGTATCTGGCCCCAAGTTCATGTTTATAGGAAAATAAATTGCTGGTCCCAGAATGGATGCAGAAAGGCTACCTCAGCCTTGCACTGAGCCCCCCACCATCCAGCACAGGGGTGAGGTTCAGCATGGGGTCTCTCAGAGTGAGCCAAGTTGTGCCTTCAGGTCTCATGGGAGGAACTATGAAAGTTGTCCTTCAAGCCTACCTACCACCTGCTGAGTTCAGGTGCTGAGCACCCTCAGGTGGGCTCAGGCTTCACAGCCTGACCCTCTGTGGTCCTGGGTGGTGGCTCCAGGGGCAGGGCCTTGTCTTGGGTCTGTGTCAGAGGGTGGACCATGGACATGTGCACATTAAGATTGTGAGCCTTCTCGAACCGCCGGCCACACTGGTCACAGGCAAAGTCCAGCTCAGTCTCAGCCTTGTGTTTGGTCATGTGGTATTTGAGGGATGCCCGCTGCCGGCACTGGAACCCACAGACTTCACACCTAGGGGACAGGGGACAGTGAGCAAAGATTTGGGTGCCAGTGTGGCCACCCACAAGGAGACATCAGGTCACACTTACTGCAGAGGCTTGGCTCCTGAGTGCCGCATCTGGTGGACAAGGAGGTGTTTCCGCTGCTTGAAGGTCTGTCCACACTCATCACAGATGTAGTTCCGCACCTCTGAAAAGAGACAGGTGAGCACAGGCCCCAGAAGGCCCACCTTGCAGGCTTTCTACATTCCGTGCCCAAGCAGGGGACCTTGCTGACCTGATTTTACTCAGATGAATGACAACTATCATACAAATCATTAGTGGAGCCCTCCAACCCATATCTGGAGCTTCCTCTAAATCCGCTGCCCGTTGGAAGCCAGTTTTCTTAAACATCCTAGAAGGCCCTCTACGTACTTGAACACAGATTCTGAGAGGAAGCCACATCACAAGGTCTGCTACTCCACACTGGACCCACCAGGGGAGTACCCATCTTGGAAATCTGTTTCTTAGACTCTTGACCAAGAAACCAAATGGTCAAACTATCGGCCAGTCCCAATCCCGAACAGAAGGTGTATGTGTGTTTCCTGACTTGGGTGGTTTGGGTCACACCATGAAATGATGGGTCTGTAGCAGCCCAGGTTGTGACAGAGAAGTAGTGGCCCTCAAGCTGACAGTGGTGGCTGTACCTGAGCTTTTATGTCTCACCATTTCTACAATGCATGTGGCTTCCTCTTATCTCAAAAGCATGACTTTTTTTTAAATTAAAAAACCCACCACAATACATGCACAGAAAGGCACTGGGATTTCTTTGCTGCCAGTTCCACACTGACCAACTGAGCTGACTTAACAACACACTACCCATAAGGCCAAGATGGGGACCCTGGGGGCTGTTCCCATGAGGGGGTCAGGGCATGCACCTGTGTGGATGAGCTTCACATGCCGCTGTAGGTAGCGGTCAATCATGAACACCTTGTTGCAGCCAGGGTGGGGACAAGGCCTCTCGCGGACTTCTTCATGGTGCTCCTTTATATGTTTCTGCAGGGGACCAGTGAAGCCCTGAGTGCTGGACTGGGCCTGGCCAGCAGCTCACCCACACCACACAGCACCTGCCGCCTCAGCCCTGTGTATCACCACCCTCGAAAGGACAGACCCCACCATTCCTCACTGAAGACAGGTGCATCCTCCCACAGAGCATGGCAATGGCAGGGTTGTTTCATATCTCCATTTCCCCAGGTTCACGGCACCCTTGGGTGAGTCTGGACTTGACAGCTCCCCCTGCTCCTGTAGACTCCTGCCCTGGTTTCAGTAGCACCTTCCTTACCTTCATGCCATCAGCCCCTCGGTACACGGCTGTGCAGCCTTGATATGGGCACTTGTAGATGGTGGGCAGTTCCTCCCTAAAACACAGGGCACCATGGAACTGCCGCCCTGACCACACACCCCACAGCACAGTCCACACCCGGCCTCACCTTTCACAGCGGAGTTTGTTCTTCCAGCCCGGCTTTGGTCCAGGCTTCTTTCGGATTTTTGGTTCTTCAGGCTTCTTGGCTTCTTTGCTTCCATTCTTTTTACCAGAGACTCTGGAGGAAAAAAGTAAATCGGATGCAGTGATGTCTGACCTCTGTAGATGGGTCTCACTTTCCGTCATGTTCTCCGATATGATTCAGCTTCCAGGGCTAGCCTGCTTCAGTCTGTGCTAACTGGGTGCCCTGAACAGGACTCTCAGCCACCAAAGCCAGGACAACTCAGGAGGTAGATGCCTGGTACTGCCCCCATAGGAGGGCCAAGTGCAGGGACGATGACTACAGGAGTGGGTTTTTAGGACTGCAGTCTTACTCCTATTCTAAATATCAAACCAAAAACTGGAGATACCATGGAAAATGGTGGGATACAGAAGCGTTAGGGGTCAGTATCTGGACCAAAACAACCATTAAGCTAGAAAAAAGATCAGATTAAGCAATTGTGGAACTTTGGACCCTGATGGGAGACTCAGCAACCAGAAGTCTTTGAGGGGCAAGTGCTGTCTCTGGAAAGAGTGCTCTGTGTGCTCCACCAGCTGCCACCCCCCCATTCTTCAGCTCTGCCACTGGGACCAAAGTGGGCCATGGGGACTTTGTGCGGGACCAGTAGGGTCTGTTCAAAGTTTAGAGAACATACTTTTCCGTTTTGGACCAGACATTTAAGGAACTTGGTCAGAAATGAAGGGAGCCCTGGCTGGTGTGGCTCATTTGGGCATCATCTTGTGTACCAAAAAGTTGCTGGTTGATTTCTGGTCAGGGCACATGCCTAAGGGTGTGTAGGAGGCAGCCCATTAATGTTTCGCTCTCAAATTGCTATTTCCCTTTTCTCCTCCTCCTTCCTCTCTAAAAATAAAAAATCTTTAAAAAAGGGAGGGGGCATTCAACAATAAATTGTTATAATTAAAATAAAGTTAAAAGGAAATAAAAGGGAGCATCTGGGGCAATATGTGACTAGCCATAGCCGACATCATCCTCAATGGTTAGAGACTGAAAAGTTCCCTCTGAGATCAAGAAAATAATACTGGATATCCCAGCCAGAGAGATTAGGCAAGAAAAAATAAAAGCCATCTAAATTAGAAAGGAAGGAAAATGACCTCTAGTCACAGATGACATGATTTTAAAAAACCCTAAAGTCCCCATACAAAGTAAATTCAGCAAAGTTGCAGGGTGCAAAATCAGCACACAACGCCAGTCCTGTTTCTACACGCTAATAACAAACAACTCCAAAAGGAAATTAAGAAAATTCATTTGCAATCACATAAAAAATAATAAATAAGGAATAAACTTAACCAAGGAGATGAATGACTTGTACGATGAAAACTACAAAACACTGATGAAAGAAATTAAAAGCCTAAATAAATGGGCAGGTATCTCATATTTATGGATTAGAAGATAATATCAAGATGGCAATGCTTCTCCGAAAGCTATCTACAGATTCAATCTCTATCCGAATCCCAATGGTGGTTTTAGTAGGAAAAAAAAATCCTAAATTTCACATTAGCTATTCAAATTTTCAATTGGCTATTGAAAAACTGATGGAGGACTCAGCTTCCTGATTATAAAATTTGCTACAAAGTTGCAATAAAACAGTCTGATGCTTGCATAAAGACAGAGGGATAGACCAATTGAATAAAGAGGATAAACCCTCAAAAGTACAACAATTTCCAACAAGGGTGCCAAGACTATTCTCTGGGAAAAGACAGTTTCCAACAAAGGTGCTGGGAAACAATACACGCAGAAAGAAATTGGACCCCTAATGTATGCTACATACAAAAATTAACTAGGATCAAAGGCCTGAATATGAGCTAAAACTATGAAGTTCTTACAAGAAAACAGCAGTAAATCTTCATGATCTTGGATTTGGCAATGGTTTCTTAAATATGACACACAAGTACAGATAGCAAAAGTAAAAATAGGTAAACGACTTCAAAATTAAAACTCCCGCACACCAAGTGACATGACCAAGAGAGTGAAAAAGATAATCCACTGAATAGGAAAAACTATCTTATAACTCGATAGCAAAATGATATTCTAATTAAAATATAGGCAAAGGACTTGAAAGGACATTTTTCCAAAGAAGATACAAGCATAAACATGGCCCTGGCCGAATAGCTCAGCTGGTGAGAATGTCATCCTGATACGCCAAGGTTACAGGTTTTATCCCTGTTAGGGCACATACAAAAATCAACTAATGAATGCATAGATAAGCAGAACAAATTGATTTTTTTTTCTTAAAAAAAGCATGTGAGCCGAAACCTGTTTGGTTCAGTGGATAGAGCATTGGCCTGCGGACTGAAAGGTCCCAGGTTTGATTCCGATCAAGGGCATGTATCTTGGCTGCGGGCACATCTCCAGGGTTAGGTTAGGGTTTCTCATCAATGTTTCTGTCTATCCCTCTCCCTCTCTATAAAAAAATCAATAAAATATATTTATATTTTTTTAAAAAGCATGTGAAAAGATGCTCAACATCACTAATCATTAGATAAATGCAAAGCAAATTAACAATGAGGTACCACTTCTCACCCATTAGAATGACCGTACATCAGTGTTGAGAGCATTATTCACAATAACCAAAAAGTGAAAACAACCCAATATGTGGTTAAGCTCTGACATGGGCTATAATATGGTAAATCTCAAGGAGCTAGTGACAAAAGGACAATATAATTCTGAGGTTCCTAGAATCGGTACTCGTACTAGGCAATTGGTTGTCAGGGCCTGTGGGGAGGAGGACAGGGAAGTCATTGCTTAATGTGGACAGTTTCTGCTCAGAGTTGATGAGAAGTTTGTAAATAGCAGTGATTGTTGCACAACATTGTGAATTTACTTAATGCCACTGAACTTAAAAACGGTAAAGTTTGTGTATTTTACCATAAGTTTTAAAGAAGAATTGTAAGTAATTGTCCTCCCTTTAACGAAAAGAACCTTTTTGATGACTGCACAGGCCTCTCCTCTCCTTGTCTCAAGTAACTGTGCTTTAAATCTGGCTGCGTGTGCCCTGATCGCTGGCCTCTACCCTCTTCTCAGTGGCATGGGCACCGCTCAGCTGCACTGACAGGTAATTTGCCATTTTCTTCCACCCTGGACTACATCTGCAGAGAGCAGGTGGTTTCAGGGAGCTTGTGGGTTTCCGAGGTGAGGCGTGGGGGAGGAGGGGGCCTCAGGGCTACACAATGACTGCTCTCTCCCAGAGCTGCCTATTGTCCTTATTGTCCTGTTTCTCCGTAACCCATGTCAGAACTTAAAGGAAAAGCACTCGTGATTGTGTCTCAATCTGTCTCTGCGTTTTCTTGGCTGATGGTATGTGCTTGTTTTCACTGCTGTGAAATGCTAAAGGACAGTGCCCATGTCAGGCATTGACAACTGCAAGGGTTTGGGCGTTCCAGGGCACAGGGTTGGGAAGAAAGTGACACAAGTAAAAATCATCCCTTCCTGCCAGGACCCTATCTATGTTCTACCTGCACAGACATGTCCTTGATGAAGTCAACATAAGGTCATAGAAGCTCCTCAACAAGGAAGTGGCACAGAAATCAGTGCCTGAGGCAGAGCTGGGAACAAGTGCAGGTCTGAGTTCAACCCCAAAGACTCAGCACCAAGAGCAGGAAGAAAGCAGGAATCAGAGGCTGGCAGGATGGTGTGGCCGTGAGCAGGATTGGCACAAGGAAGGCAAGGAGCTCCAAAATGAGGCTGGGTCATGCCCACGGGGCTCCTGCCATCCTCACCTGGACATCAGCTGCCTCACGAACGACACTGAGGCCAGGTCCCAGAGCTGTCCTGGGAAAGGCCTCCTCTCACTCAGAAGCCACACTGCACTGGACTTGGCAGGCTGACCCAAAACATGTGCGGGGAGCACAGGTGCAGCATCCAGTTCCCCGATGGACACCAGCCCCAGGTCTTGCACCAAGACCCACTTACTTCTTTTCTGGGTAAGGCTCAAAGGAGTCATCTGAGGACTGCGTGTTCTGCTTCTTGTCATTGTCGTCTTCACTCAGGAAGTCCCTAGGACAGAAGAGAGAGCCTTTAGCAAAGCTCTGCATGGGTGACAGAACCGATGCGACTTCCTGCCTGAAGACACCACACAGATCCCCACAGTCCATGTTTTAGTTCTGAAAGGTTAAAAGAAACCTAAACCACCCCCCCAATCACTATCCCATCTCCTAACATGCTCTCCTCACATCAGTACCCCAAACTCAGAAGGCACCTCTCCAAGGAGGTCCCAGGTGGGTGTGAAGACCCCAAGGTGGTGGGCTTCTGAGTAAGTGGACACTCAGAACATCGCCTCACCCTGTGAGCACCTATCCAACTGACAGGTCAGCTGTCGGCCATTTCAAAGGTCACAAAGGCCAGAAAAAGCTTTATGTCTATAACCTTCGCCCTGAAGTATGAATCACTGTTCACTCTGTTGGCTCGCCATGACCTTCCCCTTTGGCCGCCACCCTTCAGACAGAGAACAGCTTGAGGCTACAAGACAGCCCCCAGCCACTCCTGTCCCAGGGGTGTTTCTAGCACATACCCTTGGGTTCTTCCCGCACCTTGGTCATTGGTGCACTAAAAACGGTTCTACTCTGTGAACAAGGGTGCATCTGCCTTCCGGCCACATCTAGTGGAGTCAGGCTGGAAGGGTTTGAGTGGTTCCTGGCTCAGGGGCAGGAGGTGGCCCAGGAGCAGACAGCCCCAGTCACACGCATGCCATGACAAAGGGCCAAAGCTGTGTCCTGTGCTCTAGGAACGTGGGGTCAGCACAGAACTAAGGCCAGAAGGAGACAAGCAGCAGCAGCAGAGGGTGCCCAAGGGACCCTCCCAGGAGCTCCACACACGCAGGTCCTGCTGCTTGGTAGCTGCCTCAGTGGGGTACCCTCTGGGACCCAGGAAGCCCCTGATCAGGACTGAGAAGCCTGGAAGCACCCCTGGCCAGGACATGGACAGCAAGCCCCTAGGATGGTAAAGTTTGGTTTTCCAAGGAGAAATTTTAGGCTGTTTAAACCCACTCTTCTCTCACCCCTCAGAAAGGTCACTGAACTCGTCTTTTACCCGATCATCCGAGGATGAAGATGGAAACTGCTTCTCACCCAACTGCCCTGAGAAACAAAGAACAAGGCTCCTGTTACCAACTGGTGCGTAGGCAGAGCTCCCAGCAAGGAGGCATGGCCATCTGATGACAGGGCCTTCCTTGTGGTGAGCCTGGGGTCCTCCAGCCTCAAATCCCACCCAAGGTCCCAACACTGCCAAGCTCACAGGCCGTCCTGTGTCCAGCACAGGCAGCGCTGAGCACCCGATACCCAGCGACAGTCACAGCTGCCGTCCTCCCAGAGGTTCTGATCCAGCTGTTTCGGGGTGGGACGACTCACATGTCGTGAATGTTTTAGGACATTTAAAAACGTCGTTGTGATCAAGTATCACACGCACAATAACCGTGCAGCCCTAAGGGCCCTCCGCACAGTCCCCGCTCCCAGCCTGAGCATCTCCCTCGCCAAGCCATCCTGGGAGTGGCGCTTTCTGAAAGGACTCACACCCGAGTGGCCGAGCGCCCACTGCAGACAGAGGCACACGTGGCAACTGACAGGCAGGAGCCGGCCTGGCCTAATGTGATGCCCCTGAACAACCACCACCCCAAGGGCCTGTTTCCCCACCATGCAGCAAAGCAGCCTGTCCACGCTGGTCCCACTGGGGTAATGACCCAAACAGCCTCAGAGACACAGCTGTCCCCTTCCCCCACACCCTGCAACAAGGCCCCATTCTTCCTCCCTCGTCCCCTGGCTGGAGCAGGTGCTGAGGAGGGACAGCAGAGGAGTGCGCCTCAGGCACAGCGAGCACAGGGTCTGGCCCTCCCTGCCACCAGATGCCCATGAGACTCCACCACCACTGCCCACACGTGCAGACGTCCACTTCCTGCGAGGGCCCTGCTGGCTCCGGGGTAAGAATCCTGGTCTAACAGCCCAGAGAAGCTCCTACCTGGAGCCCCACTTGGGGGCAGGCTTGACTGAGGCAGGGGGCTCGGCCCAGGCCCCACAGGACTGCCATCAGAAGGGGGCTGGATCACATCCGTGTTGGGCAGCGTCTCCGTCTCAGTCCAGGCTGTGGTCGCTCCGCCCTGGGAGCGTGGAGGGGTAGCCCCAGTGGGGTTGGACCTCTGGTGCTGGGTGAGGCGTGGGGCCGTCTCTTTGTCCCATGTCCACTTGACCGCCAATGTGCTGTCCAGCAGGAGAGCCCCGCAGCTGGGGTCGGTGTCCATGGTGTAGTCGTGGCCTTGGTCGCAGCCCCACACGGCCTGGATGACACCGCAGTACTCGGAGGACAGCGTCCTCTGGAGGCTGGGCAGGGCCCCACAGCTGGCTGCGTGTCCATGCACCCACCCCACCAGGCCACGCAGACCCTCTGGGCTTGACGTGATCAGGTCCACTGAGGAGAGGCACAAACAGCAGCCCCGTGGCTGGTCAGTACCCACCCCATGGGGAGCCCCTAGACCCCACGCTCCAGGGATGGGGACACTCACCCAGACATGCTCCCTCTTCGGCCTCTGTTGGGGGCTGGGCACCCACCCTGCAAAGGATCAGCATTGACATGAGTGGGGCCGCGCAGCAAACGGGGGGCAGGCTCGGTCCCTTTACCAGCTCTCTCCCGCTTGTGGGCTGACCCTGCCCCTCCATGCTGTCTCCTTACACTCAGAGCCTTCTCGGCCCTCACCTCCCACACCAGTCGCTCCGAGCTTCCATGTGACCACTGCAACTGCACCATGGCCTCCCCACTGCACAGGCCCCACCAGCCACTTCCTGTGCCAAGAACAGCACAATACACAGGGGTTAATCTGAGCACCCCCAAATGAGCAAAGGAGGGAGCACCTACTGTGTGCAGGGTTTCCGGGGGCCCATCGGGGACACGTTGACTCTCTGCAGGAAAGACTTGAGGAGGCCGTGGCATTGGTAGAACTGGGCGTGGCAGTTCTTGCAGACAAACTGAGACAAAGCTGGGTCCTGGTGGATGGCCACCCCTAGCAGGTGCTGGAAGTCCCTGACGAAAACACGCTCCCCTGGGGGTGGTCTCTCAGAGATCTGCCCAGGTGCCCGGGCAGAGATGCTGCGGAGGCTCCGAGCAGAGAACTTCCCGTGGCAGAGGCGGCAGTGCCCCATGGCAAGAGCCCGGCCTGTTCCTGGGCAAGCACAGGAGATGTTAAGTCAGATCAGGCAAGACACAAGCTCCAGGAGGGGAGCCACGTGGCCAGTAAAGGATACAAAGTCAATATGCAAAAATCAGTTGTAACAAACTATCAGAAATTAAGGAAGCAATCCAACTTTCAATTGCATCAAAAAGAATAAAATACCTAGGAATAAATTACCGAAAACTGTAAGACACTGCTGAAAGAAATTGAGGACTCAAATAAAAATATTCTGTGAATTTGAAGAATTCATAGTTAAAATGTTCACACTACCCAAAGCCATCTAAGACTCAACACTGTCCCTAGCAAAATTCATATAATATAAAAAAAAATTTTTTTTTGGGGGGGGAGAAGGGGTAGGGACAGAGAGAAAGAAAAACATCATTTTGTTTCACTTATTTTACATTCATTGGTTGATGCCTTTTTAAAAATCCTCACCTGATGAAATATTTTTCATTGATTCTAGAGAGAGGAAGGGAGAGGGGGGAGAGAGAAACATCTGAACAGTTGCCTTTTCTAAGCACCCTGACTGGGGACTGAACCTGAAACCTTGATGTATCAGGACAATGCTGTCTAACCAACTGAGTTATACAGCCAGTCCAACAGCATTTTTAACTAAATAGAACTAACAATCTTAAAATTTATATGGAACCAGAAAAGACCCCAAATAGCCAAAGCTGAAGGCATCACAATTCCTTATTTCAAACTATTACAAAGCTAATCAAAACAGTATAGCATTGGCATAAAAACAGACACATAATGGAAGAACAGAGGACCCAGAAATAAACCCATGCATACATGGTCAAGTGGTCGGCAAACTCATTAGTCAACAGAGCCAAATATCAACAGTATAAGGATTGAAATTTCTCTTGAGCCAATTTTTTTTAAACTTCTAACGCCACTTCAACATAAGACTCGCCCAGGCCGTGGTATTTTGTGGAAGAACCACATTCAAGGGGCCAAAGAGCCACAAGTGGATCGAGAGCTGCAGTTCGCCAACCACTAATCTATGACAAGGGAGCCAAGAATATACAATGGTGTTGGGAAAACTGGAAGGCCACTATCTTCTGCCATACACCAAAGTCAACTCAACATTGATGTTGCTATCTCTGTCTCCCTCTCCAAGATCAATAAAAAAAAAAATCTTTTAAAAACTGCCACTGGTAAAAGGGAATATGTGGCTATAATTAACAACGCTAACTATAATTGACTGTAATTGTACACGTGGAACTTGCTAGGAGAGTAGAGCTTACAAGTTCTCAGCATTAAAAAAAAAAAAGTCATGATGGATGTTCTGAGATGATGGATGTTAACTAGACACTGGTGTTCATTTCACAGTATTTACAAATAAAGTATTGTGTTGCACATCTGAAACTAATATGTTCTATATCAATGACAGCTCAGTAAAAATGTTTTCCCAAAGAAAACTCTCAACAAATAGTTTTTAAATAAATAAATGCCTCCACAACTGTCTTAAGTTCGTAAAGGAAGCTGGAGACTTCATCCCGAGACCAGAAATGAAGGGGTGTCCAGCTCCATCCTCCTGTCTGGTGTCCGTCATGCCGCGTGAGGGTGAAACCGAGGGCAGAGGCACCCAGTGGGGAGGCACAGACCCAGGTCTGGCGGCCTTCACCGCACCGGACCCACTGGTTCTGTGCGAAATGAGCCGGGGAGGGTCAGCGATGACCTCAGGCTGCAGACCACAGCGCGGAAAGGATCAACCCAGGCCTCTCTGGCCGCAGAGCTCAAGCGTTAATTGCGAGCTCCGTGGGCAGGCAGGGTCGGGTCTTGCGAAACATCACCCCGCGCGGGCGCCAGGGACGCTCCGCTTGCCTTCCAGCGGCCCAAGGGCGCCGGGGAGAGAGGCCCCGGGCCGCGATCGCGGGTGGCTGGCTGAACCCACCTGCCTCGTCTGCGCCGTCTTCGCCCGCGTCCCCGCAGGCCCGCGCCGGCCCCCAACCCAGACGGGAAGCCACCAGGGGCGCCTCGTCCACGCTCGGCCTGCCGCGGGAGGGGCGGCCCCGGGTCCGGCCGCTGCCGCAGCTGCCGCCGGAGCCCCTGCGCGGCCCCGCCGCCCCGGGCGACAGGAAGCGGCCGAGCCGGTCCCGTTTCATGGCGGCCGCCCCTGTGCTCCGCCCCGCTCGGTCCCGCTCGGCTCCACCCGGCTGAGCTCGGGCCCTCTCGGCTCGGCTGCTCGGCCCCGCGGGTCCTGCTCGCGGGCCCTGAGCTCTCGGCCGCTCAGCCGGACTGTGCTCGCTCGTTCCCGCCCGACCCGTCGCTCGGCTCCGCTTGGCTCCCGGGAAGCGGGACGGGCGGGGCCCGCAGGGGCAGGGCCGTGAGAGGAGAGAGGCGTGGCAGTTAGCGCGAGGGGCAGGGCGAGGAGGGGCGGGCCGGCACGGAGGGCCTGTCACAGTCGCGGAGTGAGGGGTCGCGGTTGAATAACACGCTCGTGGCAGCGCGGTGAAGAGGTTACTGGAGAGCCCCGCCCCTTCCGCCCTAGACGCCGGGCAGGCGGTGCGGGCGGGGTATCCGGAAGTGCTCCCGAGAAGGTCCCTTGTGTTCCAGCGGTCCGCGGCTCGGGCGGCCCCCGCTCCCTCGCATTGTTCGTTCCGGTCTTCAGGCCATTCGCCCCGCCCCTGGGCCGCCAGCACCGCCTCCCCGCCCGGCGCCATGGCCGCTGCGGCCGGGGATGGCGCGGTGAAGCCGCTGCAGTGCGCTATGAAGCTGGCCAACGGGGCCATCGAGCTGGACACCGGCAACCGGCCCCGGGTAAGGCGAGGCGAGGGGCGGCGCGGCGGGACCGGCCCCCATAAGAGGCCGGCTCAGTGGGCGTGGGCAAGGGCGGGGCCGCGGGATGGGCGCCGGCCGGGACCCCCGGCGGCTGCGCGGCGCCGGACGCTGTGTTGGCTTCTGACCTTGGACAGTTCCCAGGCCTGTCCACCCTGTTTTCCCGTCTGTACAGCTAGTCGGAATGGGAGCCGCGCTTGCATTTATTTGTAAAGGGGATGCAGTAGGGTTCGCGAAGCAGCCTCCAAATAGACCCGGCAAACGGCTTCGTGTGTGTATTTCTCCGGGAAGACGCTGTAGATTTAATCAAATTCCCACAGGGGACGGCATCCGGAGAAGGTTAACTGCGCCTCCTTCATGCTGTGCCTTCCCCTTCGCCTCGGCTGCAGGCGGGAGGCTGTGCCGCGCTCCCAGAATGGGTGTCATCCAGGGCTGGCGACCAGGTGGAAAAGCCGGCCGAGCCGCCCGGGGCTTCGCGGGAGGGAGCAGGCTGCAGGCGAGCCCAGGAAATACATTCCGGCCCGTCCTTCCACTGCTTTCCCAAGCCAGAAATCCTCCCCTCAATCCATTGTATCCTAATCTCTGAGGTGCAGACTTAAACATGAATGATTTGGAAACCAGGATGCAGTAAACGCGGGCACAGGCACAGGCACAGGCACACACACACACTCACACACCATGCTGAGTTCCAGATGCCCTGCCTGGCCTCTGTGCGGGATTCCGGACAGAATGCACACCCTCTTGAAACTGACAATGCTCTAGCGTTCTAAAATCCGGTGTACCGGACAGTGGGGCTCAGGAAAGGGATTTCCCAGAACCCAAGCCAGAAACAGATTCTAAGATTTGAAACAGCACTCTTTCTTTAACCTCCCAAGAAAAAACATGAAACTTGTTGCATAGAGTGGAAAATGACCTCAGCTCCCAAAGTTGCTTCCCCTGCCACTTCCTTCCTGTGCTGGAGAGAAAGGCGGTGGGAGAAGGGATGGGTACTCAGCTGGGCATCTTCCCCTTCACATCTGGAGAAGACTGGTACACTTGTGTCCCAGGCAGACCAGTGACTCAGCCAACCACCTCAAGCTATATGCTCAGGTCTATCTCGGAGATAAGCAGACGCTGTGTCTGTGTTTCCCACAAGAGCGGACAGCGCTGTGATGGAGTCCTTTGCTTTTCCTGCCTGATCCCTGCCATTTCTCTTCCCTGAGCACAGGAGGCGTATGCAGAATACCTGAGGAGCATCCACTACATCTCCCAGGTGCTGCTGGAAGAAGTGGAAGCCACTGAAGGTACAGCTCTCAGCCTTGATGCCGCTCCTGGGCTGGTCAGATTTTGGACACTTAAACCCTTGGTGGGTTTCAGGCCTGGGGGTGTCCTGATCTACTCACTTGGTCATTGACAGAAGATGAATGGCTGGGTACTCAGTAAGCGTGAGCTGTCATGGTGTGATGTGATGAGGCGAACGGTGGGTAGGACATGGCCAGAGAGGAGTGACTGAGAAAAGTCTGGGGGCAGCCTTCCCAGCAGAGACGTGAACAAAAGCCCTGAGCTGAGAGTGGGTGCTGGGTGTGAGGAAAGGCAGGTAGGCAGGCAGTCTGGAGCAGGTTCGTGCATTAGGGGCAGGCAGGGAGCTGGGGTGGTTCCCACAGGAGGGTTAGCTCATGGAGGCAGTGCAGGGGCCGGCATGGGGGCAGAGTCTCCAGGAGGTCCCCATGTGGGGACAGCAGTGATGAGACCTCCTGCAGGTGGATGGTCTGGGGGATATTCTTTGAAGGTGGACTTCCCCAGACTTGCTGGAGGGGGAGACTTCTTCTTCTTCTTCTTCTCCTTCTCCTTCTCCTTCTCCTTCTTCCTTCTTCCTTCTTCCTTCTTCCTTCTTCCTTCTTCCTTCTTCTTCTTTCTTCTTTCTTCTTCTTTCTTCTTCTTTCTTCTTTCTTCTCCTTCTCCTTCTTCTTCTTCTTCTTCTTCTTCTTCTTCTTCTTCTTCTTCTTCTTCTTCTCCTCCTCCTCCTCCTCCTCCTCCTCCTCCTCCTCCTCCGTCCAGGGCACAAAGGCACCTTGGTTGGGAAGAGGTGGGAGTCACCACGGTCGGAGCAGCCCTCGTGAGCCAAAGAGCTCAGCAGAGGTCTGGGCCCTGCAGGATGAGGACTGGGAGGAGTTTGGTGGCAGTAGCCCAGGGGTGTCCTGGGGGAGAGAGACCCTGAGAGGTTGGGGAGCACTTGGGACTAGGGCAGATGTGGGGGATGAGGGCCATTTCAGTGGGAGTGTGTTGAGGGGCTGGCTGTGAAGGGAGCAGGAGGTGGGTCAGGAACTGGGCTGGTGGTGTCCAGGGGTTTGGGGAAGCAGCTCCTACAGCGAGTGGCTGCTGGTAGGAGAGCCTATAGAATGGAAGCCCTAGGGAGTATGGGGGGCGGCGGGGGGGGGGGGGCGGCTGAGCACAGCCGAAGGCCAGGAAGTGGAGATGAAGTTGTTTCTGTGAAATGATCCCTGAATGGTGGCCCACCTGGAGGAGGGCTGTGGGGGCATGTGAAGTCCTCAGGAGAAAAGGTCCCATTGGGTAGAGAGAGGCTCTGACAGTGGGACAGTCAGATGCTGGGCTGGCCCTACTCAGAGCCTAAGAGCCGATGGTCAGAGATGAGGTGGGGAGTGGGAGCTGGCCTGGGAGTCAGAGGTTAAGAATCAGTAAGCTTGCCCTTTGTTTATCTCAGCAAGAATCTGGTTAGTGAATGAGTGACAGTAACTAGTCTTCCTGTTCGTACACAGATGCTGGGGAGACCGTGGCCCTGGATGCCCTGAAGATGCTGAAGCTGGCAGAGCAGTGTCTGGAGAGGGCACAGTCGACGGTGGCCAAGCTTGGTGGGTCTCCAGCAGGTTGTCCTGGGGCAGCCCCCAAGTTTGTCTCCTCTGTGGCATGTGGGGCTCTGTGGCAATTCACGGCTCTGTGTGCCTCGCAGGGAAAGCCTGCCTGAAGCCAGCCGTGCCCGTGGCTGCTGCCGTCCCCTCGCCCACCAGCCGACACCGCCGGGTGTACTCGGACGAAGGGGGGAAGCTGCTCCCATTTCTGCCGCCAGAGATCTTCCAGAGGCTCCAGGTGGTGGAGTCGCAAAGCTCTAAGAAGTAAGATGGGGGCATGAGGAAGGTGGGCGGAGCCTGGGTTCGGAGCCAGGCAACGGGAGCTCACCATGGCTAGTTTAGGTGAAATGGGTCCCAGGGTGGAAATGCCCATGTGCCTGGCGGAAACACATACAAACTGTCCTTGGAGAAAAGCTCCTTTCACTTCCATAAAACAAGTGGCACAAGCCCGAGGTCACCAGGCACACAAGGAAGTAAGAAACCGAAGGAAGGACAGCAGAGACAGACGACAGAGTTGTCGAATCCAATGATCAGGCACACTTATAAAGCAGTTGTGGTCCCTATATGTAGAGAAATGAAAAGCATGTGTGAAAATGCCTGCAGGTTGCCCTGGCCAGTGGGGCTCAGTGGTTGAGTGTTGTCTGTGCACCAAGATTGATTTCCAGTCAGGGCACATGCCTGGGATTTGGGCTTGATCCCTAGTAGGGGGCATGCAGGAGGCAGCTGATAAGTGTTTTTTCTCTTTGATGTCTCTCTCTCTCTTTTTCTTCCTCCCTCCTCTCTAAAATCAATAAAAACATATTTTTTAAAAAAGAAAATACCTACAGGAGTAAGAAACTATAAAATCTGACATAGGAAATAAAGAACCAAGTAGAAACTAAATGAAAACTGTAGCACCACCATTGTTGTTAAAATTAAGTGGTAACAGTAACAATAAATTACAGTTGATCCTTGGAGTTCTGGGGGGGGGGGGCACTGAACACCCTGCAGTTGCAAATCCAAGCTTAACTTAGGTCGGCCTCTGAACTCCCAACAGCAGATCGAAAACACAGCTGACCTTTAAGTAACATGAGGCTTTGAACTGTAGCTTTTTGTACCTGTACTTTAAGTGAATTTCTAATTTTAAGTGAAATCTGCATAGAAGTGGACTTGGCCAGCTCACACCTGTGATGTTCAATGGCCAATTGTATGTCCTCCCGGAAGCACCCACATATGTTCCCCAAATGACCAGTTTGTAACAGCCAGGCAGACATAGCTGAAGAGAGAATTAGTGAATTGGGGATCAGAGGTCAAAGGATAGCCAGAATAACTCACAGAAAGAAGAAAAACAACAACAACAGAAAATTTGAGAGATAGAAGGTCTAACATGAGGTCACTGGAGTTCCAGAAAAAGAGGGGAAAAAGGACAAGAGAGGCATGTTCTCTGAAGACATAACTGTCATTTTTAAACTGGCTTTATCTTTATTTTTTGTAATGTTGATTTTTTTTTTATGGAGAGAAAGGGAGAGGAATAGAGAGTTAGAAACACTGATGAGAGAGAAACATCAGTCAGCTGCCTCCTGCACACACCCTACTGGGGATGTGCCCACAACCAAGGTACATACATGCCCTTGACCAGATCGAACCTGGGACCCTTCAGTCCGCAGGCCGATGCTCTATCCACTGAGCCAAGCTGGTTAGGGCACATAGCTGTAATTTTCTAGAACTGATGGAAAATATAAAGATCCAGATGGCAGCATCCCAAGTCGATAAACAAGGAGAACCAGCTCCCCCTAGCCTGCTGCTGCCAGGCTTCGTGCTGCTCAGGAGGCCCCAGGCCAGTGGCTCCTCCACCTGCAGCCCTGGGGCAGGGCCAGCCCCCGCGCTTCCACCCCAGGGCAGACTGTCTTCCCCTCCCTCGCCCACCCAGGAGAGCAGGACGAGGGGGGATCGTGGTGGGTGGCTGGGGGAGCTCTCCTCCAGTCGAGGTGATGTCCCTTCTGTGAGCCGCTCACGGTGCCTTAAGAGTTTCATGTTGTTGCCGAACACACATGACTGGATTACATCGAGGCCTGAGGTCTGGCTTCCTGTGAAAGGCCAGCTGTCCTGGCCACAGGACACCCAAATTTCAGGGGGCTGTGGTCCCATCCATCCAGACACCCTCCCTCCTTCACACTTCCTGCCGGACCCCACCGCTGCTTCCTAACGTCCTGGCCTCAGGGCTGGGCCGGGAAGGCGTCTCAGGTCCTCAGAACATGGCTGGGCTTCCGGGGCCAGGACAACAGCGTGTCGCTGCCGTTTGCAGGGAGCTGACACCCCTGGAGGAGGCCTCCTTGCAGAACCAGAAGTTGAAGGCCGCCTATGAGGCCCGGATGGCTCGTCTGGACCCCAGCCAGGCCCTGCAGAAGACGTCGCTGGTGAGCGGGTCCCGGGGAGGCTCTGTGTTGCTGGGGGAGGGAAGCAGGCCTTACTCCCCCCTCCCCTCCTAGACCCTGTCCCTGCAGCGGCAGATGATGGAGAACCTGGTGATTGCCAAAGCCCGGGAGGAGACTGTATCCTTTCTGTCCATCCAGCCTGTGTCCAGAGGGGAGAACTGGGATTGTGACCTTGAGCTGAGGGAGGAGGAGGGGGAGAGAGTAAACGGAGACAGGGTCAGGGTGTGGCAACGAACTTTTTCAGCTTGCGGGGAGCCATGTGCTCAGGGAATGGTCCGCACACCCCCCTGTGCAAAGGCTGTTTCTCTCTATCTTTCAAGTCACCTAGGATTTGCCTCCCTCCCTAGTAGTGGGTGCCCATCCTCCAGCATCATCACCACTGGACCGGACCCCCTGACCCTTGAATCCAGCCGAGCCTGTACAGGCCGGGCTTAGTGCACGTGCAGAGCATCCACGCGGCCTTAACTCTGCGCCAGCTGCAAAGGAAGATGGAGGAGCGGCGGCTTCGGCTCCAGGAGGCCGCCAACAGGTACGTCCCCTTCCGTTGGTCTCAGCCTTGGCCTGAGGGCAGCTGGGAGGACTGGGGGTGTACCCAGACGCACGAGGACCAGCCCCGTCCTTCCTCCCCAGGAGGTTCTGCAGTCAGGTCGCCCTGACCCCTGAGGAGCGGGAGCAGCGGAGGCTCTACGCCGCCATCCTAGAGTATGAGCAAGACCACGTGAGTTCCAGGGCAGGTGCTGGGCGGGGCCACGGGCTGCAGCTCTGGGTGGGGCTCCTTGGGGTGAGGGTTATCCCCTTCTCCCCCTTGTGGGGCCTGGGGGCCCATGGGCCTGATGGTTTGGGATCTTCACTGCACCCCAGGGTAGGTATCATCAAGGAGGCCTGGCCTTTTGGGGTGCAGCCCTGGCTGGAGGGGAGAGAGGAGGAACCTCCCTTCGTGGGGGTCTCGTGCTGTCCTCCAAGGTCTCCTGTCCTGCAGGAATGGCCAAAGCAATGGAAGGCCAAGCTCAAGAGGAGTCCTGGGGACCTGTCACTGGTGACCAGTCTGGTGTCCCACCTGCTCAGGTACAGGGCCCTCAGGTCCCACCCTCTGGCTGCTGGAAGGCCTGGGAGGGAGGGGAAGAGATGATGGGCCCGGGGCCATGCTGCCCAGGACCCTCTGCCCGATGGTCTTTCGGGGCCTTTCTCTGCTTCCTGCCAGGGGTGGGCCAGACTGTATTTGCAGCGTTTCCTCTGGAGGAAGGAACACGAGATGCTTGATGGACAAAGGGTGTGGTGAGGGTGGGCTGCTCAGCCCCGGCCGGAGGCCCGCCAGGGACCACAGTCCCTCTAACCCACGGCCTCTGCTTGTGCTGGCAGTGTTCCCGACCACCCCATCTCGCAGCTCCTCAAGAAGCTCCAGTGTGCGGTGTACCGGGCGCTGTACCACGTCGTGAGCAGGGGCGCTGCGGCCGCCCCAGCCCCCGGCGGCTGCTCCTTGCCCCCTGATGCCGAGGGGCTGCTGGCTCCTGGGAGCCGGCGCCTCCGGCCCTCCCAGAGTCTCTACTGCATGCTGTCCTCCCCGGAGCCCAGCCCAGCCCCGCACCCCCCTGCCGGCCCCCCCACTAGTCCCCCCACACCCCCACTACAGCCCGGGCCCCCCAACCGAGGGGCAGATGGCAGCCCTAAGGGGTCTCCCTCACCCTTGGTGCGCAAGGACAGCTCTTTTGAGGACCTGGAACAGTTCTTGGCCACTTCAGAGAGGTGGGGCCCGGGCCCTGACCCTCAGGCCTCAGGGGGGAAGGAGGAGCCGCTGCTGGAGCCGCTGAAGAGCACCGTGAAGGACATTCACAACGCAGTCGGTGAGGGCTCCGCTCTGCAGGACGGGCGGGCGGTGGGAGCTCGGGATGGCAGCCAGGCCAGCCCTGACCTGCAGGCCCTCCCCTCCACCTTCCTCTGAGCCAAACATCCTGCTAAGAGACAGGCCCCACCCTGCCTCCGGAGCAGCTGGGCTGGCTGCTGTCCCGGTCCCTCAGTCCCTGGCTGTGTGCTCCTGGGGAGCCCAAGGACACAGCCTGGCCCACCGCAGTCTGTGGCTGGGAAGGTCCACCCTCAGGGCCTCGCAGCTGGTGGCCCTGCTGTCTCTTAGGGTTGGACTCACACCAAACAAGGGCTGTAAGGCAACGCCTGAGGGTGACGATGGCTCCTCCCCGAGTGCGGGAGCTCCCTAAGGGCGGAGGGGGGGGAGGGGCGTGACTTCCCAGTCCCGAAGAGGAGAGTTCTCAGGGTTTTCTCAGAACCAGCACCCGAAGCCTGTCAGGGCCCTGTTCTCACTGTGGGGCCCCACTCTCCCCGGGACCAGGCAGGCCCCCGTCTCAGGCAGGTTCCTCTCCTCCCTTGGTGGGTTCCCCATCTTTTTGAGCAGGTCTCCCTCACCCCCAGGAGGGTGCTCCATCTCCCTGGGCCTCAGATTTTTTGTCCTGGAATATGCTTCTAGCGCTTCTCCGGGCACGAACCCTTTCTGGAAAGAACCTGCTTCCTGGGCCCCCCAAGGAAGGGGTGAGGGGCTGGGTGTGACCCGGTGAGCACCCTAGGATGACTGTCCAGACTCCGGCTCTGACCCTAGGCCATATAGCCCAGGAGGTGGTGATGTGAAGGGGAGTGAAGGGGAATGAAGTGAGGGCCAGGCAGCCAGGACACTAACTGTGGCTCCCCCCACTCCCCCATGCCGAGGCTGGCTCAGCGAGAAGGTGGTGGGTGAGGGGCTCGTCTGGGCGATGTCCAGGGCTGCCAGTGGCCCACAGTGCCGTGTGTCTGCTCTCTCCCGGCAGACAGGCTGCTCTCGCTGACCCTGCTGGCTTTCGAAGGCCTCAACACGGCTGTCTCCAAGGACCGCTGCCTGGCCTGCATTGAGGAGCCCTTCTTCTCCCCACTGTGGCCCCTGCTGCTGGCCCTCTACAGGTGCCGTCCCAGCCCCAGGGCCCTCCAGTTTCCCCATCCTGGCACACTGTGTGACTGCTTCCGGGGCTTTCCTCCGAGGCATCCTCAGCGGGTCCTTTGGCCGTGGCGGTGCATCCACCTCCTGGGACTGGGGTTAGGGTCAGCTCGCCCTGCCCTGCCTGTCCCGGGGGCAGGGTCCCCTGGGCAGCTGAGCCTGGCCTCTCTGCTGCAGGAGTGTGTACCGCCACCGGGAGACTGCCCTGAGCAGGAGCATGGAGCTCTACAGTAATGCACCCCCAGCAGTCCTCGGCATCCCCCCCAAACTGCTTCCTCGGGGTCCTGAGGCCTCGGGAGCCGGCGCCTACCCCTACTGTGCTGCTGCCCAGGAGCTGGGGCTGCTGGTCCTCGAGTGCTGCCCCCAGAAGAAGCTGGACTGCATTGGTGAGAGGGGGCGTGGTCACACCAGCCTTAGGGAGGAGGGGGCGTGGCCACAACAGCCTTAGTGAGGGGGCGTGGTCACCCCAACCAAAGGAAGGAGAGGCGAGGCGTGGTCACACCAGCCTTGGTGAGGTGGGGGTTGGGGGGCGTAGTCACGCTTGCCATGGTCCTGTCCCAGCTGGCGACCAGGCCTGTGTGCCTTGTCTGAGTTGCAGGTCGTCCTGGCAAACAGGGTGTGTCCCATGGGACATGAGTGGTGTGAGCGCGATGCCCACAGGAGGGATCACCATACGATGGGTATGGGGCAGTGCTGGGGGCTCTTCTGGCTGCCCCTGCCCACACCCCAAAGCTCACTTCTGTGTTGCAGTGCGGGCCCTGCGGGTCATCTGTGCCTGTGCTGAGAGCTACTACTGGGCCCAGGAGCCTGCACCCGAGGCGAGACCACAGCCTGGCGCAGCCGCCATGTGAGTCCAGGGAGGGCACAGCCTGGGGTGGACAACTGGGTGCGTGATGGCCAGGGACCCTCTGGCTAACCTGATGATACTTGGGGTTGCTCACCCCAGATGCATGTGCTTCATCCCTCCATGCACACCTGGGGGAAGCCGCCTGCGCTCAGTGAGGAGCCTGCTCCCTGCACTGAGCCCCCAGCCCTGGGTTCCTGCCTTGTCCCTGCCCACCTCCCCAGGTGCTGCAGCCTGGGGCTCTGGTGTCTGGTCCGGCCTGTTTCCCCTGGTCCTGCCTGTGGCCGGCAGCCTCCTGCTCTGCTGCCCGTCTGGGACTGGCGTTCCCAAAACCCCTGCAGGGGTTCTGCCTCCTGCCACCCTGCCCGTGGGACCAGAGTCATCCTGAAGGCACCTATCATTGCAGCCTGGTGGGCAGGCTGTGGCCCCTGGGACTGGTGGCAGGGCCAGGCATTCGCAGTGGGTTCCAGGGGCTTGCAGGTGATGGGCAAGTACAAATCAGAGCTGAGTGTGAGGTCGGCAGGAAAGTGGGAGACTGGTGCCAGCCCGACCCACCCCAGGGCCAGGGTGCTGGGCCTCGGTGCAGGGTCGGCAGGGCTCGGCCTGGCTCCACAGGCCCCCTCACCAGTCTGTCACCTGGCTTCCACGCACGTCCCTGCAGTGGCTCAGCTCCAGGGCTGGAAGGGTCCGTCTGCCTGCAGCCCTCACTGCTCTCTTGTGGGCATCTGCCTGTGTCCCTGCAGCTGTGCGGTGCCCATGAGACAGGGGGGCAAGGGCACGAGCAGGAGCTTGTGATGTGAGAGGCCTTCCTAGTCAGACTCAGGCCACAATCTGCCCTCTTGCTCTCCCCGGAGACCACTGGTCGTGGGGCCCGGAGGTTAGGGTTCTGGGGAGCCCAAGGGCCTCACTCCCCACTCAGCTCGCTTAGACTCCTCTCACAGAGGGTCGGTGCCTGTGTGCCCAGCTGAGTGACACGTGGTTTCAGGAGCAGGAGTGAACAGGCTGCCGGGCCCTGGGCCATCCCTCCATCGTCCTGCTCCCCAGGCTGGGGCAAGCTTACGGGGTTACAGCTGCCCCACCTGTCCCCACAGGGCCTGTTGGCAGATGGCCCGCTGTTCGTAGGTGCTGTGTGGATGGGTGTGGAGAGAGCATCAGTGAACCCAGAACCCCCTGGGGGGCTGAGCTGGGGCTTCGCAGTTTGGGGGTTGAGCAGCCCACAGGCCCCCAGAGCCTCAGGCCAGCATGCCCCTGTCCTACAGCGGCGCTGACGACCTGCTGCCCATCCTGTCCTTCGTGGTGCTGAGAAGCGGCCTCCCTCAGCTGGTGTCAGAGTGCGCTGCTCTGGAGGAGTTCATCCACGAGGGGTAGGGTCCGGGCTGGGGAGCTGGGCAGGCACATACACACAGCCCACAGCCCCTCCCCAGCCACTTTCTGCCCCCCTCGCTCAGCACACTGCCTAGATTGGGGGTGGGGGACAGTGGGGCAAGCTCTGAGCAGCATCTGCCTGGGGAGTGGGCTGTCTCCCCACACAGCCTCCCTGGCAGCCCCTGGTCCTGCCCCCCAAGGGCAGATGCCCCTTCTAGAACTCAGGGGCCTCCTTAGCGACAGCTGCTGTCCCACAGGTATCTGATTGGAGAGGGGGGCTACTGCCTGACGTCCCTGCAGAGCGCCCTGAGCTACGTGGAGCTGCTGCCCCGGGGGGCTCTGGGCAAGTAGAGGAGATAGGGCACCTGCACCGGTCTCCGCAGCTTCCGCCCCATCTGAACCTACATCTGCTCGAGGACCTGTCCCAACAGGATGGGGCCAAGCTGAGCCAGGTCTTTCTCTTCCCTGTTTCAACCTCCAAGAGACCCCCTTGCTCTCCTCAGAGAGCTGTGGACTCCCCTGCGGGGCACAAGGGCGGAGCCAGGGTGTGGGCCGTCTGTCTTGTGTGACAGCTCCCCGAGCCGCCTCTTGTCTGATCCGGAAGAGAGCCTGTCAGCCCGCCCTGGAGGCCCGGGGCCCAGTGGTTTGACCTGCACTTTTATTTATTGGACACTGACCACTCCACTCTCCCCTGGAGGCCAGGTGTCCCCAGGGGACCTGCCCATGCCTGAGGACTCTGAGCCACATTCCAAACCTTGGCAGTGGGCATCAAGCACCCCCTGGCAAGTTCCTACCCCTGCACAGCCCCTCTGGGTGGGTGGGAAGCAGGGCCAGTGCCTGCACGGCCGGCTCTGCCCCCAGCAGCCACTGAGCTGCTGAGAATAAAGAGGTTACTGCACTGATGTCTCCCTCCGTGTAGCTTGCTTACTCCCCACTCCTGGCTGGGCAGGATTGCACCCCCCCCCCCCTTTATTGACCAGCAAGAGCCAGAGACCAGTTGAGGTCCGACACCGGGCCTGCTCCCCACACCCTCTTTGTAGGAGGACAGCCCTGGGGTGGCCCTGAGGACAGCATGCTCTGCAGGGCCTGGTGGGGTTACAGGGTTGGAGGTCACACCTGAGCAGAACACTCAGTTTTGTGGTCCAGGTGGCGAGCACACGGGGCACCCTGAGCAGTGGTACCTTTGACTCTGGGAGAGGAGAGAGCAAGTGTCTGGGGCCCCACCATGGGCAGCACCTGCCCGGGGAAGGAGCACCCTGCCCCCTAGCACCCTCGTGGGCCCAAGCACAGCAGATGCTGGTCATGGGAGCAGTGTTCAGGTTCTTGGGGAAAAGCTCCTACAAACACAGGACCAGTTGGCATTTATTGGGCCAGTTTTCCAGGTCTTCTGCAGGTTTGCACCTCTCGAGAACCCCATGAGGTAACAGCCACAGGCAGTGAAGTCCCTTCGCCACCCACATATTATGGCGAGGGGCGTGGGTTTGAGCCCAGTAAGTCAACTCTAGAGGCCAGTGGGCACCTGGGGCTAGCGTCCGCTGCCTGCCAGCGCCGGCCACTCACCTTGCTGGGGAAGGAGAAGAGTCCAGCCCGCCAGAGGAGATCCCCGCCCGGCGGGTTCACTAGGAACGTCCGTTCCTTCCTCTCTGGCGCTGCAGAGGGCCTGGCCCGGAGAAAGGGGCCCATCCTCCCTCGGAGCCGCGGTGCCTCCTCGGGGGCCTGCTGCTGGGATGCACTCACTCACTGAGAACCACTGAGCTCGCTCTTTGGCGGGAGGACCCGCTGTGCGCTGAGCTGGCCTCGACGTAGACGGGCTCTGCAAGGACAGGTGGGAACGGACAAACCCCGCCCCTGGGAAAGGCCCCGTCCCTGGGAAAAGCCCTGCCCCGCCCCTGGAAAAACCCCGCCCACCCCTGGGAAGGCCCCGTCCCTGGGAAAAGCCTCGCCCCGCCCCTGGAAAAACCCCGCCCACCCCTGGGAAGGTCCCGCCCCGCACTTGGCCAGCCCCCGCCCAGCTCGTGTTAGCAGAGGCGGTGGTGACTGATTCCAGCCCCGCCCCGCGCGTCACGGCCAAGGCCAGTGGGCGGAGCCGGCTCCCGGCGGAAGCGCCTTGCCAGGGGAGAGGCCGAGCCGAGCGGTGGGCGCCTGGGGACCGCTGGGGACAGACAGGTAGTGGGGCGGCCTGCAGGGCTCACGACAGATCCAACAGAGAGGGGGTCTCTGTTCGGGAGGGGACTCTGCTGGAGGGCGGGGTTGTCGGCACCGGGGGCCGCTCAGCCGGCGGGACGGGGACCTGTGGATGCCCCATCCTCGTCGCCCTTGCCCCGCCTTGGATGCTGGGTGGGGGCTCCGGGGCGCGCAGCTGGAGGGGAGGGGCCCTCGTTCCTAAAGCCCTGCCTCGCCCCCAGGATGGGCAGCAGCTCGCTGTCCGAGGACTACCGCCAGTGCCTGGAGCGGGAGTTGCGGCGCGGCCGCGCGGGCGTGTGCGGGGACCCGTCACTGCGCGCGGTGCTCTGGCAGATCCTGGTGGAGGACTTCGACCTGCACGGGGCGCTGCAGGACGACGCGCTGGCGCTGCTCTCCGACGGCCTGTGGGGCCGCGCCGACCTGGCCCCCGCGCTGCGCGGCCTGGCCCGCGCCTTCGAGCTGCTGGAGTTGGCCGCTGTGCACCTGTACCTGCTGCCCTGGCGGAAGGAGTTTACCACCATCAAGGTAGGGCGCCGGCGTTGAGGGTGGGCTTTCTTCTTTAAAAAAAAAAAAATTGTTTTTTTACAGAGAGGAATCGAGAGTCAGAAACATCAATGAGAGAAAAACATCGATCAGCTGCCTCCTGCACGCCCCCCCCCCCCCCCCACTGGGGATGTGCCTGCAACCAAGGTACATGCCCTTGACCGGAATCGAACCTGGGACCCTTGAGTCTGCAGGCCCACGCTCTATCCCCCAAGCCAAACCGGTTAGGGCGAGGGTAGGCTTTCTTGACCAAGTGTTGGGGTGAGGGATGTCTGGTGAGCTCAGCCCCTGGTCTCAGGGCGCAGAGCGCGCTGAGGGGTCCTGCGTGTGTTGGTTCAGCTCTGGGCCCAGGTCCTTGTGGGCACTCCCAGCGCACAGAACAAGGGGTGGGTGGAGACCACCCCAGGGTGCCTGCCTCCGGTCCGGGGTGGGTCCTGCCCTTAAAGCTTCCCTCACTGTCCTCTCCAAAGTGGCCTTGGGGCCCCAATTGCCATAAAAAAATCACAGGACAAGCCCACGGGAAGGACTTGAGTTTCCATGGTCACCCTAATTCCTCCAGGATGTGGGCTGATCCCATTTATGGAGAATGAAACCAGATGGGTGTACCCCTATGAAAGCAGGCAGGGGTTTGGGGAGGGGCAGACTGGGCCCGAACCAGGTTCACCCCTGGCCCAGGTAGGAAGGCTGTGCTCCGGGCTCACCTGGCCCCTGTAGTTGAGCAGCCACCAGCAGAAGGGGGCAGACTCTGGTGCTTAATTCGGAAGTGTAGGGAGGTGATGATGTCACTGGGCATGTGGGCGAGTGGCCTCCACTGGTTGTCATGGTAGCAGCAGCCTTTCTGGGGCGAGCTCTGGAACCCACTGCTCATGGAGGACACAAGCTGGCCTGAGGTTCTAGGACTTGATTCATCCATTCAGAGGGTAGGGGGGAGGGTGGGGTGTGCAGGCTGAAGCGGAAAACGGGCCTGCCGGTGTTGGGCAGACCTGGGGAGGTCTGGTTCTGCCTCCTGGCTGGGTGGCATGGGGCAGGTTCCCTAATCTCTCTGAACTCGTTTCCCAAATGGACTTAATAGTCCAGTTTAAGGTTCGTTCGTTGAGAGAGGGAGGCAAAGCCCCAGCACAATGCCCGCCCACATGCAGTGGAGCTGATGTAGAACCCGCAGGGAGGAACTGGCCTGGGCTTTGAGCGAGGAGGGCTCATGGCCCCAGGGTTGTGGGTTTTTGAGCTGCAGGAGGCAGTTGCCATCCCAACAGGTTTTCCTGTTGTACAGACAACTCTGCAGCCAGAAAGCACTCACCCATCCGAACCCAGAAGGCAGCGGGGTGTCTGTGTGTGGGGGTGTCTGTTGTGTTCTGACTCCTGAACCTGGAGAACATACGCATTTCTTAAACTGTAGTGAGGGGGGCTGCCCCAGTTGCCGAGTTACTGGCACCAGGCTGCCATCCAGAGTGAGGGTGTGGCCCACATGGCCACAGCAGAGTGCGGGGCTGGGCTGCTGCTAACCGGGCCCTCCCTTGCAGACGTTCTCGGGGGGCTACGTGCACGTGCTGAAGGGTGCACTGTCCGAGGACCTCCTCATTCAGAGCTTCCAGAAGATGGGCTACGTGCCCAGGGACAACCACTGCCTCAAGGTGACTGCCCTGCCCCCCGCCCCCCAGCTGGTGCAGGTGGCTCTGGGCTGCTTCGCCCTGCGGCTGGAGTGTGAGATCCTGGGCGAGGTGCTGGCACAGCTGGGCACCAGCGTGCTGCCGGCAGAGGAGCTGCTGCAGGCACGGAGGGCCAGCGGAGACGTGGCCTCCTGCGTGGCCTGGCTGCAGCAGCGGCTGGCCCGGGAAGAGGAGCCGCCACCCCTGCCACCCCGGGGCTCCCCTGCCGTATTCCGGGCCCAGTTGGACCTGTACCGGGACCTGCAGGAGGACTCGGACTCGGACTCGGACTCGGAAGAGGCCAGCCTGTATGGAGGGCCCTCTCCGGGCCCGGGCTCCCCCTCCTTGGAGCCGGCCTACCGGCCTCTGCCATGGGAGCAGAGTGCCAAACTGTGGGGCCCTCAGGGTGAGGCCTGGGAGCCCAGGGAGGAAGCTGAGGCGCTGCAGGAAGTCAGCAGTCCGCCCCGCAGCCCGCCCTACGGGGCCTTGGAGGAGGAAGAGCCCGAGCCCGAGGCCTTCTCCTTCCTTTCCCTGCGCCGGGAGCTGAGCCTGCCCGGGGACCTGGCTGCTTCCCAAGCCCCTGGGAGCCCCAGCCCCCAGCACGTGCGTGGGCCCATGGCCGAGCCCCCTGGCTACCAGGTGCACAGCTGCCTGGCCCCTGGTGCCCTGCCCGCCCGCTGCTGTGACACATGCCGCCAGCTGCATACCGCCCACTGCGCCGCCCTGCCCGCCTGCCGCCGCCTGGGCCACGACCTGCGCCCGCTGCTCGGCGATGCCCACCAGCGCCTGTGGCTGCAGCGCGCAGAGGTGGACACCCTGCTCTACAGCAGCCCCGGGGCCCGGCCGTAGGCCCAGCCAGGCCCCTGGTCAAGGGCTCCCCCGTGTTTCCGTGGTGCTTCTCCAGCCCTGGTCCCCTCTCAGGCCCAGGCCACTCCCGCCCCAGATAGAAGAGCCCTGGGCTCAGCATCCTGCTAGGTCCACAGGGATGGTGGGGTCTTGCCTCCCATGGAAAATTCCTTTTACCCAGACCCACCCCCACCTCAGACCCATGCCCGAACGTGCTGCCTGGAAGGGTCTAGCTCATGTGACCATACCTGAGGCTGTCCCCATGAAGGACCCTCCCCCTCCCCACTGTGGGGGCCCCATGGTCAGCCAGGAGCCCCTGATGCTTCCTGTAGTTTGATTTGTGACACTCCTCCCTCCAGGTGTCAGGGGACACCCCACACAGGTGTCCAGAGGGCTCTACCATGTGCATGGCTGACCTGGCTGTGGGAGCCTGGACCCTCACTGTGAGTGTCACAGGCCACTGGCTGGACACGTGCCTGGTTACAACTGTGCAGGAAACAGGGTCCGTGGATGGAGATGATCTGATCTCAAACCGGAGAGGGTGCCCAAGCTCTGCAGGGCAGGCAGCAGCAGGCAGGGGCTGATGGAGCCCGGACCGGCTGTCACTTCTAGGGACAGCCCCAGGCTTCCTATGAAGCCCACCCCAGGCCTGATGGTAAACACTTGTGCCTGCCAAAGCCCTCGGCGCAGGTGCCACCCCATGCGGCCACTCCTTACTGGCCCCCATGCACCCCAACCCTTTCCTAGCACTTGTCACAGGATGGAACCTCCACACATTAAAGGACACAACCACCTGCGTCTGTCAGGAAAGCTTTTATCTCAGTTCCTGTAGCACCAACTGTACTCGCCCGTGGGGCTCTGCCCCCAGGAGGGTACTTGCTCTGGTCTCTCCGAGTGGTCACGGCCCAGACCCGGGTCCAACCCCTCCACACAGCCCCGCCCGCGGACCATGATGGGACTCGGCATCCATGAGGTCTGCACGTCCCTACCCAGCAGCACCCCCAAGATGGGCCTGTGGGTGCTTCTTGAGCTTCTGGGAGCCAAGGGCATGCCACTGGGCAGAACCTAGTAGGGCCCCAGGTGGGGCCACCACAGCTCAGGATGCCCATATCCATGTGGTTCATGGTGCACCCACCCATACACCGGTGCACACCCTGCTGTTTTGGGGCAATGGTGGGTGAGGAGGCAGGAATCAGAGCGGTTGGCTGAAGCAGCTGCTGAGTCCTGGCCAAGGGTCCAGCTGGATCTCGGGAACCTGTCAGCCTGCCGGCTGGGGCCTCCACAGTCAGGGCCTCCACGGTCGGGGCCTCCACCAATAAGGGCCTCCGCAGTCGGGGCCTCCACCAATAAGGGCCTCCGCAGTCGGGGCCTCCACCAATAAGGGCCTCCGCAGTCGGGGCCTCCACCAATAAGGGCCTCCGCAGTCGGGGCCTCCGCGGTCAGGGCCTCCGGAGGTCAGGGCCGGCAGCGCTTGCTCTGGCTCTCAGGAACGGCGGGAGCAGCTCGCTTGTTGCGGTGGTGAGGGAAGGTGGGCATGAGCTCTGGCTCACAGGCTATGGGGAGGGGGTGTCAGCACTGGGGGACTCAGCATTCCTCAGGTCCCTGAGCCCCCGCACACATCCCTCTGCTCCCCTATGACCTGCAGACAGTAGGGCCAGTGTCCAGCGGCTGCCTATGTAGGGCCTGCACGGCACCTGGATGGGTCTGGGCTGGGAGTGCCCCCCACCCCATCATGGCCTGGGGCTTGAGGAGCTCTGAGGCCGTCCCAGAATCGCCCTTCTTCCCCCACCCCCCTGGAGAGAAAGGCCACCAGCCAAGGGGACTCACGCAGGGGCTTCTCCTTGAAGTAGGAGCTTTCCAGGCAGTCCCCGGCCGTCGCCCTGGGGGACAGTCGCTGTGAGCACCCCTTGCCCAGGCGGGTCCCCCTCACAGCTGCCCGACTCGGAGACCCTAGTTCCCATATTCCCCAACAGAAGGGTAGGTGAGGAGGGGGCTGGGGCCCAGAAACTGACGGGAGCCTTGCAATGGGCTCCATGATCTGAGTGGACAGAGACCACAGAACTAGGCACCTGGCCCGCCACACGTGTCTGGGAGGGACCCCCTGGCGGCGGCACAGCCTGCGTCCTGAGAAGCCCTCTCGAAAGGGCTCAGGGCGCAGGCGTCCCCGGCCTGTGGTCAGTACCTTTTTGTGGGGTCGTACATGAAGAGCAGGTTCAGCAGGCGCAGGCCGGCCTCCGACAGCCATGGGAACCGGTGCTTGAGGTTGTTGTAGGGCTGCTTCCGCAGGCTGTACTGGCTCACCAGCGGCAGCCGGGAGAAGCCCTGCGGACGGAGCGCAGCTGCAGGCGCAGGCCCAGTGGGGCAGGGGTGCAGGGAGGGTGAGGACGGAGGCTGGGTGCTCACCGGCCAGATGTTCTCACTGGGTGTCCCCAGCAGCTGCACGATCAGGTCCACCTGGTGGATCTCCGACGTGCCCGGGAGAAGGGGCTTGTGAGCCAGCAGCTCGGCCAAGACGCAGCCCATGGCCCTGCAGAGCGGAGCAGTGCCTCCCCTCACACACCTGTTGGCACCCCCCACCAACACCGCCCTCAGACAGGTCTGGAGCTCGAGGTCACACAGAGGGGCCAGCCAGGCCCAGCAGGCCTCTGTGACTGCAGGAAGGGCCTCCTGTGAACGCAGTGCTGGGCCCGGGAGCACCATTCTCACACTTCCCTTCGGGGTCCCAGGCATGGGCCACCCCGAGCTGGGAGCACAGATGCCAGCCCCATCCGGCCCGACAGCACCCACACGACCGCCACCCCTCACCACATGTCGATGCTGGTGGTCTGCGTGGTGGTGCCCAGCAGCAGCTCCGGGGCTCGGTACCTGCAGACAGAAGCGCCCACCTCACACCCCGCGCTCCTGGGCCTCCACAGGGCCCCGCGCACCTGCAGCGCACCCACCGGCCACCGGTCTTCCCGGCTGGAGCCCGAGATGTCCAGGCGGCAGCACTGCTGACACCACCCAGCCCGCCTTCCTGGGAAGCTCTGCCCACACGAGCTGACCCTGGTGATGCTGCCCTCGCTGCACAGCCTGTGTGCGTGCGTCCCAGACAACACTGGGTCCCTGGGCGGGCCTGCTGTCCGCTGTTTTACAGACGGGGCTGAGGAACACGTGGCAGGAGGCATCGACGCCAGGGTCTCCCCTTTAACCATGCCCCTGAGCTGCCTTTGGAAACGTGGTGAGTAGTCAGCCACGTGGACCACCCATCCTCAGGCAGGCTGGCAACCCCCCTCCTGACAGCTCAGAGCCAAACTGGGGTCCTGCTGCCGGGGAGCCACCCCAGACCCAGCCTCCGACTGTGTGCGGCTCCAAGGCCGGCCGGGACACCCCACACTCCCCTCCACCAGGCACCCCAGCCCCAGGGACTCACCACAGAGTGACCACCTTGGGCGTCATTGGTCTCACAGGGATGCCATAGGCCCGGGCCAGGCCGAAATCCGCTGTGACAGGCAGACAGGTGGGAGGGAGGCATGTCACCCAGTGAGGGGTCAGCTCTTAGCCTTCAGGGAGCTTGTAAGGATAGATCTGCCCCCCCCCCCCCCACTCCCGGCCCACCAGCAAGGTGGCAGCACAGAGACACCCACCTCAGAGCCAGCACCCGTACCCACCTGTCTTCACGCAGCCCTTGTCGGTCATGAGCAGGTTGGAAACCTTCAGGTCCCTGTGACAGAAAGGAAATGTCAGGGTCCCAGGAAGTGAGCACCTCCAGCAGTCTTGTCATCACCATGGTAACACTCAGACGCTTCCCACATCTCCTGCATGAACTGATGAAAACGAGGAGGGTGGGCAGCATAAGGCAGCTGGACACCCGAGCTCCCAGTACCTCTGAGAAGGGGCAGAGCCAGGCCTCTAGCCCACATCTACCTTCCAGTCTTGCCTTAGCTCCCCACCCAGGGCAGCACCAACTGGCCCAGGGCACAGGGAGCTGTTGTCCTGCTCTGGGCTCAGATGGTCCCCCTCCACCCTTGCCCCCAAGTCTGGGCCTTTCCTGGCCTGTGTCACAAGACCCCAGGCAGCTCTCCACTGCGGGACTTCTCAGAGCTGGACTAGACTTCACCATCAGAGCAGGAGGAGGTATTACTTGTCCTGGATGCTTCCCCAGGAAGGAGCACCAAGACAACCTCCACCGTACTGAGCCCTTGTCTGCTCCTGCGCCCCTCCGGGACCATGGGCACGACGCACTGGAGCCGGGGTCAGTACAGGGTCAAAAGCCAGCAAAACACCCAAGACCCCGCCCTCCTCCAGGCTGATGCCATCCCACCACCCATCCGACCCAGCTCCGAGACTGAGCCCCTTGGCCCCCCTGCTGGCCCCCACCTGTGGATGATGAAGTTCTGGTGGAGGTACTGGAGACCCCGCAGCACCTGCAGCACGATGCACTTGACCTGTGCAGAGGGCCAGGATGTCAGGGCGGGCCCCGTTTGGCGCCGATGCGCTGGACAAGGACCCGTAAAGAGCCCTCAGGCCCCACCCTCGCACCTGGGCCTCCGAGAAGGGCGTTGGCATGTTCTCCAGAAGGCTGGCCAGGTCCTGCTCACAGTAACCCATCACCAGAAAGATGCTGGAACAGCAAGGGGAGCACCATGCCACCTCAGCCTCCTCGCCGGGGTCAGGGGGGCTGGCAGAGGGCAGGGCAGGGCCAGCGTGGAGACCGGAAAGCTCACCTCTCCAGGTGGTTGCCCACCACCACCTCCTTCAGCTCCACGATATTCGGATGGCGGAGGCGGAGGAGCAGCGTGATCTCGCGAAGGCTGCTGATGGGGACCCCTGCAACCGGACACGCTCAGCAAGCCCCCCCCCCCGCAGACAGTGTCCCTGCACTTTGCCGCCTCAGTGAGCCCCGCCCTACAGGCAGGGCTCTAGTGCTCGCTCAGGAGAATCGAGGTGTCCCAATGTCCCAATAAGCAGCTTGAGCCCCTCCTTCCTGTGTCAGAGGCAGAGCAGCAGCTCTCTGCACTGACCGCTGTGGAGAACGGGCCCACGGAGCACGGCAGAGCCCTGGCCACGCGGCTGCCAGGGAGGCGAGGGAGTGTGCGCACAGGACTGCCTGCCCGGCCTTGGGAGGGGAAGGCCCTGGGGGGGGGGGGGGTGAGAGCTGAGAAAGACGATGAGGGAGATGGAGACAGAGGACGAGGAGAATTGCAGCCCAGAGGGTGGGGGTGACGAGCTGGAGCCCTCACAGAGCAGCCCCCTTCCACCACCACGCAGAGGCTCTCCGGAGGGCCGCCAGGCACTCTCAGTACCGGGGGTCCAGTCCTAAGGGAGCCTCGGTCAACCTGTATCTTCCTGCCCTGCCCACTCTGGGCTGGAAGTCCTGCTCACCATCCTTCTCCTTGTCCATCCGTACTTTCTTCAGGGCAACAATCTCATCCGTCTGGGTGTCCCGGGCCCGATCTGGGGAGGAGACGCATCCGTGGTGGGATGCAGCCCGTTCCCCGAGTGCACCCCTTGTACCACACGGCCTCTGCCTGACGTCTGGGGCTCCCTCTCTGATAAGCAGGTGCCCAGGTGCAACCCCACACCAGTGGCCCCACTAGACATGTGCTCCTGAGGGGTCCTCACTTGCCTGGGCACAGGGTGCCTCGTTAGAAAGAGCTCCCCGAGTGGGCATGCAGGTCACTGCCTGCTGCTCTGTGGTTACCCTGTTCTCACACCAAATCAGATACTTTGTCTACAAAAAATAACCCTTACTTTGCACAGGGATGGCTCTGCACAACCCTGTGCTGGTCTGGGGAGATGCCTAGCAGTGGGATACACACCAGTGTCCAGCTGCTGCAAGCTCTTTTGGGAGTGTTGCACTTTACCACTATAACAGCTGGGCCACTTCTGGTTATTCAGTTGGTACGGGCTTCCATCCTAGCTCCTTCCAGCCCCACCACAGAGACCGTGGGGCTTCCCCGTGCCCTGGCCTCCCACCTCGACCACTCACACACGATGCCGTAGGTGCCCTCCCCGATGCGGTTCAGCTTTTCGAACTCCTTCACGCTCCGGCACCGTCCCAGCTAGGAGAGAGAGTGCTGGTAGGGTGGGGATCGGCAGCTAATGGAACAACTGAAGATGGCTATTTCACACTTCCTTTGTACCGTTATGTCTCACTCACCGAACCAAAAGGTAACCACACACTTGGGCTTGTTAGGTGAGAAAAGGGGGATGAGGATATTGGGTAGGCAGCCACGCCCTTCCAATCCCACGGCCCAGGTGTGCCTGTCCAACAAGGTAACTACCAGCCAGCTGTGGTTGAGTTGAACACTCCACTTCCTCAACTGCACTAGCCACATGGGAAGTGTTCAATGGCCTCAAGTGGCTCATGGTGACCACACTGGGCGATTCAGAAAACAGTTTCGTCACCACAGAAAGTCTACTGAGCAGCACTGGTCTCAAGGACGCTCTGCAGATAGCAAAAGCATCCGAAATACCGGCCAGAGTGGGGATGTTTCTGTGGCAGAGACTCCAACCCCCACACGCAGACGTCACTGCTTCCTCTGAGCCGTGAAACTTGGCCAAAAGGCATGCAGTCACCGTGGGGGCCGTTTCCCCAGCCTCCCTTGCAGCTGATATGACCATATGACTAAATTCTGGCCAACAAAACCACCTGAGTGCTTGGCCCACCTGGTGGAAAAGTTGCCTCTCTCTGGAAAGTTACGGTAGAGAGAAAAAGCCTTGTACTTAAGCCATTATATTCTGGGGTCTCTCTGTCCTAGCAGAGAGCTTGCACCCCAATATACCTTCATGATGGGGTACACTCAGAGGCAGACTGAAAAGCTCAGGCTGCAAGTCAGAACTGAATTCTAACAGCTCCTGTCTGGCCTCGGCCCCTATTCTCTGGCCAAACCTTGCCCCCCCCAATGCACTGCTTTCTAACACCTGGGAGCCGAGCAGCCCGGGCTGCGGAAGCTCTTCGGTGACCTCACCTCCACCTCCTTCCCACCTAATTCCCCTCCTCATCCTCTCTTCCTTCGCTTGGCTCCCGCCACTCCCTAAGTCTGGCCTCCTCGTTTCTGTGTGCCTGAGACACCGTAGCACTTCCCAGCCCAGCGAAATGCCAGCCCTTCCGCAAGTTCTTCCTGGCCCCAGTGAATTCTCTGAAATGCTGGTGGTGGTCTTGAACCACTTGCTGCTGTGCACGTGGCTGTTCTGATCTGGGAGTGTCCGAACTCTCGTGAAAAGCGGGGCTTAGCACACGGAGCCGGGAACATAGCCCGCCCCTGGGCGCAGCTGCGGGGTGCAGGGCCTGCCAGGGGATGGCTCAGGGCGGCTCCTGGCCGAGGGCTGTGAAGGAGCCTCACTGGGTACGCGAGTGGGCCTTTCGGAGCACCATCAGGAGCTAAACTACAACCCAGCCGCCAGGGTTCAGGCCGGGCCCTGCAGAGTCTATCGTGGTAAAATCATTCACCGCCCCTAACCTTTACCCTCCTCTTCAAAAGGGGTGGCAATGGCGTAAGGGCTGGGGCAATAGGGACTTCCTTGGCGGCCTGATAGAGGAGCCTTGCCAAGTGGGTGAAGTTAGGGATCCAGTGTCGAAAGAACCCAACAAACTCTAGGAAGGAGAGAATTTCGTCCGAGTTCCTCGGGTGTGAGAGGTCTCTCAAGGCCGCCAAGCGGTCACTTGTCAGAGAGCGAGTGGTTGGAGTCAGTTTTATTCCTAGATAGGGAATAGCTGGCCCTTTTTGGCAAAAACTTGATAATCTCTGCCTGCCAGGAAATTTAGTAGGCAGATGGTCTGTCGGCGGGAATCCGCCTCCGAGGGACTGCAGAGTAAGAGGTCATCCACATACTGCAGGAGAACAGATGGGCTAAGTTGACATTCCTGGAGGTCTCTAGCTACGGCCTGGCCAAATAAGTGGGGGCTGTCCCTGAAACCTTGTGGTAGGACCGTCCAAGTTAGTTGCTGAGCCATACCCGTATCTGGGTCCTCCTAGGTGGAGGCAAATAGATTATAGCTGTCCGGGTGCACGGGGATGGTAAAAAAGGCATCCTTGACGTCTAGACCGATGAAGTGAGTAGTGCCTGAAGGTATTCTGGATAGGAGGGTGTAAAGGTTGGGAACTACCATGTGTAGAGGGATTATTGCCTGGTTGATTAATCTGAGGTCTTGCACGAAGCGATATTCCCTTTCTTCCAGCCCCAGACCTCACAAATGGTGCCAGGAAAAGGGACAGTATAGCCCGGCCCAACCCACTCAAAGCCCACGCCCTGAGGCTTCCACGGGCAAACCCTCCTCCGACCCAAGGTGCTGCTGGGTCAGTTAGCCGAGCCTGTTCTGGGCGCAAAACTCTAAAAAATGCTCGAGAGGACGCCCAGAACCCCACTCCCAGCTCGGGGTTGGCCGCGGGCTTCCGCGCCTGCCGCGAGGAACTCTGGGACTGCAGTTCCCACCCGTGCCGGAAACCGCGGCGCTTTAGCACGACACTGAGGGCCCGGACCTCGTGGCCCCGCCCTTCCGCCGCGAGCGCGGCTCTACCCCGAGCGACCCCGGACCGCACCCTGTGTTCCGGAGGCACCGTGAAGAAGCCTTCCTTACGGACGCACTTCAGGCGGATCTGCTCCGACTCGGGCTCCGGTTCCCCCATGCCAAGCTCCGTACCCACTCTCCCAGGCGCAGGCGCAGACTGCTCCCTCGGCTCCGTCCCCACTTCCGGGGCGTTCCCTCTGGCGACGGTTACCAAGGGAACCGAAGGCAGCGGTGCACTTAAGCTCCCAGGACGCGCTCAGGCTATGGAGGTTCACTTCAATTTAAACAGGCACCTCGCAGACCGGTTTGGCTCAGTGGATAGAGCGTCGGACTGCGGACTGAAGGGTCCCGGGTTCGATTCCGGCAAGGGCATGTACCTTGTCTGCGGACACATCCCCAGTATGGGGCGTGCAAGAGGCAGCTGATCGATGTGTCTCTCTCTCATCGATGCTTCTGACTTTCTATCCCTCTCCCTTCTGCTCTGTAAAAAATCAATAAAATATATTTAAATAAAAAAAATAAAGCGGCACCTGCCGGGGCTGGGGCTGGGTCCCGGGCCTCGCACTCGGAGGCAGTGCGGGCAGGGACGGCCCCGCAGACCTGGGCACCTGGCGGTGTGCTGGCCCTGCCAGGCGGGCTCACTGTCCAGCTGTGGGCGGGCGGACGGGGCCGTGGGGATGGACGTCAGGAGAGCCATGTGCGCCAGGGACCGGCCGAGCGGGAGGCCCCTGTTCTGGGACCCTGCTGCCGGCGCTAAATTAACGTTAAAGTAAGTCGAGGACATTGTGTATTATGTTAATGCGTGGAAATCATTTTATTTCCAGTTAAACGAATAGTTCAGGAGAACACGTGTTTTATAAAAACGTGAAATCCAGGAGGTGCTTCCATCTCCTGCACCCACCCCAGAGCCCGGCCTTGGAGTCTTCTCCAGCGGGGACCAGTGTCAGCTCCGCATCGCCCTCAGGAAGGGGTCCTGTCCGGGGCATTCTACCTGGCACAGCAGAGGCCCCGCGGCTTCCATCCCTTTCAGCTTCTTCTCGTCCCTAAGAGGTTCCCCATTTGTCCTCAATCCCTTCACCTTTTCTACCCAGCCCCCAACTTTTGCTCTGGCAACCCTCAGGTCAATCTGGCTCTTTTTGATTCATTCATAAGCTAATAATGAGGTTAGAATGAGCACGATGGTAAATACAGTTTTCAGATTATTTGAGATGCTCAGGGTAGGGGCAGGAGGGTAATTTCTAGGTCCAATAATACAAATGTGATGGTTACAGAAACTTTATGAGGGGTAGGCACCCTGACCCTATGGGGTCAAATCCACACTTGTATGGGCTTGATTTTTCTGTATATTTAGTTGTGACAATCATAATGCATAAACATATTGACTACAGTAACACTAATGTATTAGTAAACAATGTCAATATGAGATTTCTCAGAGTATACCAAAATTGATTGGTTGGAAGTCAGTTGTACTACTTAATACTAAAAGAACAGAATCCTCATTGATAGAGAGCCTGCTGACCATTCCAGGAACTAAGGAAGCTAACCGTGTCACCAGACTAAATGTGAAACCAGCCAGAGGGGGCATTCTCTGCACCTGAGCACTGCTGGTGAGGGGACAGTTGAGGGGTCCCCTAGATGGCCCCTCACCACAGGGAGCCCCCACTCACAGCCAAAAAGATGGGGAGCATCAGCTCAACTGTCCTCTTCCGAAGGCAGCAGTGACAAGGCCACTTCCAAGGTTCCACCCGTACGGCTCCCTTCACCCCCTCCCACATTCTCCTTTGGATTCTTAATACCCTGGATCATGCAGCAGCCAGGCTAGGAGCCCGCAAGCCTTCCATGGAATGTAACACCTTCAAGTTCAGTGCTCAGAGCCCCACCATCTTTCCGTGCAGGGCCATCTCATTCGCCACACAGCCCATGCTCCTTCAGAGTGGGTGGGAAGGAGTTGAACAGAAGGGAGAGGTGCCACCTGCTGTCTGTTGATCACAGCACAGCCAGCCAGTTCCAACGGGGTGGGGGATGATTCATTCAAATTAGATTTAAGTTCCTCTTGCCATCAGCTAGGCTGTCAGCAGCTCTGGGGAAGGTGAGACCATGGTAGTTACAGGGCGGGGAAGGAGGGTTCTCATCTCCTGAATGGGTACCTGCAGCTTCCCACAGGCAGGGTGGCCCTTCTGTCATCACGGCTGAGACTCAGGGCACAGTGAATGAGGACAGCGACTCAGGTGGTGGTTTATTCTTTAGTGTATAAAGCATAGGCGTCTATTGTACTGGGATCCCTGTGTCGGGCATAGGGGCCTTTTATTTTCTCCTCGTGAATGGTCCTCTGCTCTTGGCCTCTGCTGGGACCGACGAGAGCCTCGTTGGTGGGTGATGTGATCACGATCTGTGGAATGGTGGCTTTCCTGCTTGACATTACCTTCGCCTCACATTTTGCTAGGAGGAAGGAAACATCCGAGTATTTAGTAAGTCTGCAGCGAAGCAGACAATGTCTGTGTGATGGCCAAAGCCCAGGGACTCGATTCGTGGTTCAGGACAAAAGAAACTGGTGAGGTTGGAAGCAGTCAGAACTGGGCTTTTGAACGTTCAAAAGCTTAACTCAGACACCTTCTTTCTAGGACTAGAGGAGACTTCTGCCACTACCGTGGAGACCTACCCAGCTGCCAAAGGCTCAGGTCGCAGACAACCTCAAAAAGGCAGGTGTGCCTCAGAGGTGAAGTTTCAGGTGCACCATTTCCAAAGGCTTCTAAAGCTGGTAACAGCTCTCTGTACAAAACTTTATCAGTCAGAACACTGCACAAATGGACGCTTCTGATGTTGGCCACATTTTCTTAAAGTTTACAAGGAATATACATAAAACTTGTGAAATGCTAAGTTTGTCAAGTGTAACAAAAAGTAGAAGGCCCTTCCCTGCCTGCACCTCTGAGGGTTATGGTTCTAGGCACATCCCTTCATGCCTTTGGTAAAGCACCACAGGGTCTCTGTGCATACGAGTGCACGTAAACAGAGCACTCCCAGCATCACATCCTGCACCAGACGGCTTGGCAGTTTCCCTTGCTCCCACTTAACACCTCCTGGGCCTAGCCACACGGGAGATAGCCACATGAGTAACAACAGTGAATATCGACCCACGACAGGCTTCTGAAGGAGGTCCTCGAATACCCTACATTTGGCAGATGAAGGAACTGAGGTGCAGGGAGTAGGGAGTATGTCACCTGCCCAAGGCCAATGGCAGAGGGAGATGCTGGAGCCTGCAGCACAGCCTGGGTGACTTTAACCATTGCCGAGTGACCACAGCTGCACTGGGCACTTTCATGTCATCCTTTCTCCATTTAATTTTAATTGAGGAATTTATTTTTCCACATTGTTTTATACAAGTGTTTTATGTATTAAAACTACTTAAAAGGTTATAAATATTTAACTTAAATATGTGTTGATTAAAAATTGCATATGGAATAATGATTCTCCTTGCAGGACATTCAAGGTGGCCACTCACGGGAATGCGGACACTGGCTTCTGCTTGACTTGTGGCCTCTGTCTGGAAGGTTCAGAGATGGGACAGCTGACTGCAGCACTCCACCAGCGGGTGGCTCAGGGCTCCAGGCCTCAGGCCCCAGCCGAGCGTTCCAATCAGCCTGTCCTGGCCCGGCCTCAGAAGCCCCCTCTGCCACATTCTTATGGTTACAAGTGATTTAGGGAGAGGGACAAGACTACATCCAGCTGGGAGGAGCATCCAGTGGTGGGCGACTTGGGCTTGTCTTGGGGAAACACCAGCAGCCATGTGTGTACCTTCACTTTGCAGCAAGCCTCAGACAGCGTGTCCATCCATCACACCCAGTTAGACTTAAAGAGTTTGGGTGCAGCTCTCAGAGACCAGGACTCCCCTATAGTCCATGGTTTTTGAGGTGTAATCCACACAAGTCAAAATGCATAGTTCTTATTGCTCAGCTGGGCGAGTTTTCACAGTTGCACACGCCAGGGTAACCACCCAAACACGATGCAGAACGTACCATTGCTCCAGACATCTTTGGCCTCATCCCCCTACCCACACTGGACTGTGTTGAAGTAGATAAATTTGCCAAACAATTGCAGCCCTTTATCCCACCGAGGTTCTGCTCCCCCCATCCCTTTTTATACGTGACTGTGCTCCAGCCTGGGCAGCCTTCCAAGCTTCGGGTCCAGTCTCAGTGTTGAGGAGCCATAATGCATCCAGCCGCTGGGACAAGAGTGGTGAGCACTGTGTCTGGGCGCTGAGCCCCTTCTGACAACTTCCCCCAACCTTTATTAAACTTGTTCCCTCTTAGGTAAAGGTCCTAACCCTCCACCCTATTGTCAGGATTTCTGTTCACCCATCCCCAAGCTCCCTGAAGCTGCAGCCTCGGGCTCTGCCCCCTTTTGGGTGGGTCCTACCTTTGACTCCAAGTGCCGGCAACTGGTGCTTGGCGGCCCCTTCCTTCTGAGGGGGGCCCTCTGCACACTTACTGGAATGGCTGTCCATCGACTTTTCCTTATGCTTTGGGCCTGAAAAGGAGCATCCCATTTGCTCCTCACCTGGAACATATGGATAATTAATTGGACATGATTTACTGAATCTAGGGCAATGGATGCATTCTTCTTCAGTTGCCTTCTTTGGTTCAGAATGAACTAGGCAGCTTGAAAGACTGGGGTCACGCCATTTCCCTAAACTGGTTATTTCCGTGGAAGAAAAGGTTCCCAACGCATGGTCACCGGGACTCAGGCGTAGGAGGGCGGGGCGCCCAGTACCCCAAACTCCAGAGAGACGGCGGGCCGGCAGCCCTTTACCTTTCCCGGGTTTGTGTTTGCTTCCGCAGAGCCTCGTAGGCGAGCCCGCCGCCCGGCCGGGCACCTGCTCCTCGGCTGGCGCGCGGCGCCGGTGACTCACAAAAGCCGTGGCCAGGCGGGGCGGCGCGGTAGCCACGGCAACGCCACCACTCACGGGACTGGCAGCCGTCCTCTCGCGAGAGGGGCCGGCCGCCGGAAGTGAGGAACAACCCGGAAGTTCCCATCCGCCGTAGAAGCCCCCTGGAGATTCCGTGTCAGAGCCTCTGCTAGGGCTCCGCTGCCGGCCTGGCCATGGACGGTAAGAGGCCGCCGTCCTTCGGAGCGCGGGTGGGCCTCAGGCGGGCGTCCCGGGCCTCGATCCCCGGCCCCCCGATGCCCGGCGCCCCGACACCCTCCGCCCCTTGCCTGTCGTTCCGACCCCGGCCCCAGGCCCCTGATCCCCCATCCCCCGCGCTTCGATCCCCGCCCTCCTCAGCGTCTGGCTGCCCCCACCCCCAACTCCGGTACCGGCGAGGGACCTCGGCATTTGGGGCCCTGGGACCTCAGGTCATAGGCCCCGGAAAGGGGACCAGTGGCAGGACTGCCCCCGAACCCCGCCAAGAGAGATGGGAAAGCTCAGGCCCCAGCCGCCCGGGGTAGGACCTGCCCTCCAGCAGATGGGAAACATTGAGGGGCCGCCTGCGCTTCCCCCTCCCCCACCGAGGACACACCGACGGAGGGGGGCTGCCCGCCTCTGCTGGGTGCTAAGGGCTGGCCCCGCTGTGTGGCATGTCAAAACAGGCAACCGTGTCGTCTGTGCGTGAAGGATGAACACCCCTCCCCTCCCCCAGCACACACCTCGGTGCTGACTCCATCCTTCAATCTGTTCTCAGGGGAGTGTCGTGGGCCCGTAGCACTTCCTTCAGGGTGAGGTTTTGCCTTCACAGTTTTGGCTTTTCAGAGACTGGATGAGATAGTTGGAGGTGGGGGGTGGGGCGGTGAAGGGGTGGGGAGCGCAGAGCTGGGCCACACCCGGCCACCCCTGCTTTCCTGCTCTAAGCCCACTGCGCCCTGGGTCAGGTTCCCTGGGGTTTCTCGGGTCACAGGTCTGCCCCGTTCTGCTTTCGCACTTGATGTCCTCATTCTGAGCTAGTGTGCTCAACCCTTGGAGGTGTCGCCTCCAAACCCAGACGTTGAATCCATAGAGGTAGCTTTAAGATGTACTGGAGGCTGCTGGGTCTGAGCTTCGGGGCATTCGTAGCAAGTTCCGTTACCCAGGGCGTTAGCCAAAAACACACTCGGGTCTCCTTGGCTCCTGGGTGTGGATGGTGAGGCTCCTGGGCCTGATTGGAAGGCTCTGCTGTTTTCATCCGTTTACTTTCAGGGGGAAAGAGTGTATTATAAAAAACAGACTATCCCGATGTCCTCAGCCTTATTAATCTGGGAATCACAGGGGACCTCTGTAAAGTTGCTTTACTTACAAACCACCACCTTGAGTTTTCACCGTGGGCCACATGCTGCCCGCACACTCACCCTTGCGGTCAGCTGGTGTTGCCAGTGAAGGACCAGAGGTTTGGGAGGCCCTGCGGTCGCCCGAGCCCTGTGTCACCGAGGGAGCAGAGCTACATGCCCATTGGTCTTCCCAGTCCTCTCAGTGCCGGCCACTCCTATGCTTTGTGCAGCTCTGCCTAGAGGGGCCAGTGACCCCACCTGCTTGTTGGCAGCATTGCTCATCACATTTCTTAAAATCCTCAAACCATCTCCTCTCTTTGCAGATACCCTGTTCCAGTTGAAGGTACGTACCGAAGAGCCATTTGCCCCAACCCGCCCTCCTGGTTGGTGAGTGGGGACATTGGTGTGAATTGCACTCAGAGGGACAGATTGTCAATTGGTAATGGGTGCACAGGCTCAGCCAGACTGGTGACAAGGGAGGTTACGGAGTTGCTTGGTGGCACACTCATTCTTATCTCGAGCTGAGGGCAAGGGTCACGTGGGCTCATCTGTGAAAGAGGTGTGCTATCTTTAAGAAACACACTTGGCAGAGGGATAGCAAGGTCACCAGAAATAATTTGGAGGTTGCCAAGGACTTGTTTTAAAATCTGACTGAGAACTCTTTGACATTTAGAAAAAATGTCACTTGGGCATGAGGCTCCTCCCTTGATGTTCCACTAGGCTTTTAACACGGTGACCTCAAGTCCTTTAAAATCCCATTGACGGCGGCTGTGTGGACACCTGAGTGTGTCCCCCCCCCCCCCCCCCCCCGTCTGGGTGCCATTGGCACTTCTGGTGAATCGGGGGCAGGCTCTGTCGCTCTTCCCTCCAATGCTCCACCCCCCCTTTTAACATCCTAGTTAGTTCTGAGCAGAGACGGGGCCAGCTGCTGGTGTCACTCGTCTCCTGGGCTTTGCCATGGGCAGAGGGCCAGTGTGGGCAGCTGCAGGCACTTGGTTCAGAAGCTACTGTGTGGAAGGCACCTTGTTAGGGGGCAGGGCTTTGCCAGCATGACCAGGGCTCTTGCTTCTGCTCAGTTCACAGCAAAGCAGCTGGAGAAGCTGGCCAAGAAGGCGGAGAAGGACTCGAAGGCGGAGCAGGCCAAGGTGAAGAAGGTAAGGCAGCGGCCACTGTCCTTGTTCTTGAGGTTTCTTCCTATTTCTGTTTTTAAAAAATACATTTTTATTGATTACAGGGAGGAAGGGAGAGGGAGAGAGAGAAGCAATGCTGAGAGGGAATCATTGCCTCCTGCACGCCCCCTACTGGGGATTGAGCCTGCAACTTGGGCATGTGCCCCAACTGGGAATTGATGCCCAACCCCTGAGCCAGGCCAGCTGGGCTCCTGGTGTCTTCTCTTCCTGGCTGTGGCTTCCATGCAGGGAGGGGAGGGACCGCCAGCTAAGGCCACATTGGCCCCTTTTCTGCCCCCACCCCCAGGCATCCAAAGCGGAAAGATGAGGCATCACCTCTGCTTTCTCCTTGAACGTCCATGCCTGTTATTCATTTCCACCGTACTGAGCTTGGATTTTTTTCTAATTGGTGGAGGAAGTAGGCTTCTGGCGGTTGCTCCTGACTCCTGGTGGGATGTCCCCTCTTTTCCCTGCGAAGCTCGGGCACCAGGCTTGGCAGAGGGGAGGCGACCCCTCTGTGGGGTGAGGGCAGGGCTGGGGGCTCCCGGGGCCTCTCCAGGGAGGGATAGAAGGCCGGAGGGGGTCTGGGTGCCCTGGTGGGGCCTCTGTGGCAGCTGTTGAATGGGGTGTTGCAAGGGGGGCGTCTTGCCCACACGCTTCGAGGGCAGAGAGGGCACCGGAGAGCCTCCTTCCCACTGAGGCCTGCGAACTTGCCTTCAGCCCTGGTGTGTGTGGGGGGTGGTGTGAGAGGCTCGGGAGGGAGCTGAAGAGGCCGAGTGAGTCTTGGGAGAGGAGGGGTGGGGGCAGGTGGCCATGTTTCCAGGGTTTTCCTGTCTCACCTGCTGCGGGCTGGTCGGGGGCCCTGCCCTGGACACCCTGGCTCCTGAGTAGGCCGGGGGCCTGGGAGCCTGCATTTCCATGTAGCTCGCAGCCCTGCTGAGGTGGTGAAAGGAACACGTTAGCAGCTGTGCCCCAGGAAAGGCCAGGCCAGGTCCCTGAGCAGGGTGGGCATCGCCCCATTTCAGGCCCTGCAGCAGAAGAATGTGGAATGTGCCCGTGTGTATGCCGAGAATGCCATTCGCAAGAAGAATGAGGGTGTGAACTGGCTGCGCATGGCGTCTCGCGTGGACGCAGTGGCCTCCAAGGTGCAGACGGCCGTGACCATGAAGGGGGTGAGTGTCTGGCCCAGGCCTCATACCTGAGGGTGCTCCCTCTGCTGGTCATGTCCAGGGGACAAGCTGGGGCTGAAAGGGGTCATGCCAGAGCCCTTTGGGTCTGCGGGGTGGGATGGCGAGTCCCTGCACAGCAGGCGCCTGCCAAGGAGAACACACAGCCCCAGAGCCGGGGGTCCTTGGGCCTTCCCGAGTGCGTGATGGCGTTTCCTGGGGCCTGCAGGAGGGCCTGTGCGCCCGAGGGCTGCCTGCTCAGCAGGGCTGGATCTCGTTGGCCTGGGTAGAGGAGGGCTTGGGCCTGTCCCTGGAGGGATGTCCCCTCCTCAGTCCTGTTTCCTCCTCCCTCCTGTGCCAGGTAACCAAGAACATGGCGCAGGTGACCAAAGCCCTGGACCGCGCACTGAGCAGCATGGACCTGCAGAAGGTGTCTGCAGTGATGGACAAGTTCGAGCAGCAGGTGCAGAACCTGGACGTGCACACCTCGGTAGGTTGCCCCTTCCGGGCAGGTGGGCAGTGTGTCCGGAGGGTGGCTTGTGTGGCTGCCACACGTTAGCAGGTGTCCTCTGTGCGGAGCCCCTGTGGGCCGCCTCTGGGTACCTGATCCCTTGTCCGGGTCCCGATAGCACACATTGGAGCACAGGAAGCCTGGGGCAGGGGGCAGGTGGGGTGGCTGAAAACACTCCCTACGTGACACCCAGAGGCTGGAGAGAGGGAGTGGGGATCGAGCGGGAAATGAGGTGGTGACTGTGGTGTGGCTGGGGGCCCCTGTGAGGCTGCAGTGGAGGCTCCCGGGTGTGGCCTGACTGCCCAGAGCCTGGCCCCCAGGTGATGGAGGACTCCATGAGCTCGGCCACCACGCTGACCACGCCGCAGGAGCAGGTGGACAGCCTCATTGTGCAGATCGCAGAGGAGAATGGCCTGGAGGTGCTGGACCAGCTCAGCCAGCTGCCCGAAGGCGCATCTGCCGTGGGCGAGAGCTCCGTGCGCAGCCAGGAGGACCAGCTGTCTCGCAGGTGGGTGATTGCTCGAACTCAAAGGCTGCCTGTGAGGAAGGGGGCAGGCTCTGGGCTGGCAGCAACTGGAGGGCAGCATGTGACAGGCAGCTTCGGCTGCAGGGCCGGGTCTTTCCGAGATGCCTGACTCAGAACTCACCCCAGCCCCGCCCTGCAGCACGATGCAGGCACCGAGGGAGGGTGGCTCCGTGCCCAGCTTCCCAAGTTTCTAAGTTTAAGTGAAGCCCCTTCTGCATCCAGCCCACCTGAGCTCTCCCTCCCCACTTCATGTCCGCACTGTGCATCGGGCGTGCTGCTCCCCGGACACAGCTCCCGTGGAAGGGGTTGTACTTGGCTGTTCCCAGAGCCCTTCCTGCCTGTCAGCTCAGAATCACCCTGTGAAGCTGGACTCGGGGAGATGAGGGCTGAGAGGGCGGGCCGGGGTGCTGAGGCCTCTGGCTCCCGGTAGGTGGCTGCGGCCCGCCTTCCCTCCTGGCAGCGCTGCTGTGTTTTGCAGGTTGGCTGCCCTGAGGAATTAGGAGCCCCGTGGGAAGCCTCCAGGCCCATGTGCCCTGCCTCTGGCCTTTGTGCTGACCCTGCAGCAGCCGCCAGCCCTCACTGCTCTCAGCACTCGCCTGCCGGGCCTGGAACCCCCCTGTACTAGGCTGGGCGGCGGGTGAGTTTGCACAAACTTCTGACTTTCGTGGGTGGTTTCTGTGACTTTGGGCCAAGCAGTTGGAGGTTCTGTGGGCTCCCTTCTGTGCCCCGAGCTGCGAGGGTGCCCTGTGATGGCAGGTGTGCTGCTGACCAACAGCAGTAGGATCGGAGTCCCTGTTGCCAGATGGTACCTGGAGCCCTCACAGCAGCGGGCAGGCCTCCCCCACTAGATAGGCACAGGCGCTGGCACGGCCCAGGATGCGTGGAGGACGCCCTTGAGGGCTACCCAGCAAACATGTTCCCTAGGCCTTTGCAGACCTTCCAGGGGTGAGTCCTGTCCCCTCCAGCCTGGTCCTGCCCTCTGCTGCTGGCTGAGCTGGGGGAAGCCTGCCCCAAACTCAGGCATGCCCACTCCGGGGGCACGTCCTCACCCCCTGCTGCCTATGGAGGTTCTGGGGTGTGGGGTGACCCCTTGGAGCCCTGTCTGTGCCAGGCCTCCTGGCTGAGGAGCAGTCAGCCACACAGTCACATCTGCAGTGCCTCCTCTCTGTCGCCTCCTCCTGTGCTCACACCCTTGACCTTGGAAGCCAGAGTGGCTATCAGCCCAGAGAGCCGCCCTTGCGGGGAGGGGTGGGCAGGGCTGTGGCCGCACATCCAGGGCGGAGCACCAGGGTGTCCGATGACCTGCTAGGACGCCAGGAGATGCCTACACTTCCTGTTCTTCATGTTTCTGAAGTTTACTTTGTTTCCTGAAGCTGTTTGGTTGGTTTTTGTTTTTTTGGGTTTCTCTTTTTGCCAAAATACAAGGAGCAAGCGGCAGGGGGAGCCTTGGGTCTGCGTCCTCCTCTGTAGGAGCTGGTGGGAGCTGTGCGGTGGGCATGGCCAGGCCGGCTCTGCACAGCTGACTGCCGACCAGCCCCTCCCAGAGGCTCCTGCTATCCAGTCTCCTCACAACTGCACCGACTCCTGTGCGGGCATCTTCCTGGACGTGGGAGCCGTGGTGTCTGTGCAGTGGGCGGCATTGGGGCAGCTGAGGGGGTGTGGGCTGTGCATGAGACCTGGCATTTCTCCTGCGATACCGACCTCGCCTTACTCCCTGGCCATGCCCTTTGGGGTTCAGAGGGTTTGGGTTTCCGGGAACCGGGTGGGGGGAGGCCATGGCTCATGGAAGGCAGGGGTGTCTGTGCCCTTTGCCTATAATGTTACTGTAAATAAACGTTGATTTCAGAATTGCTCCAGATTTGTTTCAGTGACTGTGGGGGTGGGAGCATAGGTGGAACCCTCAGTTTGGCCGTTTGCCCCCATGCAGGAAGGAGGCTGAGGGATTTGGGAGGACAGCTGATGGGGTCCAGGGAATTGGATTTTCAGGCCCCAGACAGAATCTGCAGTTTTTACCTTGAAATAACTTTAAACATAATGTGGTTGAGACTATTTCAGGATGAGTATTAACACCTTCCTCACAGCCGCCAGGGTCCCTTCCCACCGCCTGACGGCCCCCCAGAAATAGCCACGGCATAGTGGGGTGATGAGCAGATAACCACACATGTCCCTCTGGTCACTTGGGATCATCGGGAGAGGTGCTAGCTCGGAATGAGGCAGGGCTTTGCCCACAGACCCCTGGCTGCCCCAGGGCCTAGGGGATTCACCTTCCTCCCACGGGTTGGGGAGCTAATAGCAGCTCGGCTGCCCAGGTGGCTGCCAGGGTCCATGGGCCACGCTGGGCAGGGGTGCCTGAGCAGGGAATTCCTGTCCACACGCCCAGCGTCAAAGCCTGCCCTGTCCAGAGGGCATGTTCTTGGGCCTGGAGAAGGCTCTGACCTGGGGGCCCCACTGGGGTCTGTCATCCATGAGAATATTCATCTCAAGGTCAGCAGGAGGCGCTGTTCCCCTCCTGACCGGTGCATGTGTGTGCTCTGCCCTGCAGGCCGGCTGGAGCAGCAGGGAAGTTCATTGTGAGGAGGCCCTACAGGGGACCCCAGAGAGGCCTGCTGGCCTCACCTCCAATCTCTCAGCAGGCTGAGCCCAGGGGGTGCGTGCGTGTATGTGCATGTGTGGGTGCATGCACATGTGTGTGGGTGTGTGTATATGAGTGTGTGTGTGTGCAAGTGCATGAGTGTGTGCAGGCATGATTAGGAGGAGGTGGGTAGGTGGGAGTGTGCAAGTGCGGGGTGGGGAGGCATTGCAGCCTGGACTGTTTAAAGGCCTCACAATGTCCACGTGAAGCCCCTGTCAGCCCTGAGCCCTTCCCAGCCTGTCCACCACGACTCGGGCCTCCGAGGCCTGGACGTCCAGCCAGAGGCCCTCCCCTAGGATGTGCCCGGACGCCGGGGAGCACTCCAGGATGACACCCTCAGGACAGAGGGCCGGTGCCTTTATTGAGGATCCTCTATGGACTTGGCCTGCGCCCCACACAGTGCGCAGCCCAGGGGAACCCAGGACTCTCGCAGGACAGGACAGTTCTTGAGCGTGGGAGCAGTTCCTGGGGTCGGCCAGTCTTCCCTGTGCCGGGGGCTTGGTCCCCAGGGTGTCACAGAGGACGCAGGCCGAGGAGGAGGGGTGTGAGGGAGGCCAGCAGGACCGCGGGTTGGAGGTGGAGGCTGGGTGCCTCTGAGTAGCCATAGCTCGTCCGACAGGAGCTGTCCAGGTAATTCTGCTCTATGGGCTGCTCCTCGGGGTCCCGGGCATGGTTGCTGGCCTGTGGACAGACAGGGTTGGCTGCCTGCGGCCGCCAGGCGGGCTGGGGAGGGCGGGCACGAAGACAAGCCTTACCTGCTCCACCGCCTCAAAGACCCTCAGCAGGTTGTCGGCCAGGGCGCCCTTGACCTCCGCCTCCGTCCATTGCCTCCTGAGCAGCTCGGCGATCAGGTCTGGGTACTTGGACACGTCCTCAAGCCCCGTCGGGAGCCTGAGATGAAGGCCGAGAGGACCAGGCTGTGCAGCCAGGAGTTGGGGCTCTGGGGACCCAGCCACATTCCCATCCCGAGGCACTGGGAGTGCTGTGGGGTGACCTTCGGAGCAAGACATGCTGGGAAGGCCCCCAGGACACACTTTCCTTTTCCAGTCCCTGGTGACAGGTTTCTGGGGGTCGCGACCCCCAGCTCACACACAGAACAGTCTCCGTGCTCACCTTGAAACACCGTCGAAGTCCCCACCAAAGCCCACGGCTCTGGCTCCCGCCACATTCTTAATGTGGTCCAGGTGGTCTGGGGAGAGACAGCAGGTGTGAGTCCTGGGAGAGGCGCCCTGCACCCCCCCCCCCCCCAGCCATGCGTCTGCTTGAACCCACCTACCTGCCACTTGAGACAGGTTAGCTTCTGTTTTGCAGGCAACATAGTCATTGTAGAAGTTCACCATCACCAGGCTGCCTGTCTGCTTCTGCTCAGAGAGAGGGGAGCCATGGGCACAGGGCTGGGGGCAGCACTAGAGCCCGGGAGGACCGCTGGGGCCTAGGACCGCCCAGGGCAGAGCCCCCCTGCCTCACCACCAGCTGGAGCACGTCGTCCGGCACGTTCCGCCGGTGCCTGCACAGCGCGAAGGCGGAGGAGTGGCTGAAGATGACGGGGGCCTGGGACTGGTTCAGAGCGGCCTTCATGGTGGCCACAGACACGTGGGCCAGGTCGATGATGACACCCAGCCGGTTCAGCTCCCTCACCACGCTCTGAGGAGACAAGGGGCTTAGGGACCGGGAGCACCGGGCCCCGGTCGGGGGGTGGGGGGGGAGGGGAGGATGGCCGCCAGCGCCCTGGGCCAGGCAGGCTGCAATGGGTGCACTTTATTGGCACCGGCTGCTGGGGCTCACCCCTGCTCCCCGAGAGGCCCAGGCAGGGGGAGGGCATTTGGGCAGGGCCCCTGCTGGCCAGGTGTTCAACGCTTCCCTGACTGAAGACTGGGGCCACTGCAGTGACCAGTGGATTCCAGCTGAATGCTCAGCCTGGGAGGTCCCTGCCCAGCTCTGTTTTGTTTTGTTTTTTTAATGTATTTTATTGATTTTTTTTACAGAGAGGAACAGAGAGATAGAAAGCCAGAAACATTGATGAGAGAGAAACATCGATCAGCTGCCTCCTCCTGCACACCCCCTACTGGGGATGTGTCTGCAACCAAGGTACCGGAATCCAACCTGGGACACTTCAGTCCGCAGGCCGACGCTCTATCCACTGAGCCACACTAGTTAGGGCTCAGCTCCGTTTTGCAAGTGAGGGAAATGGAGGTGCCCGCCCCTGCGCCCTACCTTCCCGAAGTCCTCCGACAGCCCGTCGCTCTGGGCGTCGTCTTCCCCGGTGTCCACCAGCCAGTTGTCCGCCCTGGAGGGAGGAGCGCAATGGTCCCCGCCCACCCACAGGGGGCTTGCCCCAGCCACCCAGTGGCCTCTCGCCCACCCCCGCCCGGGCCTCCCCGGTGTCACTCACCAGGGCGTGTTGCAGCTGTGCGTGAGGGTCAGGTACCGCATCCCCAGGTGGTAGAGTGCCCGCAGGACACCCAGGCTGCTGTCGATGGAGTGGCCGCCCTCCACCCCGATCAGACTGGCCACCTTCCCCTCCCGGAAGGCCTGTCGGATGCCTGTGGGCGGAGCCGGCCGGGGCTGTGGGTGACAGGTGTGCCTGGGCTGGGCGTCCAGGGGGAGCACACACCCTAACTGCTGGCAGATCAGGGGGAGCACACACCCAAACGGCTGGCCAAGCTGCACCGGCGGCCTCTGCTCACTAGAGGGTGGTGTGGGGCCAGGGAAGCGGCCGGCGGCACCCACCTTGGCTGCTGTTGACGCACAGGAAGGTCTCGGGGTACATCTGGCACATGCGGTGGATGACGTCAATCTGCTCCAGCGTCCTCTTCACCGTGTCCTTGTTCTGGGTGTCGCAGGGCGTGTACGCAGACCAGAACTGGGGGCCACAGGGCAGGGCTGGGACCTGAGGCTCCAGGCCCGCCCCCCACTCCCCACCAACGTGCATGTATGTGAATGTCTGGAACCCTCTCCCCCATCTTGG